>CM069447.1:1928139-2343140 GCA_035610835.1 Ophiura sarsii
TGTATCATGCGAAAAAATCCATCCAATTTTATCATTATTATGCAGTGAGAATCTGACTTTACAACAACAAAAAATGTTTAAAAATGTTTAAAAATTTAAAAAAAATCATAAAAAAATAAATCACCATGATATTGTAAAAATATCAATAACTTTTTTTTTAATTTTTAATTTAATTTTTTTTTTTAAATTTTTTAAATTTTTTTTTTTTAAAAATCCCAAAAATTTCTCAAAAAATTGCAATTAAAAAAATTTAAAAAAATCCAACAAAAAAAATTTCTCAAAAAAATGTCAAAATATTTCAAAAATTAAAAAAGACAAAATTAAAACAAATAGTCTACTGCATTTTGTGACTGCTCAAATAAAATTGGCATATTAATACACGCTTTACAGTGTTATACAGTATTCATGCAGGTAACCAAACTGACCAAGTTCACTGACCAAGTGTGGTACAATATTGGATGACTTGAGGGCGATACAGTGAAAATTGGTTAAGCCTTGAAAAAAAAATTGGACGAGCCGCAGGCGAGCCCGATTTTTTTTCAAGGCGAAACCAATTTTCACTGTATTGCTCGAAAAAAGGAATCCAATATTTACATTATTATGTTTTGAGAATCTGACTCTAATTAAAGATGGGACATCTATGCTTGTTAATTTATATGAAATAGGATAGCCATCCATTTGTCAAAATGTAGTATAGGCTAGGCCATGTAGGCCTAGGTCACGCTAGCATCATATCATCACCTAGGGCTCTCTTTTAAATTCAAAGTGGGGTGACTGTTGCAGTTTTGCATCTGTGTTACATTGCAATATACCCCAAAAGTAACGCTAATGCATCTATAAATAAGACACTGGTTCATTTTGAATGGTAAATCGTGAGCCTAGTCCTAGGCCTGCACACATGAGAAATAAGCTTATTTAGGGTGTATTTTCGTCTGGAATTTCAACAAGAAAACTGTAAAAATGCTATCAAAATATGTTTTAAATGACTAACTATATCATTGCTATTTGATTTTTTCATTGGAATGTGTAAACATCATGGAAATATTGAGGGAATTTAGGTTTATAAAGGCCAGCACAAAAATCGGAAATAAAAATAAGAAGTTTTACTTTTTCGGCCTAGCTAGTAAAAAGGATATAAATTCTCCTAGTTTTAAACCCACTATAAAAAGACCAAAAGTACAACATTTTTAGCCAAGGAGTATTTCACACTGTTTGCATTAATTTACCTTGTCCATGTTTATTGTATTTACTCTTTTCATGAGTAATTCTGATGGAACCTCAGCTCCACACAAAATGTACCACAGGTGTCGGCCATCTTGTTTGTTGTTTACTGTTTTCAGTTCAGGATGTTAATTTGGATTGTTCCATTGAGTTAAATAGGGGGTTATATTATAGTGACGGTAGGGGCTAATTGACTAGTAAAGAAGATAGTTTTTCAACATGTTTCCCATCCAAAAATAACAAAATTATCATTCTATTGTCTTGTTAAAATATATATTAATCATTATATTTTGTTTCTTTATAGAAAATACACAAATATGTCAATTATTTATCCAGCGTCAGTTATGAAAAGTTTTAACTAAAAATTACAGTTTCAAACCCTTCAAATGTATGGGTCAATCCAGCAAAAACATTGAACCAATCAAAAGCTCTTATTCCAAACTGTCCGATACAGTAAAAAAAATCGGATGACCGATTTTTTTATTTAAAAAAACAGTCCAATACTTGATTAACTCGAGTTCAAAGCTCTGTGTAAATGAATGGACGGAAGATTCTCAAAACATAATAATGAATAAACTTGGTCGACCAAGTTCACTCCAGTGACATAATGTTCAGAATAATTGGTCTTTACCAATGCATTGCAAGTATGGGACGGAAGATTCGAACTGCATAATAATGGTTGCAATTGGTCATTGTATGGAAAAGAAATGGACAAAATGTAATCAAATTTTACATATGCAGCCACTTTTACATCTTGACCTTTGACCTTGGTATGTGACCTTTGACCTCATTAACATGGTTTCCATGTTGCATCTATGACCGAAGTTTGCTTGCAATTGGTCATTGTATGGAAAAGTAATGGACAAATGTAATCAATTTTACATATGCAGCCACTTTTACATCTTGACCTCAGATGACCTTGTTATGTGTGACCTTTGACCTCATTAACATATGAAGGTTTCCATGTTGCATCTATGACCGAAGTTTGATATAAAATTGGATGGATTGAGCGTGATACACAAAGATATTGGTCGAGCTATGAGTTTTAAAAAATATTGTGCGAGACGCAGTCGAGCACAATATTTTTAAAACTCATAGCAAGACCAATATATTTGTGTATCATGCGAAAAAATCCATCCAATTTTATCATTATTATGCAGTGAGAATCTGACTTTACAACAACAAAAATGTTTTAAAAAAATTTAAAATTTAAAAAAAATCAACAAAAAAAAAATCACCATGATATTGTAAAAATATCAATAACATTTTTTTTTGATTTTTTTTTTGATTTTTTTTTTTGATTTTTTTTTAGATTTTTTTTTTAAAAATCCCAAAAATTTCTCACAAAATTGCAATTTATTTTTTAAAAAAAAATCCCAAAAAAAATATTTCTAAAAAAAATGTCAAAATATTTCAAAAATTAAAAAAGACAAAATTAAGTCTACTGCATTTTGTAACTGCTCAAATAAAATTGGCATATTAATACACGCTTTACAGTGTTATACAGTATTCATGCAGGTAACCAAACTGACCAAGTTCACTGACCAAGTGTGAATAAACTTGGTCGACCAAGTTCACTCCAGTGACATAATGTTCAGAATAATTGGTCTTTACCAATGCATTGCAAGTATGGGACGGAAGATTCGAACTGCATAATAATGGTTACAATTGGTGATTGTATGGAAAAGAAATGGACAAAACAAAAAGTGTATACCAAATTGTTGACAGACAGACAGACACAGACTACACAGATGAAGGATGCAGCCATAAGGTCTCTCTCCTACGGACGACCTAAAAAGGGGAAAAGTGTACTTTAGGTCCCGGATACTGGTATACCAGTCTCGGGCAATACTGGAACATAAAAGTTGCCAGTATCGGTCGATACTGGTACGATTTTACTGAACAAATATTGTGTACCAGTATCGACCGATACTGGAACATTTTTTATGTGCTACCAGTGAGATTTGTCCCGGTATTGACCGATACTGGTACATAATTATGTTCCAGTATCTCCCGCTACTGGAACATTTTATATGTGCCAGTATCGGCCTGACTCTGGAACATTGACTTTGTACCAGTATTGGACGATACTAGTACAGTCCAGAATCTGGGACCTAAAGCACACTTTTTCCAAAAAAAGAATGTATAAAAACGTCTAAAAATATCATGTGCATCCTTCTGTGATTTGAGGCTGTGTAAATATTATGCTTCACATTGAATGTCTATTTAATTCCTTCATAAATTTATTACACTTCAATAATCCAATAAATACTTGAGCAGATGAATTCATCCTTGTCGTCATCATCATGTGTGTGGCTAATTTGGATACAATCTCATCAGTGGTGTGCGCGAAGGGGGTATCCCCTCCCCAGTTTGGTCTATCAGTCGGGGGGAGCTGGAGTGGTTACTTAGAATAACTTTTACCATTTTGCACCTGGGAAGGGGGGGGGGGGGGGGGGGGGGTAAATATTGTGTGCCCCCCCCCCCCCCCCCCCCCACTCAAAAAAATCCTGAATCTCATGCATCACCCATGTACAAAATTATGTTGGATTGAATTGTTATATATGATTGAATTAATCTTGTTCTTTTTACCACCACACAAATTAATGGCCAACAAAGATGTGAGAATTGAACATTTAAATATAAAGGAAATGGCACAAATGACATTCATTCTATACATCTAAAAAGACAAGCGTTTTCCTTTCTATGATAGTACTGGGTGGTTCAAAAAAAGTTAACCCAAGTTTAAGGTAACTTTTCAACCACAGATACAAAAAAACATATTTGCATGCATTCCAGGTTTAAAACATTCATGTTACTACATTCAGCGGCCTTAGAAAAAGAAGAGAAAGTTAAGCCTTTACTTGTAAACATTTTTTTGGTCAGTTTCACGTTTTAAGCTTACTTCCAACCCACCTGAAAATGTCTAAAACCCAATCAGAATTTCTGAATTCAATGATGGAATGATCAGACCATAGATGATCTTGTCCCTAAAAGTATTAAGTGGGCATTTTTTTTGCATTTTTGCTTAGTGATAGTAAATAAACTATAAAACCTACACCTAGGCAACTGTCGCAACTGGGTTAATAAATTGAGTACTGTCGGTCATTGTGTATTCCAGTTATTCTATTCTGATTATTGAGATGTTGTGAACATACCAAGCATCATGCTAGTATCAATTATACATTCAGGTTTGGGCATTTAAGGGTCTATATGACTGAAATGGTCAAAGCTTCGCTGTGCCTAACAACGTATATTATACTAGGGCCTAGGCCTGTAATAGACTCAAGCTTAAATATCTTGCATCAACTTGCTCCATTCCACCCACAATATAGTACATACATACATACATAATCTTTATTTATTCACGATACATAGGTCAACTTTACAGCTGTTTTTCACTGAGGCCGTGATAAAGTCAATATAATTAACATTTTATATAATAACTCTAAAATTACATAATATAACATATTTCTTTATTCTTATAGTATACAGTGTAATAAAACAAGATTACAAAAATTGAATTTTAAGATATCGAAAATTACAACTGAGTGGGAGAAAGAAGGAATTTATAAAGTAAAAATAGTAGAGATTTTTTTAATAGTAATATATATTTTGAGGTTCACCAGAAGTTGAAATATACAGTAGCAGCGGCATACTATTCAAGCATGAAATTGTTGCATGCAGTGATGCAAGTGGAGACTTTACATAAACACAACCCCAATCAAATTATCAAGCTAGATTAAAGTTGGCAAAAAGTTGAATTCCACCATTGTCAAATTCTTTTGATACTTTCTGGTCTAGGTTTATAGTCAATTCATAATGCTATGGACATAATTCCAACAATGTGTGTGTAAGTACTTGCGTACCAGCGAAACCCAGAAGTGCGTACCGGACGCTTTTTAAAAAAATGACCATGCGTCATGATTGGTCTATGTGAAATTGTCAGGCGCATGCTTGCACAGTTGTCCGCGCATTTCATACATCTGGATGCAGCTCCGTGAACAACAACAAAACACGCTCGCGTGAAATAGCTTGAATTTCATCCACAGCATTATGACAGTGCCTATAGTTTGTTGTCCATGTAACCAGTCCTTTCTTACAGCATCAAAGGGACAACATGTACATCTGCTTGCTGACAATAAATCTTGTAGTTCTGCCTCAAAGCCATTCTGAGTAGGGAAAAACAAAAATGAGACAAAAACTTATTGAATAGAACAACCTCCAAATAAAAGTCATATTACATGTATAACACTTAACTATGCAAAATATGCCTATATGACTCTGGGAAAGACCACCATACAAATATCCAGTGGCGTGCGCAAAGGGTGGTGGTGGGGGGCTGGGGCGCTGCCCGCTCTCAAGTTTTTCACTCTATGGCTGGGCGCTGCCCTCTCAAGTTTTTCACTCGGCGGGAATTAGGGCTACATGCCAGGGCACTCAGGGAAATATATGCCCCCCCCCCCTCCCCCGGTTCTCAAGTGCCTCACTCAGCGGCAAGTCACTCGGGGGAGAAATATTTTTGCCCGCCCCAATCAAAAAATCCTGTCCACCCCACTGCTTAAATGAGGGACCTGTACCAAAAACAAGTTGAGGGTCCTCACTGATTTTTAAGGTTATTAGAAGCAAGGAAGCGCCTTATTTCAAGGCCTGGCTGTGGACATTTGCTTCCAGTGAAAAGATCGATGGTAAAATGAATTAATTTAAAGTTAAACAGGGGACTTTGAGATTAACCATTAACCCTAACCCACCCGGTGGATTTTGCAACGGAATTTTTTTCAAGCGAAAAATGCACACACAACAAGAGGTACCACGCCCCGGGGTTTGAACCCACGACCTCTCGGTTGGCGGGCGGACACTCTACCAACTGCGCCACGGGGGAAGCTGTGCTGGGCGAGTGTATTCGCCCAGCTATATAGCCCGGGGCCATTATTTCACACAAAAACCTCAGCGCCAGGTGGAACCAGGATGCTGGGAAATGGGATTTCATGGGATCTGGGGCTGTAAGGGTTAAACAAAAGAATGTAGCAATTACATCAAATAAAACAAATCCACAGCATGAAAGGATGGGGAAGGGGGAGGGGAATGGAGGAAGGGGAGGGAAAGAAGAAAGTTGGAAGGAAATGGGAGAATGAGGAATTACTAAGGGGAAGGGCAAGATTTGACCAGTGGGAAAACAAATCCTGTTAAATCTTCCTTTTTTGTAGGACCAGGACAATCTACCCAAACTAAATCCAACATTGTGCCCATCTTGCTTGACATCTTTAACACATTCAAAACATCATGAATATACGCGAGACGTGCGACCAAATCAAATGCCGTCCTTAACTGGTACACACAAATAAGCGCAGGTCACTAACGGAGAATAACCAAGTATCTCCGTGGAAACATAAGTAACCCCACATATGATGCGTATCAAGTTCGATCACCAAAACAATTCGCGTAATGCCACAAACGCATGGCATATTTTCGATCAGATTGATTGATTTAAAATGGGTGAAGCATGGTTAAATTGCAGTAAAGTGTAACTTTTTAAATAAATAAGTAAGTTTCGTATCATTAAATGACTATTTTAATTGACTGTTTTGAATCAGGATGACTTTGATTCGTTGTTTTGTCGGTAATTGTGAAGAACAATTTTTTTTGGGGGACCACCGAATTCCTTGGTTCCAAATTGAAAATATTTTGATTAGAGAATAATTACTGCGTAACAACTGTTTTCGCGAATTTGTTGTGAAATAAGAGGTTGATGTTATGGTCTGAGGAATTGTCCCGAAGGGGCGTAGCCCCTGAGGGACAATTCCGAATGACCATAACAGCAACCGAGTATTTCACAACAAATTCGCGAAAACAGTTGTTAAGCAGTCATTATTCTCATTCATTACTGAAAAAGATGCATATTTATCCAAATCGTTGATTTGTACCGATATAATCTCGCTAATAATTAATTAGTTGTTTTGTTTATTTTGTCCACCCCTGCCCTTCTTAGTTATTGAAACAGTCCGAGTCGGGTCATCCCCTCATTCAACCAATCAGAAATAAGCTTTAATCGTGTTTCCTCATAATTCAATGAATATTCAGTTTAGGGGCGTGAGGCGTTTATTTGATTGGTCGGTCAGTGAGCAAAACAATGGAACACTTTGGCGCAGTACTTTCGGGCAATTATTAGTAACCTGCGCTCGGCGTGCGCGTTCTCATCTAACGATTCATTTTATTGGAGCGCACTTGATACGCAGCTATCGCGATTATTCATGAAGTAATGAATTCGTAACAGTAACCTCTAAACAACTGATACACAGTTATTATCCTTTCTTTATTCTTATATAGTGGATGTGGTTTTGGATGTCAGCAGGCAATTTGATTGGTTTTTGGCTGATTTTCAGCCGATACGCCCTTATATGAGACAATGGTGTATGTTTGGCTGATTTTCAGCCGATACGCCCATATATGAGACAATGGTGTATAGTTTGGGGCAGGGCTTAATTCATTCGAATAATAATACCCTCTGTGCATATGATCATCGCGTTAGAATGCCCTACACAAAGTCGCCGGCGTATGCGTTGTGCGTATAACGCAGCGTTGCCATATGCCAGTGTGCTAAAGAACGTGAATAATTCAAAAATACAGGAAGTTGGTAAACAGCTCGTTGGATTCGCAGATTTTATAAAGGGGAAATTTGTTGTTGTTTGATTAAAATAAATCTAACAAACTGTGTTATTTTATGACAAAAGATCAAAATAACCAATGAACTGAGTAAGAATGAGAATAAAATATAGTTCTTAATCAAATATAGTTCCATATTTGTGTCACTCCTAATATGGTGCAGCCTATACATTATAAGACCAGCGTATATAGTAAAACAGCTATTCTCTAAATCATGCAATGTTGCTTGAAACATATGACTGCAAACCTACCTTACTTACTTTAATGTTGTCTAGTTTCCATCACTCCTTGTCATACCACGCCCTATTCCTGGAACCATACCACGCCCCAAGCCCATTGTACCACTTGGAACAAGGCCACGACCGATTCCTGCCGGGGGGCGCTGTGGTTGAAATGATAAAGGTCGTTGCCAGGCACCAAGCTGTAAATACATTTATTGTCTTGGTTAATAAATGAGATGCTTAACAAGGTGGGTCAGAAGGATTTCAGAATGATTGTGTCTCTCGCAATTTACAATTTGGAAATAAGATATTTTGATGAATAAAATAACTCCTGACAACAGCCGTTGATTGAAAAACATTCTTATGGAAGAGAAGGTTTGAAGTATTCATAAATAACTTGGAGAAATAGTTGAGTATTTATGAAGGTGATAGGACAAACTAATGTTTCAAGACAATAATCCTACCTCAGCATTAGCAGCTGGTGTTGCCACTTGTTTTGTGTTGCCAAGTGATTGTTGTGAGTTGCCAGGCGATTGTTGTGGGTTGCCAAGTGATTGTTGTGTGTTGCCAAGTGATTGTTGTGTGTTGCCAAGCGTTTGTTGTGTGTTGCCAAGCGTTTGTTGTGTGTTGCCAAGCGATTGTTGTGGGTTGCCAGGCGATTGTTGCATAGCAGTCTGTTGATCTTCATTCCTGAATATATTAGCTGCTATGCGTCCACCTGTGAAACATTTACAATAGAGAGAAAAAATATTGAACTGAATTAGACCTGAAACTGACTGCAGGTGAAAAAAAACATAAAAATGCTCTGAATTAGTATACAGCGTGTCCCTTAAAAACTGGAAAGTGTATAACATAAAAAGTAGGAAACGTAACTGCTTTGTATTTAGGGATATCTGTTTACATTTGGGTTTCTTATCTGAATATTCAACAATAAATACATCATGTTATAGCGCCTTGATACCAGCCTCTAAGAGATGAATGACTTAATGGATGGTTTGCAATTCCGAAGAAATGGTTTTTGACCATGGCAGGGTCTCAGGCAGGGTCTCAGAAGAGGATTATGAGCACCTGGAGTATCAAGGACCTCTTGCTATTTCACAAGATCATGTTGACGACTAACTGCACACTATCGTCTACCATGTATACACTATGGGGTATCTCAGGCACGCGTGGTCCAACGGATACATTCTCGCTCCACAATACAAAGGTTGTGGGTTCGAGTCCCGTTGTTGCCAGCGTGTAGAGTCCTTGAGTAAGGTACTTTACCTCAATTACTCCTCTCTACCCAGGTGTATAAATGGGTACCAGCATTAATTCATGTTGGGAAGGTAACACATTCTTGTTGTGCGGGAGGAGTAGCGAACGCCCCACAGCAAAAATTACAAAAGAGGAGTCCGGCCTAAACGCCAAAAAAAGAGAGATAGGCACTCCACGCGCGAGCTTCGCTCGGCACGTCACTTTACTTTATCTGGGGTAGGTACAACATTTTGGGGTGTATGGGGTAACTATAACATTGTTTCCCCCCAAAATAGTGTATTGAAATTTGGTCCGAGATTCATAGATAGCACAAAACTCAGATATCTGTGAACAAAGTCTATTTCTAATGAAAAAAATAATTCAGGGAGCTACTATTTTAAAATCATTATCTATGCCCATTTTGCTATACAAATCATGAAGGTATCTAATTTAGATCATAATACTCAGCTAGCGAGGACCCGAGCGTAGCGTGGGTACCCGCTAGTTTATCATAGTACTGGTTAATCATGAAAAGTGAATGAGTAAGTAGCCACCTGCCCCAGCGAAAATCTGTAAACTTACTTGGATGGAAATGTTCTCTGACTACTCTTACATTATCGCTCATCTCACCGTAATTACTGAATCGAATCAAATGCGATTTTCTAATTATAGCACACTAATTTGATTTTTTTTTAAAGTTCCATTGCAATAATTATTTTGAAAGTTATAATCACATAAAGTCACGTTGTAATTTTGATTGTGCATTCTATCTTGTCTCCTTCAATCTTTAGCAGATCATTTATTGAATGACTTGACCCTTGTATTTAGCTACTGTAAAAATGGTAATTTTCACGCGATTACATTTTTTGCGCTTTGTCTATTTTCAGCCATTTCACTTGTTATTAAATTCACGATTTGAAAGTTCATTACATAGACGTATACACAAAATAAATATGTTTGTGTGTTTTTATTTTTGTGGTAGCTGCTTGGAGCGTGAAAAGCGCAAACATTGATGTAGTGCAAAAATGTCCACGTTTTTAGTATCCTCCCCACCATGCTATACCTCGTTTAGATGGCATGGATTGCTGCAAGGAAATTACTTGACCCTTGACCCTTGTATTTAGCTATCCTCCCCAACATGCTATACCTCGTTTAGACGGCATGGATTGCTGCAAGGAAATTACTTGACCCTTGACCCTTGTATTTAGCTATCCTCCCCACCATGCTATACTTCGTTTAGATGGCATGGATTGCTGCAAGGAAATGACTTGACCCTTGACCCTTGTATTTAGCTATCCTCCCCACCATGCTATACTTCGTTTAGACGGCATGGATTGCTGCAAGGAAATGACTTGACCCTTGTATTTAGCTATCCTCCACACCATGCTATACCTCGTTTAGATGGCATGGATTGCTGCAAGGAAATGACTTGACCCTTGTATTTAGCTATCCTCCACACCATGCTATACCTCGTTTAGACGGCATGGATTGCTTCAAGGAAATTACTTGACCCTTGACCCTTGTATTTAGCTATCCTCCCCAACATGCTATACCTCGTTTAGACGGCATGGATTGCTTCAAGGAAATTACTTGACCCTTGACCCTTGTATTTAGCTATCCTCCCCAACATGCTATACCTCGTTTAGACGGCATGGATTGCTTCAAGGAAATTACTTGACCCTTGACCCTTGTATTTAGCTATCCTCCCCACTATGCTATACCTCGTTTAGACGGCATGGATTGCTTCAAGGAAATTACTTGACCCTTGACCCTTGTATTTAGCTATCCTCCCCAACATGCTATACCTCGTTTAGACGGCATGGATTGCTGCAGGAAATTACCTGACCCTTGACCCTCGTATTTAGCTATCCTCCCCACCATGCTATACCTCGTTTAGACGGCATGGATTGCTGCAAGGAAATGACTTGACCCTTGACCCTTGTATTTCGCTATCCTCCCCACCATGCTATACCTCGTTTAGACGGCATGGATTGCTGCAAGGAAATGACTTGACCCTTGACCCTCGTATTTAGCTATCGATCCTCCCCACCATGCTATACCTCGTTTAGACGGCATGGATTGCTGCAAGGAAATGACTTGACCCTTGACCCTTGTATTTCGCTATCCTCCACACCATGCTATACCTCGTTTAGATGGCATGGATTGCTGCAAGGAAATGACTTGACCCTTGACCCTTGTATTTAGCTATCCTCCCCACCATGCTATACCTCGTTTAGACGGCATGGATTGCTGCAAGGAAATGACTTGACCCTTGACCCTTGTATTTCGCTATCCTCCCCACCATGCTATACCTCGTTTAGATGGCATGGATTGCTGCAAGGAAATGACTTGACCCTTGACCCTCGTATTTAGCTATCCTCCCCACCATGCTATACCTCGTTTAGACGGCATGGATTGCTGCAAGGAAATGACTTGACCCTTGACCCTTGTATTTAGCTATCCTCCCCACCATGCTATACCTCGTTTAGACGGCATGGATTGCTGCAAGGAAATGACTTGACCCTTGACCCTTGTATTTCGCTATCCTCCCCACCATGCTATACCTCGTTTAGATGGCATGGATTGCTTCAAGGAAATGACTTGACCCTTGACCCTTGTATTTAGCTATCCTCCCCACCATGCTATACCTCGTTTAGACGGCATGGATTGCTGCAAGGAAATGACTTGACCCTTGACCCTTGTATTTCGCTATCCTCCCCACCATGCTATACCTCGTTTAGACGGCATGGATTGCTTTAAGGAAATGACTTGACCCTTGTATTTAGCTATCCTCCACACCATGCTATACCTCGTTTAGACGGCATGGATTGCTTCAAGGAAATGACTTGACCCTTGACCCTTGTATTTAGCTATCCTCCCCACCATGCTATACCTCGTTTAGACGGCATGGATTGCTGCAAGGAAATGACTTGACCCTTGACCCTTGTATTTCGCTATCCTCCCCACCATGCTATACCTCGTTTAGATGGCATGGATTGCTTCAAGGAAATGACTTGACCCTTGACCCTTGTATTTAGCTATCCTCCACACCATGCTATACCTCGTTTAGACGGCATGGATTGCTGCAAGGAAATTACTTGACCCTTGACCCTTGTATTTAGCTATCCTCCACACCATGCTATACCTCGTTTAGATGGCATGGATTGCTGCAAGGAAATGACTTGACCCTTGACCCTTGTATTTAGCTATCCTCCACACCATGCTATACCTCGTTTAGACGGCATGGATTGCTGCAAGGAAATGACTTGACCCTTGACCCTTGTATTTAGCTATCGATCCTCCCCACCATGCTATACCTCGTTTAGACGGCATGGATTGCTGCAAGGAAATGACTTGACCCTTGACCCTTGTATTTCGCTATCCTCCCCACCATGCTATACCTCGTTTAGATGGCATGGATTGCTTCAAGGAAATGACTTGACCCTTGACCCTTGTATTTAGCTATCCTCCCCACCATGCTATACCTCGTTTAGATGGCATGGATTGCTTCAAGGAAATAACTTGACCCTTGACCCTTGTATTTAGCTATCCTCCCCACCATGCTATACCTCGTTTAGACGGCATGGATTGCTGCAAGGAAATGACTTGACCCTTGACCCTTGTATTTCGCTATCCTCCACACCATGCTATACCTCGTTTAGATGGCATGGATTGCTGCAAGGAAATGACTTGACCCTTGACCCTTGTATTTAGCTATCCTCCACACCATGCTATACCTCGTTTAGACGGCATGGATTGCTTTAAGGAAATGACTTGACCCTTGACCCTTGTATTTAGCTATCCTCCCCACCATGCTATACCTCGTTTAGATGGCATGGATTGCTGCAAGGAAATGACTTGACCCTTGACCCTTGTATTTAGCTATCCTCCACACCATGCTATACCTCGTTTAGACGGCATGGATTGCTGCAAGGAAATGACTTGACCCTTGACCCTTGTATTTAGCTATCCTCCCCACCATGCTATACCTCGTTTAGATGGCATGGATTGCTTCAAGGAAATGACTTGACCCTTGACCCTTGTATTTAGCTATCCTCCCCACCATGCTATACCTCGTTTAGACGGCATGGATTGCTGCAAGGAAATGACTTGACCCTTGACCCTTGTATTTAGCTATCCTCCCCAACATGCTATACCTCGTTTAGATGGCATGGATTGCATGGATCCAGCTCTCCCAGGTTGATTGGGTCGTCTCAGTTGATTATTCCCAGCAAACCCTGGGGGTGGCCCTACAGTTGAAGTGATGGGCTGATTGGGTGGAGCTGCAAAACCTGGGGGTGGTCTTGCTGCCATGACCCTGGGTTCATCTTTTACTGATGCTGTGCTCTCTGGCTGTAAAGGGAAAATAAGAATATAGAAAATATTGGGCAACAAAAACACACACCTTGTTCTGCTGGCAAACGTACCGGTCAGGTAGGATCGATCAATTGGCCAGGTGAGCGGGCTTTTTCCCGCCATACAGGGGGTCCAAAATTCAAATTGCCTCAATTAAATTGACAAGCATACCAAATTGTTCGTCTGAGCGCAAGGATTCCAAACAATAACATACAGTTGACCCAACTTCAGATGTTTGGTTTACCGACATATCAAATAATTTGTGAAAAGGTCATTTGACCTTTGCATTTTGGGTTAAGATTTGAACGTGTGCCAATTTTGACAAATGATATCTGAAATTGTTCATCTGATCAAAAGGATTCCAGAAATGGTAGTTTTTACCACCAGGAGTAGTTTTCGTGACTTATACAGGTTGACCTTTTGACACCTGTTTAGGTCACACACAAATTCTAGACGGTCCAAATTACTACTTGTGATCAGATGAACAATTTTAAATATCGTTTGTCAAAATCAAAGCAAGTTCAAAAACTGACCCCAAATGCAAAGGTCAACAACTGTCTCACGTTTTGCTTGATACCTTGGTAATCAAACATCTGAAGTGATGCAAACTATACAAAAATGTGGACAAACTGTATCTGTGCCCAGTAGAATATGAGAGCACCTGATGACTCACTCACCTGTACACATGAGGACAATGCTGATGACGGGTAACCGACGTCTGCTCCACTAGCAGTGCCTACAGCTCCCCTGTTGTTTACTCCCCATGCATTGCCATTTGCTCCACTAGCCAGGCCGTTTACTCCACTAGTAGTGCCTATAGTTCCTCTGTCATTTACTCTCCATGCATTGCCATTAGCTACACTAGCTGGGTCATTTGCTCCACTAGCCAGGCCATTTGCTCCACTAGCTAGGCCATTTGCTCCAAAAGCTGGGCCATTTGCTCCAATAGCTGGGCCATTTGCTCCATTAGCTGGGCCATTTGCTCCACTAGCCGGGCCGTTTACTCCGTTATTGGCACCACATTCCATTCTGGGTATGTGGTCATCCACACTAAGAAATGAAAATTGGAAAGAAAACAAAATTAATAAATAAAATATCCTGAACTCTTACAGTAAAGGATTGTCATATATTCACAAAAGCATTTAGTCCTGCTTTAAATTTTCATCCTGAACTCTTACAGTAAAGGATTTCAAATGTGTTAACAAATATGCAAAGCTGAATTCCTTCCAATTTATAATAGATTTACTGTCATATTATATTTAAAGCATGATTGACCAAAATGTGACATCCTTCCTTGTAGGGCTTAGAAATATAAGATAAAGACCGTAATTGTAATGGCAGTTAATCTGCTGTTCAATCTTCAGACTCACTCATAATCTATAGTAAAAAAAGGTAAAGGCGGTCGATCCTGTAATTCCAGGAGCGGAGTGCCCATCTCTCTTTCAAAGCGATAGGGCTAGACTCAATCCTTTTCATAATATTGCTGTGTGGGGCTCGATACACCTCCTCCACCGCGAGTCTGTTACCTTCCCAGCACTGAAGAATGCCGGTACCCATTTAAATACACCTGGGTAGAGAGGAGTAATTGCGGTAAAGTGCCTTACTTAAGAGCACAACATGTTGACCACAATGAGACTCGAACCCACAACCTTTAGATCAAGAGTCCGGTGCTCTACCCACTGCGCCACACATGCCCGTAAAATGTATTATAAGGCCTACTGTATAGTATTATAAGGTAAACAAAATATGTTGTGTTGTCCTCAGGGACTGACCCTTTTTAAGATTCAAATTTGATCCAATTTGTCAAAGTCTAACCATTTTCTGCTTGAAATGAATAAGTTTGCTTGAATAGATTGGCTTTAAACTATTATTACTCTAGAAACATTAATCAAATTGACATTTACCAATTTTGTCTTGTCATGAACCATGGTCTGTCAATAATATTTGTCAGCAAAAAAAAGAAGGAAATTCAACTTCAAGATTTTTAGCACTTGAGGGCAACACAAAATAAAAATAATAAATTGGCCTAATATGTGATGCGATCTGTGAAAACCCGCCACATGGTGGCATTTTTCATATTGGAGATATTTATATCATAAGAAAGCTAAAACTGTGCTGATTACAGAACTGTTTCGATCATTTTTCTACGATCACTACAAAATAAGAAATCATGAAAACAGGCCCAAAAAGATACATAATTCAATATAATAACATTATAAGGTTAATAATAAAAGTGACTTAAGTAAGTTTGTCAAGGTGAAATTTCATGAAAGATGATGACACAAAGTACTGGAAACTAATTTTCTTTAAAAAAATCTAAAAAAAAGAAAAACAATTTTTTTTTATTTTTTAAATATATATTTTTCTATTTTACCCATAATCCCTAGTTCACGGGTTTTCTCAGATCGCATCACATATTACTGTGTAGTGATTGCTACACATCCTTCACAGTGATTCTCTTTACCTTTCCAGCACTAGAACAGGACTTAAAGTTATGGTTTAGTTAGAAGGGGGGGGTGAGAGACAGTCATGAAATCAAGACAACCCAAAGATATATTAGGCTACTCACTCTTGTTGATTCTTGAAATGTACAGCTCCAATGTTTTGATGATATTCTCTCTTCTGTCCAGCAGAATATCTGCAAAATGTAAATAATATATATACAGTCATCACACTCCTAACCTCTGTATAATGGACGCACCATTAGATACTCGGGGGGGGGGGGGGGGGGGTGAAAGTTTTCTGAAGAAAAAACCCCTTTGCCTAACAACTAGGAAACGATGAAGAAAAAAAAGAATCTGACTCACCCAACTCAATGTAAAGAAGAACTTTAAACCTAAAAAACCTTTATTTGAATACTCAAGCTAATTGTTTGTTGAAATTGGCTGTGCAGACCTTGTTGTAACCATGGCAGGTATTTTACATGCCATGTTGTAACATGTAGTGAAATTCAATAACAACATAACCCCATGCAAATAATAGTAATAGAAATGTCCCACCTGGTCCCATTACACAAACCATGACAAAACTAATTTTGGGTATAGCCAGGGAGTCTTTTTTCTCAAAGTTCATCGATCCCTGTAACAAAAGATTAAGTTGGTCATGGAAAAACCTCCTAAGCTTGAGGAATAAAGCGTTTTAGGATGTGCAAATGGTGTCAATAGATGAAGAAATGATTTTCCTGCCATTTACCAAAAAAAAATCTTTCAAAAGCACCACTGATAGCCGATTTTAAACTCCAATTATGTCACAGCTGATTTTTCCTATCAAATCATGAATTTTACAATAAAGTTTGTGAGAAATCCAGGAAGAAATTAGTTGTTTTTTATTGTGGATATGTCTTCTAGTAACCATGGTAACCCTAAACTAAGATCGTACGTTAGCTTTTGTCATTCTGTGGCTTCTGCTACAAATCATGAGGTAAATAAACATTTTTGTAAAAAGTACTTTAAAAAGGCCTATAAGTAGAAAACGGAATCGTTTATTTTAAAAAGCCAACACTAGTTTTTAGGTTTTATTATACTTATTCGGTTTGCAAAGTGTGAAATTAATGGGTCATTCTGTTTTGTCACAAACTTCAAAATATTAAAAAAAACACGGGATTTTCCCCCAAACCAGATGACGTCATCGTGATGTATCAAATTAACATCATTGAAAGAGTAAACCACGGTGCATTGCATAATACTAATGTTTCATTAACATCATTGAAAGAGTAAACCATGGTGCATTGCATAATACTAATGTTTCATTCAACAGATCATCAGAATAAATGTATAGCCAAAAATAACTAGGCCACCTTAAGCCTTGTCTAAACCAATTTGCTGGCGTAGTGAATGTTAGAATATAACCGTTGCCAAGTTAACAGGCTTGAGATGCTAACTCTGTTACGAATCACTGATCACAATAAAAAGCCTATGGCAGTATCATAATTTGGAATAGATGTATGGGTCAGGCTTGAACCAGTGACCATGAGTTATACTAATGTGTACTACTTCAATGGATACATACCCAGTTAGATTTTGAGAGACAGCCTGTCCCGGGTAGTCTGCTGGATTGTAACCCATGTGGGGCTTGAACCAGTGACCATGAGTTATACTAACGTGCACTATGTCAACGGATACATACCCAGTTAGATTTTGAAAAACAGCCTGTCCCGGGTAGTCCGCTGGATTGTAACCCATGCGGGGCTTGAACCAGTGACCATGAGTTATACTAACGTGCACTATGTCAATGGATACATACCCAGTTAGATTTTGAAAAACAGCCTGTCCAGGGAAGTCCGCTGGATTGTAACCCATGCGGGGCTTGAACCAGTGACCATGAGTTATACTAACGTGCTCTATGTCAATGGATACATACCCAGTTAGATTTTGAAAAACAGCCTGTCCAGGGAAGTCCGCTGGATTGTAACCCATGCGGGGTTCTGCAGAGGTTTCTAGAGAATGATAAGAAGAAATAAAACACTTTAAATTTGGAGAACTTATATTAGTGTTAAATTACATCTTAAGATGAGTTATATATGGTGAATGTTTAATAATTCAAAGGTTGATCGTTATGAATTCATACACTCGAACCAATCAGATAGAAGGAAACTAAAATACGCAGAGTGCATTGAAATTGTCTAATGCACTCTGCGTGCGAGCCGTTCAATGCGCGCACTACGCGCTGTGTTTTGATTCGTTGTTCAGGAATCGCAGGTTCACCAATTTTTACTGCGGGTGTTAGCAAACTTGATAGCATGTTTGTATTCGCTATTACATAGATCAAAAATATGTTCCAATTGTGAATTTTATATTTATAGTGTCATGTATGAATTAGGTCAATACATGTGTATGTTTTGTTTCTCGAAAAATTAGAAAAATCAATGCACTTCCGCAAATGTTGATATGCTCACAATAGCACTCTCCCTGCAAGGTCGTGCCATTATTCACACATCAATATCAGCGCGCGTGCATTGATTTGTCTAATGCCTCTCGAAACAACTCATACGCATTTATTGACCTATAAATGTGACCAGTGTCAAACGTTTAATCTGGGTCCTACTTCATTAAGCCCAACTAAAGAGAAATGCACGTTACCGTAACACACGTTACACTTTGTCCAGCCATGATTTACTAGCATTTGATACTTTGCTTAAAATTTAAATTGAAAGAAATCTTGACTTTGACAATTGAACTAACATATAAACCATATATAGTGAGTGATAAATAACACTTAAAAAATTGAGGTTTTACTGATTATGACTGTGGTAACACATATTACAATATTTTGATGGCTCATTGTGAAGTGGTAGCTATGAATTTATCTGATTGTTTACTATTTCAACATAGGGCCTTACTAGTAGGATTACAATTATAAATGGCATAAATTAAAACCAATATATTTAAAAAAGTGCCGTTCTGGTAACGAGTGTTACCATTCTCGACGTAAAAGAAGTCAATTTTTTTCGCAGTAAACAATAGCCAAACGTTGTAAGATTTTTTCCCCCTAGCCCTTACATGTGCTTGGAACAATATAAGGTTAAAATAAATCACTGGGAGTAATATTCAATTTTATATGTTGCGTCACGTTTTCATGGAATCACCCATACGTGCAACAGGAGCAAAATGAACCATGTCATGATATATTGCCCATTAACACTGTCATTTACCATTGATCTATTTCCTTGTTGTCAGACAAAATATTTCACAGTAATATCTCTTGTGGGGGGGGGGGGGGGGGGGGGTACTCAGATATTTTTCGGTAGGGATGTGCTGCCAGCTAAATGAAAATTGACCCGAACAGTTACCAATATTCGGGGGAAAATGTACCTATATGTTTACCGGAAACCCATAATTTTCCTATATATTTGTCAGATTTGGATAACACTTTGGTGAAAAACAGCAAAATTAAGGATTTTAGACACATAAATTTACCCAAAATGGCTTTGAAAAGGGGTCATCTATTTACCAAAGTGTGAAAAAGGGGACCCTATTTGGTGGCACATCCCCGTAACCTCATATCCACTAAGTATTTAAATTTTGAAAAGTAAATTAAATTAATACAAATCATGAACATTTCTAAAAACTAGAATCTCTAAGTTCAATATGTTGCTATGGTAACACCATGTAACAATGTACCCATAGCAATATCACAAATATTACAAGTAGTTCAATATGTTGCTATGGTAACACCATGTAACAATATACCCATAGCAATATCACAAATATTACAAGTAGTTCATGACGTGTCAGTGTCATGATTTATTACACAATATTTAATGGACGCATGATTATAACCATGGACACGCATGATTATAACCGTGGATACTTTAACCCTTTCCACGCAGCAGGCAGCTACAGACGACATTCCAAAATTTCACAAAATGTTTCAAAAATGTCAAAATTATTGAATTTCATTACCATATTTAGAATCACCAGGAGAAATGCATTGAAATAAGTACAAACATACCTAGAATTGGGTCAGTAATCATTGAGATAGACTTTGAAAATTGTGAAAGGTTTCTGACAAATTTGTTTTGTGTATGGTAGAAATAATTAGCCGCGTGGAAAGTGTTAAAAAAGCCATTATAATAAATGCTTTTAAGATAATTAAAACGGGGTGTGACTGATCAAATCCACCATTCCTTGTCAAAATTGAGATACCGTAAAACAACTTAATTTCACTGCAAGTTAATTTAGCGATTAGCATTTAGTCAACTGTTTGCGGCAATTTTATTTCACTAATTTGTATCATCTTCCTATATGTGACCCGTCACATCAAAATGGACATGTTGGAGGCCCGAGTCAAATCTGAGTTATGGTATGACTTAAAAGAGCATATTTTAATCTTTGTAGATGGTAATAATAATAATAATAATACCAAGCGCTTATATAGCGCCCTTAGCCCAAAGGGGCCTCAAGGCGCTTAACAACATATTATGATAGCATATAACACAATAAACACAAACAATATATATATAAAAAGGTCGCTAAAATAGTGGGTCGAGCATCAGGACACATGGAGAAAGACGGACACGACCAATGGTCTCATAAATTTCGACTCGCAATCTCGCAACCTATGATCAGGTCGTCCATACATGCACATATGCGTGAGAGGGAAAAGACAGGAGGTCGAGCAAACAACAAAGGAAGAGGATAAACACGCAAATGCATGGATGGAGAACTGAACATAGTATGATATTACACAATTTTGATTAAATTACAACATTAAAATCTAAGATACAATAAAACTGTGTGAAATACTAAAAGAGTAAAAAATATAATATATAGATGTATGCAAAACAGTATAATAATAAAGTATAAAGTATAGTGTAATACTATAGGACTTTGTACTCACAAGATATGATTTGACGAAGCATATTTCTTTCTATCATTTTCTTCATATTATTTCAGCAAATATATTGGCATCTATCTCAAAACTGTGTCTGCCGACAACATGTCCTTTTTGATGTGACTGGTTACATTATAACCAAATCATGTAATTGGCGGCAATTTAATTTTGCAAATTGGATCTTGTAGCGAAATTAGCAAAATTAAATTGCTAACGAAATAAAGTTGCTAAAGAATGCCCATAAGGCGACAATTCACACAATTGTGTACAGATGTTATAGTTGTTACAGTTTAAAGATCAGGGTTAATTTGTATCCAAATATAATAAACAAGATGTTTCGTTTTGATGATGCTATAACCAAAAATGAAGTTATAAAAATAAATTTGTTCTAAATCCTTCATTTTTGGCAGAATATTAGTGTTTGCATCACATAAAGGCTGGCAAGAAAGACTATCTTTCTACAAAAATTCACCATTAAGCCATCACTTTAAATTTGGACTCATGCTTCACCCCTACCAAAACGTTGAGTGCCTCCCTTGTTTTGGGATCCTGCCCTGATGATTTGGCAACCCTGTTAGAGAGTAAAAATGTTGTTGTTTATGGCAATCACTTACCCTCATCCCAGTCTTCAGTAGGAGATGGTATTCTATCATACGTTGGCAAGTCTGTGAAGCCTTTTGTGTAGTTGCCGCCACCTTCATGCATCCCACGCTTTCTTTGTTCTGTGAGAGGATAAAATAACAAGAAAATATGAAAACTGAGACTTCTGTCTAAAAATCATCTGATTCCAGTTTTGAATCTCCCAGTATGGCCGTGTTCCCACATAGAACAAAATCCTGAGTAGTCTGGACCCGGTCCAGACTAAATCGCTAGTGGGAATGCGAATCAAGTAGGTCGCGGTCCGGACTCAAAGTGGTTTTTGTTATTTTTAAGACCACCTTTAAAGGTAGTCCCGGTCCGGACTAAATCAATAATTATTCATATGGAAACGCGATTCACTAGAGACTAGTCGAGACCAGGACCACTTGACCCGGAAGGAAATTGTGACCTTTGTAATGGCTACGGCGTGCGCGTCAAACATAAAGTTGCGCACGTTATAAAGGTAGTCATGCGCGTTATACATAAAGTCGTGCGCGCGATGAAATAGGACGCAGTGATCGTCACGATTTAGGTAAACAACTTAATAAAACCGTATTACAGCATTAGTATGTGGTTTTATATCAACTATTGAGACTTATTTCGTTATGCGAAACCGATAGGAACTATTTCTATTATTTGTATCCTATTTCTATATCATAAATGGAATTTTACTTTGCTTATAGATGCGTTTTACGGCGATTTTTAAATGATTTAAGATTTACATCAGGGTATAAGTGGATTTTGTTATTAGCCCACATTTGACCACTTGAGTCACTGAGTGACTCAGTCATACTGAGTCACTGTTGTGACGACCACTTATGTGGGAACGCAACTTTCAAGTGTCCCGGTCCGGCCCGGGACAACTTCTACTTATGTGGAAGCACAGCCTATGACTACCAGTGTGCGTCCTGTATCTGCATCTATTGCGTTAGGGAGAGTGAGTGCTAGTGCAACATACATTTCTCCAACGTGTTTACGCTGTTTACTTGGAAACTTGCTACAACATAATTTCTCACACCCCCTGGTCTTGTATGCTAAGGATAGAAACTAAATAACTTTTCTATTCAGAAACCAAACTTGATGGGCCCCGAGCATTGATGACAATTCCATCTTCATCATTACAGAACTCTTTATTTCGATGATAATTTTTACAACTGAGTGTTTCAACAGTTTAATAGGCCTTTAGGCCAATTTATGGGTGTGCTCCAACCTTATTGTGAGGAACTTTTGGTGTAAAGAAAATATTGATCCGTTTCACATGGGTCTGATGATCGATCTTTAGACAATCACTCATCGATTCTATAGTCGCTATCCATGATAATCGATAGCAAAAATGGCTCAATTCTTGATGCGAATTCAATGATCGATAAAATGTTGTGCACATTTTGAAATGACTGATATAGTTAAGTTTTCCGATGTGCATGCGAGGAGAACAGAGTTGCCGGCTGAAAGTTTCATCCTTTCTGGGTTTGGCCTTTAAACTTTTTCGCGGGTTTTCGCTTTCTATTTCCGGTATTTTCCCGCGATTTCGTTCGCCAGATCTCGTTCTGGTCGCTTTTCATTCATTCGCTTTTTGGCTGCCTTCAACAACGGAGGTCCGGGTGGAGAAAAAACCCACCCACCACCCTATTAGTGGCAGTTCCTTTTTAAGACATGGGGAAGGTGTGTACCCTCGGGTCGGGACTATTAAAATTGATAGAAAATAAGTAAATGTTGTTGGAAATGGGAGGTCCGGTTAGTAAAAACCCACCCACCGGCTTATTAATTTAAGGCGGGAGGTTCCCTCAGTCCGTTATAGAGACGTGGGGTCGGGTGTGTCCCTCAGTTCATAAATGATGTGGGGTCAGGACTATCAAAATTGTCCGGTTAGTAAAAACCCACCCACCACCCTAAGGTGGGAGGTACCCTCAGTTCCTTTGAGACGTAGGGTCGGGTGTGTACCCTCAGTTCATATTTGATGTGGGGACAGGACTATCAAAGTTGTGGAAAACTTTGGTTGAATGGAGGTTCGGTTGTAAAAACCCACCCACCACCCTATTAATTTATTAGGCGGGAGGTACCCTCAGTTCTCTTTGAAGACGTGGGGTCGGGTGTAACCCTCAGTTGTAAATGACGTGGGGTCAGGACTATCAAAATGAATGAAAAAACTAAAGGTTGGTGGTAATGGTGCGATTTCGCAACGCAGGTTGGGCAGTTTTCGTTTCCGTGGAAAAATAATTGTCTAAAATTATTACTTTTGTCTAATTAAATTAGCATTTTCAAGAAAAATCCCATACAGGGGACAACATAAAGTGGCAGGAGTGAAAGTCCTAGGAGAAGTGTTATGAAAATGAAGACTAATTCAAATGAATTAAAATGGGCGTCGTCATTTATATGTAATCGCCGTCCGGCCTTTGTCTATGTTAGGCTGGCTCAATAACAAGAATAAATTTGGGTTATAAATTAAAGTATTAAAGTATGGCAATTCATGATACATGTTTTCATGATCAATTTAAAAAAGTTCAGTGACAAGGTTAAATCTTGGTGTCCAAAAATTTCTGTCATTTATATGCTAAAGTTCATCCTTACTTAATGGTAGGTTGAAGTATTAAGGTATGGCAATTCATGATACATGTTTTCATGATCAATTTAAAAAAGTTCAGTGACAAGGTTAAATCTTGGTGTCCAAATATTTCTGTCATTTATATGCTAAAGTCCATCCTTACTTAATGGTAGGTTGGCATTGCAATCACTGTTCTTCTCATCACAATGGTGCATCATTGTATGCAAATTTAAATATGATACTGAATGATATAAATGAATGATCAAAGAGTTTATACGGAATGATATAATTAAATGATAAAAGAGTTGTGGTAGGCAGCCAAAATGCTACCAATACCAGATCGGTGTGTTTGTCTCTCAAACTTTTCTGTGGGCAATCTCCACATATTAGCACTTTTGCCAAATCCGCACACCTCCTGGGAAAAAGGTCCACATTTTGAAATAAAAAGGTCCACTTCTGACCAAATTGCACCCCCCCCCCCCAAAAAAAAAAATCCTGGTTATGAAACCCCTCTTCTTCCTGTCCAACCCAAAGTTTGATAACGGAATGAATCTTACAGTATGTCATAGTCAACTAGAGCATAAATCTTACCCCACGATATATCTGCTTCAATGTGTGCTTTATCCGGGCAGTTGATAATATGATACTTGTGTTCAGAGGCCGGCACTATGTGTCTAGCATTAAAAATACATGTCAACATGGTCCTGCCATTCCAATTCTGTAAGAAAAATTAAAAGACAATATTATTTGTATAGCATTCATTCAGTGCCCTTAAAACATTGGCAATGGGATACAAATGGTAGGAGGGGAGCCCTAACAGAACACACAAATGAAACAGCAACATTATCACAATTGGATGCAAGAGGGAAGTGATAACATTGTAAAAGTAGCATAGGGGAAATCGGGCCAGCAATCAGAACACCTACATGTACCTTTGGATTCAAGTCAAAATATCAAAAAGCAAATAATTTTTCAAGACCCTTGTCCTACTGAGCTACCACACTTTTTGTGACATAAACTGACAACAAATTGCTAATTTCTACTGAAGTTAAGTGCCACCCTTTGAGTGTCCACTACATAATATGACACTATCCCGAGATAGTGACGTAACTGTGTATTTTACTAGCGTCACAAGCGTTTAAAGATGGAAGATACATGCATGCGTAAAAGCTGCGCCTATAAAGTTACGTAACGGCCCAGAGGAAGACAAATAGAGTGTAACTATAGTTTGATCATCTCCAAATTGTTATTACAGCAGCGAATGAATACTAAAGCAGGCTGGCGCGCATTATGGCAACAAGCGCACTGTGCATCATATGCGTAATCTGTGCATGCAGCCAGCAAAAACCAATGCGTTTGGCAATAATCGTGCGCGTACACTTGGATTACTTTTCCGCACGGAGCAATACAAAGCCAATATTTCTCGCCGAATACACATTCATTTGTATGTATCTGATTGTAATGTATTTTGTGCAATGCCTGCGGATGATGGTGAAAGGGTGAAAGGCCCATTGCCTACAGTCCTCTAGTCTGGCTCTATATGTATACTTTTTCAATGTTTCTTAACCCTAACCCTAACCCTAGAACGTGGCAGTTGGGGATGGAACGAAGAACAGGGGGAGGGGGTTAAATAATGCAAAAAATTATGTCCGCCGGCCCCGGGAATTGAACCCGGGTTGGCCGTGTGACAGGCGAGATATACCACCACTCAGCCACGGGTGGAGGGCTTCACAGGCTAAAAAATTGGAGACCATATATACCTGTATTTTAGTGCTACATGAGATAGAACTTGTGCGCGCGCAAGCCAAGTGGTGCTGGCCGTGTTGTTTCTGTGATACTGTACATAGTAGGGTTAGGGTTATTACAATTGGAATGATTTTAAAATAAAATAAAATAAAAATAATCACTTTACGGTTACCTTTCTACATTTCATGACATGATATGGAAACCTCTTGGCTATGACCTTGTGTATGGGGTCATACGGACAGATGAACTCCTCATCAGGATCAACAGAACCAAAATGGGATGTGTTGATCAGATTGGGGTCCATAACTGTTGTTGGGTTTGCTGCCTAGAAATCGGTTATAACAAGGTGGTCACAAGGTGGTCTTGAAGCTGTGCTAAATCTGTACAGAAATAAAAAAAAATGTAGGGAAATGGAAAATATTTGTGTATTTGATACTATAGCATTTGTCGGGCGTGGGGGGGGGGGGGGGGGGGATATCCCACGGGATTTCCGCCTAGTGTACTAAGGGACTCCCTTTTCCCCCCACTCGGGGGCCTCCCATGTCTTATTACAAGTTGTACGAATTACAGGGACTCCCCCACATTAGACCCCCTCTTCAACAATAATTGTACGAATTACAGAGACTCCCCCACAGAGGATCCCCTCTTCCGTCTTCAACAATAGTTGTACGAATTACAGGGACTCCCCCCCCCCCCCCCCACAGGGGACCCCTCTTCAACAATAGTTACACGAATTACAGGGACTGTGCCCTCTTATTTTTAAAATGAATGAGATGGGACTCCCCCTCTTTTATAATAGTTGTACGAATTACAAGAGTTTATATACTATACTCCCCTCCCAATTATAATGTATACATCAGTGTACAATAGTTGTACGAATAACAGGGACTTTCCTCAGAGGGACTCACAATAGTCTTCTTACAATAGTTAAGTTGTAGGAATAACAGGGACTCCCCTCTTATTATTTTTACAATAGTTGTACGAATAACAGAGACTCTCGTCTAATTCGTACAACAGTTGTACGAATTACAGCGATACCTCGCTTATTCGTACAACAGTTGTGCGAATTCCAGCGATAATTCGTAAACAATTGTACGAATAGACTCTTCCTTTTAATAAATAGGCCTATATAATATATAGGTCCTAAACATCAGTCATGATTATTGATAGTTGCTGGTTGAGATATTTAACCAATGAATGTATAAACATTAGGCTATTTGAACATCAAACATGATATCTTAATATATATTAAAAGGAAGAGTCTATTCGTCCTGACGGTATCTAATCTTCGGTGCGTTTATGTCAAAAATGACTTCGATGCCCAAATCCTACAGGGAGACAACACACTGGAGAGGTGGGAAAAGACCTGGCTGATGAAATTCAATACATCAAAATGTTTCATTATGAAATTGACCCATGCTAGATCTACCAAATCCCACGTATACACACTGGGGGAAAACATTCTAGCTGAAACTGAAAACCATCCATACTTAGAGGTCAATATAAATAACAAATTAAACTGCATGGAATCAACACATACAGGAGGAGATCACAGCTAAAGCAAATCGAACACTTGGTTTCATCAAAAGAAACCTACACTCATGCAACAAATCCACTAAGGAGGTGGCATACAGATCATTGGTACGTCCAAAGCTTGAATACTCTGCGGCGGTTTGGGAAAAACATACGCAAGCTCATGAGCTTGAAACAGTGCAAAAAAGGGCCGCCCGGTTCATCACAAATGACTACAAGACACGCACTCCGGGCTGCGCAACCCAAATGGTCAAGGAACTCAAACTGGACCCCCTAAACATCAGAAGAACCACCAGACGTCTCTGCATTTTTCACCAAGCGAGACTTGGCGACCTGTCACTGCCCATTGACGACCTCCTGCAGCCTACCCAACGACAATCACGACATTCTCATCTGCTGGCATACTCATCTATCTCCACTAACAAAGACTGCTACAAACACTCGTTCATACCAAGAACTATAAAAGACTGGAACGCCCTACCAGATAAGACGGCCAACTTAACATCAAATATAACTTTCAAAAAAGCAGTAACATCACATCTCATGATCTACAAGCTCAAGAAAACCAAGACTAAAACAAAACAACACGCATGCGCAGATCATACCCTGACCGGATGACTCCACATGGAGTGTTGGCCAGTATCACCATCAAGTATCAAGTATCAAATCAAGTAAGCAGAAGTTTGACTAATCTTATTCAGAAAAGTTGAACAATATTGATGAAAATATCCGACCATCCGCGATGTCGACTCATGCTTTCATTCCATAGCTCTCCCCACACAGAGACTAGAGAGCTAGGATTCAGAGCAGAGCTATTAATTTAATACTAGTCTGTCATAGGAATAAGTTAAAGATGCCAAGGTCAGGAGACTACTGAAAATCAAGCAATCTAGAAACTGATATTCTTACCTGTCACCTACCCAGTCTTTGTGAATAACGGGGTCGTTGTTTTTGTCAACTAAGCAATCAGGAACAAAGTGGATAAATAAACGCAAATGAGAGGCAAACTTGCACTTCCTATCTCTATCACGATCTGACCGCACGTCACCGCCCGCGCCCGCACTTCCACTTTGCTTGTTATTGTTTCGATCAGGGCTGGGCGGTATATTTTTTTTTACTTCGCTATAGTTTGATCAGTTCCAAATTGGCGAGCCTCTAGCCTCATTACATTTTACAGCAGCCAGCGAATTTATACAAGGCCCCATGTCGCAAGGGAAAATCCGAGAGTTCGCATAAAATCACAAAGCAGCAAAAAATCCGGAAAATCGCATTAAATATTTACTAAATTTACGCGTCATTGACTCATTGACGACTCAGTCTCATTCTCTCATTGAAGACTTATTGGGTCATTGACGCCTTATTGGGTCATTGACGGATTATTGACTCATTTAGGAGTAATTTAAGACTCATGACTCATTGACAACTTATTGCGTAATTGTGGCCTTATTGGGTCATTGACGGCTCATATCTTATTGGGTCATTGACGGAATGAGATAATGACTCGTATGTGATTCATTGACTCATTTACGAGTCATTGACTCATTGGCTTATTGACGATTTATTGGGTCAATGACGACTCATTAGGTTATCGACGCCTTGTTCAGTCATTGACGGTTCATTGACTCATTTGTGAGTCATTGACTCATTTACGAGTCATTGACTCATTTACGAATCATTGGCTTATTGACGACTTATTTGGGTCATTGGCGCCTTATTGAGTCATTGATTCATTGACTCGTAAATGAATCAATCAATCATTTGCGAGTCATTGACTCATTTGCGAGTCATTGTCTCATTGACACTCATTGGTTTATTGACGACTTATTGGGTCATTGACGACTTATTTAGGTCATTGACGCCTTATTGGGTCATTGACGGTTCATTGACTCGTAAGTCAGTCAATGACTCATTTGTGAGTCATTGACTCATTTAAGATTCATTGACTCATTGACGACTCATTCGCTCATTGAAGACTTATTGGGTCATTGATGCCTTATTGGATCATTGACGGGTTATTAACTCGTAAATGAGTCAATGACTCATTTGCGAGTCTTTGACTCATTTACGAGTCATTGAAGACTCATGGCTCATTGACAACTTATTGCGTCATTGACGCCTTAATTGGGTAACGTAATTGACGGCTCATATCTTATTGGGTCATTGATGGCTCATAAACTCGTTAATGAGTCAATGCCTCAATTGTGATTCATTGACTCATTTTCGAGTCATTGACTCATTGACGACTCATTGGCTTATTGACTATTTAGTAGGTCATTGACGCCTTGGTGGGTCATTGACGGTTCATTTACTCATTTGTGAATCATTGATTCATTTGTAAGTCATTGACTCATTTACGAGTCATTGACTCATTGACCACTCATTGGCTTATTGACAACTTATTGGGTCATTGACGACTTATTAGGTCATTGACGCCTTATTGGGTCAATGACGGTTCATTGACTCGTAAATAAGTCAATGCCTTATTTGTGAGTCATTGACTCATTTACGAGTCACTGACTCATTGACGACTCATTCGCTCATTGAAGACTTAATGGGTCATTGACGCCTTGTTGGGTCATTGAGGGTTCATTTACTCATTTGTGAATCATTGACTCATTTGTAAGTCATTGACTCATTTACGAGCCATTGACTCATTGACGACTCATTGGCTTATTGACGACTTATTGGGTCATTGACGACTTATTAGGTCATTGACGCCTTATTGGGTCAATGACGGTTCATTGACTCGTAAATAAGTCAATGCCTTATTTGTGAGTCATTGACTCATTTACGAGTCACTGACTCATTGACGACTCATTCGCTCATTGAAGACTTAATGGGTCATTGACGGCTCATTGACTCGTAAATGAGTCAATGACTCAATAGTGATTCATGGGCTCATTTACGAGTCATTGACTTATATACGAATCATTGACTTATTTACGAGTCATTGACTTATTTACGAGTCATTGACTCATTGACGACTCATTGGTTCATTGGCCCTTATTGGGTCATTGGCGGCTCATTGACTAGTAAATGAGTCAATGACTCATTTGGGAGTCATTGACTCATTTACGAGTCATTGACTCATTTACGAGTCATTGACTCATTTACGAGTCATTGACTCATTTACAAGTCATTGACTCATTTACGAGTCATTGACTCATTGACGTCTTATTAAGTCATTGACTTATTTGGCCCATTGACGCCTTATTTGGTCGTTGACGGCTTATTGACTCGTAAATGAGTCAGTGACTCACAAATGACTCATTGACTCATTGGCTCATTGACGACTTATTGGGTCATTGACGCCTTATTGGTCATTGACGGACGGTTCATTGACTCGTAAATGAGTCAATGACTCATTTGGGAGTCATTGACTTATTTACGAGTCATTGGCTCATTGAAGACTTATTGAGTCATTGATGCCTTATTGGGACAATGACGGTTCAATAACTCGTAAATGAGTCAATGACTCATTTGCGAGTCATTGACGAGTCATTGACTCATTTACGAGTCTTTGAAGACTCATGCCTCATTGAGGACTTATTGGATCATTGACGCCTTATTGGGTCATCGACGGTTCATTGACAGGTAAAATGATTCATTTGCGAGTCATTGACTTATTTACGAGACATTGACTCATTGACGACTCATTGGCTTATTGACGACTTATTGGGTCATTGACGGTTGGTTGACTCGTAAATGAATCAATGACTCATTTGTAAGTCATTGACTCATTTATGAGTCATTGAATTATTGACGACTCACTGGCTCATTGACGACTTATTGGGTCATTGGCGCCTTATTTGGTCATTGACTCGTAAATGAGTCAATGACTCATTTGTGAGTCATTGACTCATTTACGAGTCATTGACTCATTGACGACTTATTCTCTCATTGAAGAATTATGGGTCATTGACGCCTTATTGGGTCATGGACGGATTATTAACTCGTAAACTAGTCATATGTGATCGACCATTATGGGTTAATGTTAATTAATAGTTACACCTGGTTTCCAGACATTGAAATTGGGTGGTATTCTTTAGAGTTAATAATTAGGGGTTTTATTGTCATGTTGAGGGAGGTTGGGATTATTGTTAAGAGGGTGATTTAGTCTTCTTTGTGGATATTATTGGTGATGGGTTTTATATTACTTTAACAATAGGTGGTGGCGCTTAAAAGCTCTTACCAGATAACCTTTACTCATCTATGCACCTGCAAAAGTAATAATCGACTCGTAAATGAGTCAATGACTCATTGACACACTATAGCGCGTACTAGTGGTGTGCACAAGAAATAGTCTTTAAATCCAGGCAATTTGGGCTGTAAAAAATATTTTTGTTTTAGCATTTGATGTTAGTTTTATAATTTGAAAATACATTAATGTAATAATTTCAACATTGGGCATTATTAAATTTGATTTTCTAATTAATTAAACAGCGAGATGGTCAAAATACGGGCCAAACGGATACAAAGAAGGAAGAGCCGAAGCATTTCTTGATGTTATCCTGGACAACCTATATGGTCCCAACATGTGACTAAGCCAACAAGACTGAATTCTCTCCTTGACCTTGTTATCACATCAAATCCAGACATGGTCGACGAAGCACGTTCAAGCACATCTTGGTAAAAGCGACCACAACATGTTGAAGTGGGATATGAACTACTTAGTCGAGCCAGAGAATTCAGCGCCAAAAAGAGACTTTAAAAACACCAATTACGACATAATGAGAGACCAAATGAAACAAGTCAACTGGGAAGAGATTCTCAAAAATACATCAGCGGAACAAGCATGGAATCTTACCAAAGACAAACTTCAACAAACGATCCAAGACCATGTACCAATGAAACAACCCGCTAGAAAAAAGAAGGCACTCTGGTTAACGAAGAAAGCCCTGCGAGCAGTTCGCAAGAAACAAAGAGCATGGAAGAAATACCAAAACAGAAAGACAACAAAGACCCTGGAGCATTATGCAAAGTGTCAGAAAGAAGCAAAACATGAAGTAAGAAAGGCAAAACGAGACTTCGAGAAAAAACTAGCACAGAACATTAAAGATGATTCCAAGAGTTTCTATGCGTATGTAAGATCGAAACAAAAAGTCAAGGATGCCATTGGACCACTTAAATCAGAAGAAGGAGATACAATACCACCAGGTCAACAAACAGCTGATGTGTTAAATGAATTCTTCGCCTCAGTCTTCACAGAAGAGAAACAAGGAGTACCCTACACAGAACCCATCTACAAAGGCCCTGAGGACGAGAAACTAACAGATTTCACCATCACCATGACTGTGTGCAAGAAAAGTTGGATAAACTTGACCATCAAAAGCTGCCGGCCCAGATGGAATCCCGCCTTCACTGCTGAAAGAGCTATCAGCTGAACTGAGCTTCCCACTCGCCTACATTTTTAACCAGTCCCTAGCAGAAGGTGTCGTTCCTACCGACTGGAGAACAGCGCACATTGTACCAATCTTCAAGAAAGGTTCAAGATCCAAGCCAGGAAATTACCGCCCTATCAGCCTCACATCAGTCATCGGTAAAGTCCTAGAAAGGATACTTAAAGAACACATTACAGACCACCTAGATAAGCACGACTTGATCCACAACACCCAACATGGCTTCAGGAAAGGAAAGTCCTGCACAACCATATACTGGAATATCTGGAGACCAACACCAAACTAGTAGACGAAGGCACTCCAGTCGACGTAGTCTATCTTGACCTAGCCAAAGCCTTTGACACGGTACCACACAACAGACTCCTCGCCAAGATTAAGTCACACGGCATAGACGGTAACATATATTGATTTGGATCGAGGCTTGGTTAGCTGGTCGGAAACAGAAGGTCATCACACAAGGAGCAGAATCGGGGTGGAAAAAGGTGTCTAGCTCGGTAGTTCAAGGATCTGTTCTGGGCCCACTCTGCTTCCTAATATACATGAACGACTTGGAATGTGGTGTCAGCAAAACCTCCACTGTTAGCAAGTTTGCGGACGACACTAAACTAGTCCACCCAGTGAGTACCGAAAAGGACATCGAGGACATGCAACAAGACATTGATCACCTACAAAACTGGGCGGAAGAGTGGCAGATGAGATACAACGCAGATAAATGTGGAGTTATGCACATAGGGTATCACAACACTCACCACACCTACCACTTGGGGAACACAGAGTTGAAAGAAACAACAGAAGAAAAAGACCTTGGAGTCCTCATCAACAAGTCACTCAAGGTGTCCTCACAGTGCGCAGCAGCAGCAAAGAAGGGAAACAGAACGTTGGGAATGATCAAGCGGAACTTCGCATACAAAAGCAAAGAGGTTGTATTGAAGCTCTACAAGTCCCTGGTTAGACCCCACCTAGACTATGCAGTACAAGTCTGGAGCCCACACCTAGAGAAGGACAAGACACAACTCGAGAAAGTTCAAAGACGATCGAGCAACCAAATTAATACCAAGCCTCAAACACCTCTCATACGAAGAGCGTCTATCAAAACTGCACTCAGAAGAGAAAGAGCCGACCTCATTCAGACGTATAGGATATTAAACAAAATTGACAAGATAGACCCCGATATGATGTTCAAAAAGGCTGAACACCAGAAAACCAGAGGACACTCACAGAAGTTTGCCAAAACAAGATCAAGATTGGACATTCGCAAATACTTCTTCAGCCAGAGAGTGCAGTGGACAAATGGAACCAACTATCAAAGCCCCCACACTCCTCTGCTTCAAACAAAACCTCACCAACTTGGGTTTTTAATGGGCAAGAAAGCCTCCTTAACCCTGCCACACTTTAACACTACTACTGTAGGTGACGGTGTGGCCTTCAAGGTATGTTCAAGGTATGTTTTAAAGACGTGTGGCGTCGCAAATTTTGACAAAAAGTTAGCATCTTTATTTGTCAGACCATCCCTAAAAGAATCTAGTGAGCGACATTTTGTTTGATTTTTTAAAAATGCATTTAATAAAACAAAACATATAACATCCATTTACATAACAAAACAATACTTGTTTAACTCCGTCCGACGGGCGAGATGGTGTGTGGGTGTGTGTGTGGGGAGGGGGAGGGGGGGGGGGGGGGGGGCTAAACCGTGTAAAAACACACCAGAATTCGACATTTCGGACATTTCAAGTGAGTAGATAGCTTTTTGTACATGGTGTATCTACCTAACTGGTTATACAAATTAAGTGAAATTTCCCCATTTCATTTCTAATTATCTGTTCTTTAATATAATGTAAAATTTCTGAACATTGAATGAAAAAGGCCTCTTTAACAGACTAAATAATTACGCCATTGAAAACACATAATTCGGTCATTTTTTAAGACCGTTTTTTACCCCACGTGACAATTTTTAAGTTTTTGTTTCATGTTAGTGTCTTAGGTAAAAACGTTCCTGAGACATGATTATTAGAGGAAGGTTCTGTGAAAGGAAGGACGAAATAGCATAAGGACGAATTAAATTGGGAAAGGACCATATGAGAGAGGACGATATGGCAAGCGGACGAAGTGGGAAAGGCCGGTAACAACCTGTGGGACCATGCCTTGATTCGGAAACCGCCCAACCCTAAATTGACATTAGTTTATTGATCTCCATCAAATAAACAACGAAATCGTTTTCAACCACATGTTGGGAAGAAGGCACTTTAACTTTCACCAGCAGGTTTTAAAGTGAAACGTAAACAGGTAATTTCAGTTGTATTGAAGTTGTGTGTCAGGTCATATTGCCCTTGAGACCTAGATCTGGGTTTAGAACTGTTTTAAATGATTTTTAATCTAAAAATAAAATACATCAATAAAATTAAAAGAGCGATGTAAAAAATAAGCTTTTAAAAAAGTTAAAGGGACACATTTTCTGAATTGACGTCTTGTTAAGTTGTTGTACAAAGATTAGAGGGCTGATTTTTCTTAATCCTTATAGTTCATATATAATTAGGCAATGTCTTGCTAGACGTCCCGTAACCCAATTGCGCATGCTCAAACCAATTAAAATACGTTGTAGCTATACACGGTTTATTCCGTACGGGACGTGAGGCAAGATATAGCCTATAATTATAATACAATCGTAAAAATATACAAATCTCAGTTTTTATCATACATTTTTGTAATTGAGGGCGCAGCCTCCACCACATCTCTTGCCCCTTTAAATCAGGGAGGTAATAAATCAGGGAGGTGTACCTCCCTGCAAAATTATTATATAAATTTATAATTTGGCAATGTCTGCTTAGACGTACCGTAACTCGAGTGCGCATGCTCAAACCAATTTTATAGCTATACGGTTTATTCCGTGCGAGGCAAAAATGTTTGTTTTTACTTTCTATCTATCTTCAGTGAGTATGGGCGCATCAACATTTTACCGGACATCCTAATTGTCGGAAATCAATCAAATCATACCATAGTCGGACAAAGTTGACATGTCATAGTGGGATTGTCTTACAATAGTGCGACATTATTATTACAGGCTGCTCGGGTCAAATGAAACATATGCTCACATTTCGGCTATAGGCCTACAATATGTATAGCTCCGTGTAGCTAGTTAAGACACCCTAAGCTGTCCTTGCACGGCTTTTTCCGATTTTTGTAAAAAATCATACAATATAGTTTTCTTCATTGAAACCCAATGATAAATATATGTAAATGTGGTTCTGATGTTTGTATTCATTTTCATTGAATAGTGTTGGGTTTACAGATTTTTTAATTATTAAATGTAAAAAACCAAATAGTAACAACTTTAGGAGTTTGGCGGGTGCCGTAATTCATCTGTCAAGTTCTGAATGACGATAAATTTAAGCGGCAATATGGGGCAAAATTTGAACATTTCGCTATTTCAATATGCGTTTGGAAACATCATGGCGTCACACGTCAGAATACATAATTTTCCAAACTTCCATGCTTTTAAAATGATTGTTGTCATCACATTTCATGTAAAATAATGACTGATCCCCCCTTTTACAGGACTTTTTTTCCTGATCCCCCCTCCATTTTTTCCCAACCCCCACCAAGGTATTTATCAACACTCCCTAAGATATGTCAAACATTAATAAATTAATAAGTTTGCTGGCAGTTGCTACGACAAGCTCTTTCCTTTCCAATGGTACCTGCCAGTACATTTGACGCAAATTTGTTTTATAATTTTCATGTATTTGTTTTCAATTTTAGGGAATGTTGGCTGAAATGGTTCACTAAAATATTGTTTGTGTTTTCTGATGTAGGCGCCTAATATGTTCCTGGCCATGTATGGGTTTTCCTAGTTTTTGCCATTTTCACCGGCAAAAACCAGTTTTTGCCGGTGAAAACCGAACCCTGCAAATAAATAATATAATACATCTGAAAATCTTAAACACAGTTTAGCAGTGTTAGAAATAAGGAAAAAATCAGGTTAACCATGTTACAATTCGAGCTCCCCCCTTAGGGGAAAAAAATGTTGTGTTGCCCTCAAGTGCCAAAAATTTAAAATCGGGTCGGTCGGTCGGAAATCATTTTTTTTTTTTTTGGCTGAAAAATATATGGTTTATGTCAAGACAAAATTAGTATATGTCAATTTAACTAATGTTTCTAGTGTGACAATAGTCTAAAAAACATTTATTTTGGCTTACTTATTCATTACAGGCCAGAAATAGTAACATTTAGACACTTTTAATCAAATTTAAATCTAAATAAAAAAAATAAATAAAAAATAAATATGCGACCCTAGTTTTTACGATTTTAGGGTCGGTCGCTGAGGGCAACACAACCTTTTTTGTTTGGTTTGGCCTTAGCGCAATCAGTTAGTTGCCTTATAGATGGTGTGACCGGTGACGTAGTGCCCGGCGGTTTGCGTGCGCACCTACAGGGAACGGTGCTTTAATTCACACTTGATTGATCATTACTTACCATGCTTACGGTGTAATAGTGCAGAAGTCATGGTATGCATCCCTAAGCACAATGAGAGACCACCAAATCTGGTTGCCCAGCGGTTTGCGTGCGCACCATAAGGGCATGTGCTTTTAAAATTGGCGCTCAGTGATGTGTGTTTTGCTTTCATATAGTATGATGTATGCAGTAGTCATGGACTAGTACCCCATGCATGTATTTAGACCAGGCGCTAATCAATATGTAAACACTACTGATGTAAACAACGGTCACCTCATCTATACTGCATAACCTTACTAGTAGAGGCCACAAAAAGCCACAGCAAATAGCTGCTGTACCGCATGCTTCACAATTCTTTCTCGTGGCACGATCCGGCAAGCTGTCAAATGGTTTTGAAAAAGTTCACTTTTTCGAGCTTCCCGTTAGCGCAATCAGTTGGTCGTCCGCCTGTCACATGGGCGTGGGCGAACAGTGATCTTTCACCAAAAATTTGACCCATTTTTCTCCCCTGATAGCTCAAATGCCAAAACATGATTAGGGAGTTAGGGTTAAAAAAGACATGGATGTCTGCCGGACGACAATAAGCTTTCTCTTCCATATTTTATATATCGTTCAAGTTAAATTTTAGACTGATGCATTGACAAAGTTGTTGTTTCTTTTCCCACAGATCATGGCTAATTCAGGACATCGGCACTGCGGTGCACCCAACAACATATCAGCCAAACTGAATCCAAACTTGATATCTATCCCTGAGATGGGATCTTCAGATCCGGATGAACTGTTTGTCTGCCCATATGATCCTATACACAGAGTAGCTGCTAAGAGATTCCCTTATCATCTCATGAAGTGTAGAAAGGTAAACTAAATCCATGGTCTGATGATCATTTCACAGGTAGCTAAGCTGTTGCGATTAATGACCCATGATTTCATTCCACCACTTAGCCAATGTGTGTTCTCATAACGGCTGACACCCACTCTGGGCAAAATAATGGTCCCATGTATTTGCTATTGATCAAAACAAGTTGGATCTCATTGGAAATCACAGGAGAATGCAACTATTGAAAGGGATCAGCCAAAGTAAACACAGTAGAATTGAAAATCACAGAAGAGTGCAACTATTGAAAGGGATCAGCCAAAGTAAACACAGTAGAATTGAAAATCACAGGAGAGTATAACTGTTGAAAGTGATCAGCCAAAGTGAACATGGTAGAATATTGGCCTGGCTCTCTTTTCCAATCCGGCTATTGGATAGTTGTGGTTCTGAGATCACTGTCCGGACAGGGGTCAGACCCCACCCTTTTTATTTTTGCCCCACCCTTTTTTACAGAGCCACCCTTTTTATTTCGGAATGTTTCACCCCCAACCATTATACCGAAAAAGGTTTGATCATTTTGTGCATTCAAATTTTGAAAAGGCACTCATTGGAAGAAAGGACAAAGTGACAGAAACATCCCCGGACCCGCTTTGTTTTTTTGGCGGGTCCCAGGATTCCCAAAATTATTCATAAAAAAAAAAAAAATGAAAAAAAATAAGCTTACTTAAAAACCACCTTGTCGGCTAAATCACGATTATTTAATGCAAATTTATAGAGGAGATTCATTTGAAATGGATTTATTTCATCAAATCAATGCATTTTGGTACCTGCACACAAGTTTGAATCATGCTTACGTAATAATTGAATTACCGAAACAATCATGGATTGATGGATCAAGCGTTGCCACTTACTTGATAGTCCCTTTTTCTATAGTGCAGATTACACACCTACAGTCCTAAACAACTATTTCCATGTAATAAATATGCTCATAAATCTAATAGTTTCAACATAAAAATATAAAATTACAAAATTATGAAATCATTTTTCCTCTTCAATTAGAGACGATTGGACACAAAGATTGGTTAACAATTAAGAAGTTTTCATTCTCGCACATAGTTTTTAAACATGCAGGATAGTGTGACAGATGTGAATGGGCTGCATCCTGCATTGATAAAAAAACACCTTTGCCCACCAACTAGGAAAAGATGAAAAAAAAGAATCTGACTCACCCAACTCAATGTAAAGAAAAACTTTAAACCTAAAAAACCTTTATTTGAATACTCAAGCTAATTGTTTGTTGAAATTGGCTGTGCAGACCTTGTTGTAACCATTGCTTACTTACTTGCTTAATTCGGGTCGTGTCCCCGATCTACGATGTTTCTCCACACTCTTCTGTCGTTCATTGCTGTCTTTATGTCACTCGTCTCCAGTCCAGTATCTTGCTTGAGTAGATCGATAAATGTCAGGGCAGGTCGTCCCGGCTTTCTTTTGCCATGTTTGGGGATCCAGTGCACCAGTTTGGATACTGGCTCCTCACTTCTGTAACAGTGGCCAGCAAACCTTGTTCTTCTCTTCCGGATCTTCTGGCTTATTTTGGGGAGGTCACCATACAGTTGGGTGTTTGGTATATGTTGTTTCCAGTTGACATTGAGTACTACTCGCAGCATTCTGGTGTAGCAGCCATCTAGCTCTTTCTGTAGCTTGGGGGTAATGGTCCAAGCTTCGCATCCATATAGCAGAACTGACTCCACCGTTGAGGCAAACAGACGAAGTTTGAACTTCCGAGATAGAGTTGACTTCCATATTTTGTTCATTTTGCCGCACGCTCTCCATGCTGCTGCTTTGCGTTGCTTAATGTCTTTTACCGTACTCTCCATCCAGGCACCAAGATATTTAAAATCTTGAACTTCCTCCAGCTTGTTGCCATCATTTGTCTGTATGGATCCCTTCTGGCTCTGGTTATATGACATAAACTTGGTCTTCTTAGCATTCATTTTGAGACCGACCTTTGCTACTGATGTCTCAACTCTTTGCAGCAGATCTTGTGCTTGATGAAATTTCTCTGACAACAATGCAATGTCATCGGCGAAGTCAAAGTCTGTCACCACCTCTGGCCCGATCCGCCTACTTCTACGCCTGTCAAGATGAAAACCAAGCTCTTCTTCTCTCCCCTCTATGGCTATCCTCAGGGCAAAGTCCAGCACAATCACAAACAGATATGGGGCAAGTGTGTCTCCCTGTAGAACTCCAGCCAATATTTCAAACTGTGCAGTCTCTCCGTCAGGTGATATTACCTTAGCCATGGTATTCTCGTACATTCCTCCGATTGCTTCAACGACTTGTTTTGGTATTCCATAAGCTCGCAGAATTTTCAGCATTTTGCCACGGTGGATTGTGTCGAAGGCCTTTCTGAAATCAATGTAGGTGATTACTGCTGCTAGGTTATTGGCTTTAACTCCTTCTATGAGCCTCCTCAGTGCCAGTATGTGGCCCGCTGTCGTCCTTCCAACCCTGAAGCCGTTTTGATTGGTTCTCAAATGCTGATCCAGCTCTGGTCTGATTCTGTTCAGGATCATTCTGTTGTATGTTTTGGCAACAATAGAACTTAGGCTGATACCTCGGTAGTTGCCTCCTAGGCTAAGATTCCCTGATTTTGGAATTGGAACAATGTTGAGCACAGACCATTGGCTTGGTTTTTTCCCTTTCAGTAATGCTTCATTGCAGAAGCTCAACACAATGTCGTCAAGGTCGCATCTTTTCAGAACTTCAGGTGGGATATTGTCTTCACCACTGCTTTTTCCTTCTACCAGTGACTTTTTAGCTTTGTCATATTCTTCCTGGTCGAAAGGCCCGGTTTTAATTTCCAGATCTTCTAGGATTGGTGTGATTTCCTCATCCTCATTACTGATGTCTGGTGGGCTCCCCAGAAGGTTTTTGAAGTGGTTATACCAGTTTGTGACCCGATCTTTCTGAGTTTCTCCCTCCAGCTGTCCTTTGGTGGATGCTTTTCTACCAGTAATCTCATTGATAAGCCTCCAGCTTAAAGCATGCTTGCAATTGGAATGTGCTGCTTCTACTTCCTTGATCTTGCTGTTCAGGTCTTCTACTATGGCTAGATTGTAGGCTTCATCAAGTCCTTGCTTTGCCTTCCTGTACTCAACTCTCTTCCCCTCAGTGACGTCCTGTTGATAGAGATTATATGTGTCTTTGATTTGATCTCTTGCCGCAACTACCCTTGGATCGCTGGAGAAACGTGTTTTATGAGACCTTTTCCTGACTGGTATGATCTTCTCTGCTGCTTCATTATTTGCTTTGATAAATCTGTCATACTTGTTAGTGGCTGTTTCTTCCTCATCCTCTAGGACTTTAAACCTATTGCGTACTTCAACTGCATATTTCACTTGTAAGCTCCCGTCAGAACTCAGGGTTTTCCAGTCATATGGCTTCTTTCTTGGCGTTGTATTACTTTTCCTCAGGCTCAGCCTCATCTTAGCTGACACAATTCTGTGATCAGAGCCCACACTGGCAAAGGTGTTGTATGCTTCGGCATTCATGACACTATTCCTCCACTTACTCCTTACAAGAATATAGTCTAGCTGGTACTGATTTCCACCTGGGCTTGTATATGTCCACAGTTTTCCTTTTCTCTTTTGAAACTGTGTGTTTGCAATGATAAGGTTTTTCTCAGTGGCTAGATCCTTCAAGTGCTTTCCATTTCTATTGGTTTCCTCGTGGTAAGTAAACTTGGCGTCCTCTGCTCCTATCCGGCCATTAAAGTCGCCAACTACTATCAGGACGTTGTGCGCTGGGATAGAGTCAATTGCCCTCCTCAGGTGGTCAAAGTGGCTCTCAATGATATCATCGTCTGCTACATTTGTGGGACAGTAGTTAACTATTATTGATGTTGCAGGGTTGCCCTGGAAGCTAGTGACTAGTATTCTGTCAGTATGTGCCTTGGCACTTGAAAGCGAACTTTTGGCTAGAGTGTTTAATAATATGCCAACTCCACCGACTGCTGCTCCTGCACTGTTTCTGGTTGCTGATGTTGTGATAAGTGTCTTTCCGAGGATGCTCTCGTATCTAACTGGTTCGTCATGTACAATGCGGTGCTCCTGAATACCCAGCACTTCGATGTTGTAGTCAATGAAGTTAGAAACAAGCTCCTCTCTGCACTGCTGTACTCTTATTGTTCTGACATTCATAGTAGATACTGTAGTAACATTCTTACATTTAATAAGGTTTCTCCTCATGCAGGCACCGTATTCAGGCTTGCCCCTTCCAGGTATTTTACATGCCATGTTGTAACATGTAGTGAAATAACAACATAACCCCATGCAAATAATACTAATAGAAATGTCCCGCCTGGGTCCCATTACACAAAGCATGACAAAACTAATTTTGGGTATAGCCAGGGAGTCTTTTTTTCTCAAAGTTCATCGATCCCTGTAACAAAAGATTAAGTTGGTCATGGAAAAACCTCCTAAGCTTGAGGAATAAAGCGTTTTAGGATATGCAAATGGTGTCAATAGATGAAGAAATGATTTTCCTGCCATTTACCACAAAAACCCCTTTCAAAAGCACCACTGATAGCATTTTACTATCAACAGTGAGTTGTCGTTACCAGTTTATCAGTAATCTGCCTTTCACTACACTGAAGCTGCATGTAGAAAAAATGGAATTAGATTTGGTTTTGGATGTATAGCTGTTTTAATCCTGGGGGAGGGGGGAGTACTCGCCTAATACGGTATATGGGGATGTGTCGCTCTAATGGGTAGTTTTTTTTGCAACAAATCCCTAAACATGGGGTATGATTTTGAGGTTGAAAGTCCCTAATAATAGGGTCACTTTTTACCAATGGGTCTATTATAATTTGGTCTATTTTCACGAAAATTTGCGAAAATTAGGTCTATTTTCCCCTTATTTTTTCCGCAAAAATTGTGTCTATAATGAATCCTTAGAAATGGGTACTGTTTTTTCCAAAATCACCCTTTTAAATGGGTAGGGGTTTTGAATCTGCTTGCAGCACACCCCCAGATCAAATCCAATCTGAGTATTCCCCCCCCCCCCGAGTATCTCCCCCCCTCCCCCCTCCCCCCGGTTTTAATATTCAATAAATCTTCACAAGTAATATCTCAAATAAAAGAGAATAAATGTCTTCACAACTTTATAATTTGATGTTTTTCTGTAGGAACTATATAGTTGTGTAGTTATGAGCATATTTATTACCTGGTCAGTTACTTTTTTGAGCACAATACTGATTGATTTGTGAAAGAAAATAATTTGTGAAAGAATGAATGTTTTGAAATTAGTAAATTAGGGTTGTGATATAAACACTTCTACACAAATCAAACCTAACTGTTTTTGGCATGTTGTTTTAATAATATGATAATAATATGTTCATTTTTGATATCTTTATAGAATTGGGGTGGTCGGTCCATGTCGACCTGTCCCTTCAACGCTCGTCATATCGTACCACAACCAGAGTTCAGACATCATGTAGCAAATTGTCCTGATAAAGCCTGCATAGAGCAAGACATGGCCTATAGTAAGTACTCAGTAGAGGCGTAGCTAAAATGTTTCATGGGTTTAACCACTTTATATTGTTGTATAATTGATTGGGTCAGTGAAAGTCATCAACCAGGGCACCAGTGGCAATGTATGAGATACTAGTAGTTTGGTGGGCAGCTAAATTTGAAACAAAATCAGATACACGCCTTGTTTGATTATTTTGTACAAAATAGTTTGGTGTTCATATACACTGGCAACGCAATGTACTGTAAAATCAGAAATGTTTGCGTGCATTTAAATTTCGCTAATTTTGTGAGGAGCACTTACTCGCGGAAATGTCATGCTGTGAATATTTCCACTCTACCTTGTAGCAGTGCATTGCAAAGTTATGTAACTCAAAGTTTGCATTAGCGAAATTTCCTGCCATGTAAATTTATGCCATTATTGCTGATTCATGAAATTTTAAACTCGCAAACATTTCTTGTTTTATGAATAAACTATTCAATAGTCACTGAAACCCATGTTGAATGAGTGTATTACCAGGGGTGTGCCACTGAGCTTGCCGATCGGAGGCCACTTTTAAATTAAAATTTGGTCGGCATAGAACTGGTGGTGCTATACCGATCAGGCGTGATTGTAGCAGACGACACAACGCTGGCCACGCGTCTATCAGACGACCCAATAATATGTCAACGGGAGTGCACTATTTTGAATTATTTTTAACAGTCATCGCCCGGTTAACGATGACAATTCTTCTAATTATGATGAATTTGTCAAAATGATAATATTAACATTCGCGATTACGTGTTATTCGTTACGTATTCAACATTTAGGTTTCGCGTGGCCACCCTCGTCTGTGTAAATCCACAGCGCCCTCAAACCTATGCCCACCAAATATTACGTTAAACCTGGTTAAACATTGTTAAACGCATTAAACGCCGGTCACCGACACATTCCGATGATTACCATAATATATGTAAATATGCAAAAGGGACCGTTTTCGCTACGTACGTTAGTATAGGACTTTCCTATCCCAAAATTAATAGTATCCCTGGTATTACATGGTTCTTCTTCATAAATTTATGTTTGTTGCATGTTATGGTCATCAGATTTCATACAAAACCCAAATAATCAAGACACATCAAAATATACACAGTAAAATCTCATAGACATTAACCGGGGGGGGGGGGGGGGGGGTACTCACCCAAGACGGTATACGGGGGTGTGCCGCTCTAATGGGTAGCTTTTTGGGCACAAAATCCCTAAACATGGGGTATGATTTTGTGCTGGAAATCCCTAATAATGGGGTCACTTTTTACAAATGGGTCTATTTTCGCGAAAATTTGCAAAAAGTAGGTATATTTTCCCGATAATTTGCGAACATTTGGTCTAAAATGAAGCAAAACCCCTAAAGATGGGTACCGATTTTTCCAAAATCACCCCTAAAAATGGGTATGGGTTTTGAATCTCCAGCGGCACACCCCCGACCAAACCAAATCCGACCAAACCAAAACCCGGGCATTTACCTCATTATATATTCATGAGCTCATTGTCGCCATTGTTGTGCTATGTGAAAGTTCTTTCTTACCTACACCTTCTCCGAAAAAAGCAGTGTTTTAATAATTAATTGGTATATTCATGAATGCAATAAGGATGTACATTACTCATAAATGCTTAAAAATGGTAATTTCCTGAGGAGGTAGTTCAAGTTTTCAAGAAAAACCTGAAATTTAAAAGACAATTGAAATATTTTCGTTTAAAAAGCAGTGTTCTTAAACGTGACAGAGAACCACACATATTGTCTTTATTTCATATGAGGTAGCCCATATGAGGTTGCAGGTTTTAAATTTACTGCGACAATGATTTGCATTCATGCAGGCCAGTCACAGTAATACAATGTAATGTTCATTTTTGTGAAAGTCAGTCGGTCTCCCATCTTTCACATTGTAATGGTCAACTCTCAGTCATCAAAAAGAATGCGCTAAAGAGGGATCGATTCAAGTCTAACAAAGGATTCCCTTACTACCATCTTTCACATTGTAATGGTCAACTCTCAGTCATCAAAAAGAATGCGCTAAAGAGGGATCGATTCAAGTCTAACAAAGGATTCGACAAGTCCATTCAAAATAAATAATGTATGCTGGATCACGCAATAACTAAACTTTTATTGGCTGATTAATATTTTCCAATTAAGTGTAGGTCAGGCTTGGTTGGTCTCAAAATTCTCTGAAAGGACTTGACAAGCCTTCTCACTAGGGGGTGTCACTGCTTTGTAGGAACCTGCCATTACTGAACTAATAGGTATGTTTGTGCTTATTTTGATGCATTTCTTATAGGGATTCCAAAAATTGTGATAAAATTCAATACATTTGACATTTTTGAAACAATTTGTGAAATTTAGGAACTGTCGTCTGCAATTTATTTTTGTGTACAGTGCAAAGAAAAGAAAACATGGACGGTAGCTACACAAAAGGCAACACAAGCGTACCGGCTTACAATAGGAACCTGCCATCACCCACAGAAGACTGGGAGAGAGGTTAGTGTAATAAATAGTGTCATAAATAGGGCAACTGATGAATCCAACATACATTTATGGATATGAAGTTAGACTTAAACAAGTCCATGATGGAATAAAGCAAGATCTGTATCGAGTCTAGTGTATGTTTCATTTCACTGTTAAGTAAACTTAAACAAGTCCATGACGGAATAACGCATGACGGAATAAAGGCAACACAAGCGTACCGGCTTACAATCGGAATCTACCATCACCCACAGAAGACTGGGAGAGAGGTTAGTGTAATAAATAGTGTCATAAATAGGGCAACTGATGAATCCAACATACATTTATGGATATGAAGTTAGACTTAAACAAGTCCATGACGGAATAAAGCAAGTTAGCAAGATCTGTATCAAGTCTAGTGTATGTTGCATTTCACTGTCAGTGTCAAGTAAATCAAGAGTGAACTTAGATAATACCATTAATACTTGCAAATGTTCACAGTACTATTACTTTGTTTGTGGTTTTTCACTCTACCGCTACCCGTGGACAAAATGTGCCTATGTGACGCGATCAAGCGGAATGAGTCGTATGTCAGGAATATTGATTTTGAGTTATAGGTAAAAAGAAGTGATGAATTCTTGCTTTTACATTGTTTTCTCAGTTGGTAAATTGTTTGTCACTTAAAGACTAGAAGTTCAATTTTAGTGGGGTTTTGACCATACTGGAGCATTTTCACCTGCTTTTAAATGATGAACAAATATAAAAATTGAAAACTCCCAACATGTGATTCATTTCGCTTGATCACGTCACATATCTTTTGTGCATGAATATATGTATCGTAATAAAACCTAACAAAAACAAAACCCAACAAAACAAGACCCAACAAAATAAAACTAAACAAGACAATACAAGACAGAAAAAAACTAACAAAACCGAAACAAGGAAGAGTAGGGGCACCTTTACAACATGAGAAAAAGAGCTTCATACGTCATGCTTTGACTCCCTATAACAGCTTACATGAAGCTAATTGTGAGGATGTGCTGGTGACTAGCTGGCCGGTGTAGCGCTAGACATACGAAGCTAATTGGGAGGGTGTGCTGGTGACTAGCTGGCCAGCGCTAGACATACGAAGCTAATTGGGAGGGTGTGCTGGTGACTAGCTGGCCGGTGTAGCGCTAGACATATGAAGCTAATTGGGAGGGTGTGCTGGTGACTAGCTGGCCAGCGCTAGACATACGAAGCTAATTGGGAGGGTGTGCTGGTGACTAGCTGGCCAGCGCTAGACATACGAAGCTAATTGGGAGGGTGTGCTGGTGACTAGCTGGCCAGCGCTAGACATATGAAGCTAATTGGGAGGGTGTGCTGGTGACTAGCTGGCCAGCGCTAGACATACGAAGCTAATTGGGAGGGTGTGCTGGTGACTAGCTGGCCAGCGCTAGACATGGACTTCCTCATTGAAAACAAAAATAAATATTGATGTGCCAACAAAATATGATGTACAGGTGGTATTAAGACTTGTTGGTGGTCTCATGGCGCTAACTATGGGTAGTGATGTGTAAAGCAATACAGAGGAACCATGAACTATGTTTTGTCTATTCCATATCCTGATTACTCTATGGTAGGAGAAGTAGCCGTAGGGGTCAACATTTGATTGCGTTTGTATGTATTTAAGATTGTGAGGTTTTTTTTATTTATTTGCGAGCTGTACAATTGCAAAAGTCACCAATTTCGTAAGTATGAAAGGGGCACATACTCTCAAATCATCAGGCAAAAGGGGCAGCCCAAATGATGATAATATATAGAGAAGTGCCAATCTCTATGTTTTGCTGATAATAATTTGGTCCTGAAGAAATCAGAGTTATAGATCATGAAGAAAGCTTGACAGTTCCACACTTGTCTGACGGTGAACCCTGTTATAAATACCAGTCCTAAAATCCAATCTCCCAAATTGAATGTATTGCAAAGACAATGTTGCGTCTGATATCTTTTATCCCAGATATAGCAGCTGAGCCTAGAATGGGTTACAATCCAGATGACCATCAGAAGCCAAATGTGTTCAGAAACTTAACAGGGTAAGATTTTGCCTATAGTCTATTTATCCATCATGAGATAGTGACGTGTAACTGTGTAATCTATTAATTGCAGCACACAAACGCGCTGGCGTACGCAAGCATAGACAGGCGTAAGATACATACGTGTGCATAAAAGCTGCTCCTGTAAAGTTTCATCACTGTTCAGAGGAAGACAAATAGAGTATAGTTGAGTGCGGATCTCTTACGCTGTGTGGATTTCTTATATTTTAACACTTTCCACACGGCAGGTAGCCTTGAGGAAAGTATTAAGTAACACATTTTGACGAGAAATTGTGTACCTGAACCAGGCATGCACCGATACAAAATGAGGCACTTTGTTGTACCTTGTAAGGCCTAACAAAAATAAATTGTTGTTTCCGGTAACCCGACCGACCTTCTTAAAACCTGCCGACCGTACAAATTTTATCAACATTTTGAAAAATAAAATTTATTTTCTACCTACCGTTCGTATTTTTTCAGTCCAAATTTACGGAAATGTATTGAGAGAATAAAAATTTTACATTCCCATTTTGCCTAAGGTCCAATTTGAATGTACTCATTTCCATGAATTCTGCAACAATTCTGAAGTTTACTTTCCGTTCGTCCGGCCGTACGCCTAAAAGTTTATTTCCATTCATCAACAACAGCGCAGTATTTGCGGTTATCGCAATATTTATGTTTTTTGGTACCACCAACAAACCAACCAACCACATGGAATGACGTAGCGTAACATGGTAAAAATAACACACTGGGAACCGTGTGGAACAGAAAAGAAATATCATATTATTAACCTCAGTTCGGGCATGCAAAAGTCTCTCGCGCACGTGTTGAGAAGTAAAGCGCATCATCACGTTGTTCAAAGCAGATTACTAAAAGGTTAATGCTTGTTTACATCGATAAAGTAATTCCCCAAGTTTAGCAAAGTACGATCGAAGGAAAAACATTTATTTTTTAATGAGAAAATGCAGTGTATTTACATTTAATGAATTATAATAAAATAATGAATGAAATTTGCCTCGATAGTTGGCGTTCACTGTTCAGACCGGGCGGTCAGATTGCGATGACTGTCAAAATTCGGAAGCTTTGCAATTAATTTACATGGTGAATCTAAAATAATATTTTTTTGTAAAATAAAAAATTTTCCCGACCGACCGACCCTCTTTTTTGTCAGCATGTTACCGGAAACAAACATTTATTTTTGTTAGGCCTAATTACTGATACAATCCTGAGACATAGAGTGCTCTTTTTCTTATAATTAAAAAAAAAACAGTTTTGAAAAAAAGAGAAAAAAAAGAAAGAAAAAAATTCCTAATTGTACGGCGGCCTATAGAACAGGGTATGTATTTCTCCAGCAGGTTATTTTTATGCATGTTTTTCATTACAGATACACACCTGCACAGAAGAGAGAATTTCATAAAGCTACCGGAAACTTTCACTTCAAAACTCAAGAAGAGTAAGTATTACCCAAGGATTCACTTGGCCCTCAAATGTTTTTCATGGATAATAGTCAGGTGGGCAGTAAACACTCTCTCACCAAACAGCTATCCATACTTGTCCAAGCACCTCTGAAGTGGACCCTTAATTATTTAAAAAAAATGCAAACATTTTAAATTTTAAAAAAATTAGTCTTTTTTGGATTTTTGTTTTTGTTTTGAATTTACAAAAAAATGTCTTTTACAAAATGTAGTTTTCATTTTTTGAAAATCTGAAAAACAAACAAAAATAGGTCGCTTTAATAGAAACACATCTTGACGCTATGTCTTGTTTAACAAAAAGGTTCTCTTGCATGAGAAAAACATAACAATATTAATTGTCCCTTGAGATTTGATAATTGGAGGTTCACATTTAAATTCTGATAATTCAAGCTTCACATATAAATGTAAGCCTTTCTTAATAAAGCAAGCTTCATTATCTTTTTTATCTGGAAATCAGGGACTGCAAAATTCTACAAACTTAGCAATTAAAATTGAAGAAATAGTTTTGAAGAAAATGTGTATTTTGCCCCGGTTTATTTTTCAAGCTATTTTGCCTTATGTCTCAAAATCATACTTTGAAGTGATGCATCACAAATACTTGTGTATTTCAGTGTTGATAACCACCAGCCTACATCCCTTGTTAGAACTCAGTCTGCAGACTATAGCCAAAATACTACAACTGTACACAAACCCTCACCTCAGCGACCAAACGGTATAGCGCCCTCATCTCAGAGACCAAATGGTACAGAGCCCTCATCTGTCCATCCACAAATCACAGCATCAAGTACGTCGTCATCACATCAGCAGATGAGACTACCTAGGCAACCAGCCAAAGCCGCGGTAGTTGCGGCTGCCGCTGCGTTTCCTCAGGGCAGCAGGGAGAGTTCAGCATCAAAACGAGGTAGGTCAAAACGTCAGAGATTCCATTTTTCTCTATCTTATAGTAGGGGGGTCAAAGGAAAATTTCAAAATGCTTTTTGGGGCCTCATTCTGTTTTCTTTGGTTAAAACTTGTGCAGAAATGAAAAATACTGTTTAAATCTTCAAAATCGGAGCATTATTTCTTGCGTTGTGACCAAAAATGTGTTTCGGAAAATGACCCAATTTGCGAAAAAGGGCCAATTTTGGCAGTTTTGCAGATTTTGATTTTTAAAAATGTCATAAAATCAAGTCTTAGTACCCTACAAGTCTGAAAATAACATATATTAGGAGTATAACTTGAATATTTTACATTTCTGCTTACATGAAAGGTTGAAATTACAGTGTTTTTGTGTGAGAGCATGTCAAAAAAGCCCCAAAATGTCCGAAAATGCCTCTGTCAACCAACATTCCTCCAATAAATTTGAATAAGTCCAGCTCATTAAATATGCGAAGGCTATATTTCATACAAAATCAGGGAATTGAAACGTATCCCTGACCCATATAAGGTTTTTTTGGGTGTAGAATTCATTTTAAGGTCAAAATAGTGCTTATTCTTCGGTAAATGCACCTTTCAGATTTTCGCATATTTAATTAGCCTAATTTGCATAATGAAATAGTAAAAGCCTTATAATGGCGATAGTTAACAGATTTGAGCTGTGTAAATTACCCTTTTAATGTGTTTTTGTCTCGCCTGATGTAATCAGAAAGAGACTATGTTATCACTATTTCTGTCCGGCGTATGCCGTATGCCGTATGCCGTATGCCGTATGCCGTATGTCGTGTGCTAAGAAATACCTTTGTGACGCGATATCTGGAGATCCGTAAGGCCTATCGTGATGGGACTTGGTGGAGGGAAGGGGGGTGGGGAGTTCTGTTGCTGATTGATTTTTCAAGGTCATCGGGGGTCATACAAGGTCATCGGGGTCAAATATGCTTAAAACTTTTGAGACGCGTTGTGACGCGATATCTAGAGATCCGTAAGGCCTATCTTGATGGGACTTGATGTCAGGGAAGGGGGTGGGGTGTTCTTTTGCTGATTAGATTTTAAAGGTCATTGGAGGTCATTCAAGGTCGTCGGGGTCAAATATGGGGTCAAATAAGATCCGTAAGGCCGATCTTGATGGGATTTGGTGGAGGGAAGGGGGTGGTGTGTTCTTTTTGCTGATTAAATTTTCAAGGTCATCGGAGGTCATTCAAGGTCATCTGGGGTCAAATATGGGGTCAAATAGATCAGTAAGGCCTATCTTGATGGGATTTGGTGGAGGGAAGGGGGGTGGTGTGTTCTTTTTGCTGATTAAATTTTCAAGGTCATCGGAGGTCATTCAAGGTCATCTGGGGTCAAATATGGGGTCAAATAGATTAGTAAGGCCTATCTTGATGGGATTTGGTGGAGGGAAGGGGGGTGGTGTGTTCTTTTTGCTGATTAAATTTTCAAGGTCACCAGAGGTCATCGGGGTCAAATATGGGGTCAAATAGATCAGTAAGGCCTATATTGATGAGATTTGGTGGAGGGAAGGGGAGTGGTGTGTTCTTTTTGCTGAATAAATTTTCAAGGTCATTAGAGGTCATTCAAGGTCATCGGGGGTCAAATAAGATCCATAAGGCCTATTTTGATTGGATTTGGTGGAGGGAAGGGGGATGGTGTGTTCTTTTTGTTCTTAATTTTTCGGGGTCATCAGGGGTCAAATATGGGGTCAAATAGATCAGTAAGGCCTATCTTGATGGGATTTGGTGGAGGGAAGGGGGGTGTTCTTTTTGTTGATTAATTTTTCGGGGTCATCGGGGGTCAAATATGGGTCAAATAGATCAGTAAGGCCTATCTTGATGGGATTTGGTGGACGGAAGAGGGATGGTGTGTTCTTTTTGTTGATTAATTTTTCGGGGTCATTGGGGGTCAAATATGGGGTCAAATAGATCAGTAAGGCCTATCTTGATGGGATTTGGTGGAGGGAAGGGGGGGTGGTGTGTTCTTTTTGTTGATTAATTTTTCGGGGTCATCGGGGGTCAAATATGGGGTCAAATAGATCAGTAAGGCCTATCTTGATGGGATTTGGTGGACGGAAGAGGGATGGTGTGTTCTTTTTGTTGCTTAATTTTTCGGGGTCATCGGGGGTCAAATATGGGGTCACATAGATCAGTAAGGCCTATCTTGATGGGATTTGGTGGACGGAAGAGGGATGGGGTGTTCTTTTTGTTGATTATTTTTTCGGGGTCATCGGGGGTCAAATATGGGGTCAAATAGATCAGTAAGGCCTATCTTGATGGGATTTGGTGGACGGAAGAGGGATGGTGTGTTCTTTATGTTGATTAATTTTCGGGGGTCAAATATGGGGTCAAATAGATCAGTAAGGCCTATCTTGATGGGATTTGGTGGAGGGAAGGGGGGTGGTGTGTTCTTTTTGTTGATTAATTTTTCGGGGTCATCGGGGGTCAAATATGGGGTCAAATAGATCAGTAAGGCCTATCTTGATGGGATTTGGTGGACGGAAGAGGGATGGTGTGTTCTTTTTGTTCTTAATTTTTCGGGGTCATTGGGGGTCAAATATGGGGTCAAATAGATCAGTAAGGCCTATCTTGATGGGATTTGGTGGACGGAAGAGGGATGGTGTGTTCTTTTTGTTCTTAATTTTTCGGGGTCATTGGGGGTCAAATATGGGGTCAAATAGATCAGTAAGGCCTATCTTGATGGGATTTGGTGGACGGAAGAGGGATGGTGTGTTCTTTTTGTTGATTAATTTTTCGGGGTCATTGGGGGTCAAATACCCGGGGGGGCCAGTCAAACATAATGGTGTACACAGGCGTGACCAAATTTTTTCCAGACACCCCCTAAACAAGTTTTACCCTGCAAGCAAAATCACCCCCTAAACAAGTTTTTAGCGCGCTTTCCTTGCAAATTTTGACCCCTAAACAAGTTCTTGCCAGAATATGACCCCTAAACAAGAACGGAGATAACATTCTTCTGGGAACGGGGAACAAAACAAGTTACCCTAAACACGTTCGACCTGTATTTTAAGCCACCCTTTTTCTTGAAAATCAGCGTTTTTGATACCCTTAACGCGTCACGCGCGTGACGCGTCCAACACTTAAAAAACACCCCTTTTTACGCGTTCGACCTGTATTTTAAGCCACCCTTTTTCTTGAAAATCAGCGTTTTTGATACCCTTAACGCGTCACGCGCGTGACGCGTCCAACACTGAAAAACACCCCTTTTTACGCATTTTTTTGGTCACGCCTGTGTACACCATTATGTTTGACTGGCCCCCCCGGGGTCAAATATGGGGTCAAATAGATCAGTAAGGCCTATCTTGATGGGATTTGGTGGAGGGAAGGGGGTGACAGTGCTACATTGTATCATATGTTTCATCATCATTTCTTTCAAGTCACTTTTGATGAACAGGCAAGACGCGCCGTTCGAGAACCGCCTTGTTTGACGTAGAATTCATATTTTCAATCAAAATTCAGGTGGGTCTGTGGCAAATACCAGTTTATAGTAAAATTGAATAATTTTGCATTATATTTGCATAATTTCGGCATGTAGCCTATACAATGGTAATATATCAAGCTTCGAAATTATACAATGCTATTAAACTTGGTATCTTCAAAACATTGATATTAAGTGAGTTAAAACTTTAATTTTAGCATAACCTTGTTATAAAGGAGTGTGACCCCCTGGAAATAAATCTCAAAATATAGATCTGCTTTGTACAAACACTTTTCATATTGACAACAAAGTCCCAAATAGTAGTGCTATGGGCCTAAAATCAATTTGAAGAAGGCTGTTTATAGACATTACATTGACAATATTGATATAGTAATTGTGTACAGTAACTTGCAAGAACGTAAAGAGCAATGTTGTGACCCCCCTACTTATAGGAATTTGACTGCTTAGAATCAAAATGTATGTATTTTAGTTCTTTTACCCAAATATCGCACAAATTCCTCTCTATTAGATGTTTTATCAAGATTTACTAACAATCTATAAATGGTGTACAAATTTCATAAGTATACAATAAATCAGGTTTATCACTTGGGTCTAAACTAATACCTTTTTCAGGTAATATGTATGAACTACAAGGTCAATAACATTGATTGATTATAAAAGTTGACATGTAAAGAAGTAGGAAATTTGTGCAAAAATGCAGACTGATAATTAACATTTGTTAACTAAGATGTCTTCTCTTGATCTTTAGGTGGACGCATTGCTGCCAACATATTTGGCGCTGGTCTAACTCACTCTCAGCTAACAGAGAATGTATCAACTCCTAAGCCTGTGTCTACTCCTTTAGCTACTAGTGAGGTAAGTACTATGACCACGAGGGTGGTGGGGGGGGGGGGGGGGGGGGGCTTTGCTTGAACGGGATGATGGATGAGGGATGAAGAACTGGCACTTTATTCACAAACGTGTCACTGAGAATGTAGGCATGCCAATGGTAGAGATATGAAGATGTACAATTTGGCTTTCATTCAAAAGAAGAATTTTGAAAATCTATCATTTTGTTATCATGTTACACTAATTTGAGTAAAACCCAAAATGTTAAAACCAATCCATGGAATGGTCGAATTATCAAGCAATTCCTTAATGTATGATTCTAATGAAGTGTGCTTTCTGAATCAGCAGATATGTCTCCTTTCACTATCCTGTATCGTATTCAGGCCTTTTATTACTCATAATTCCACAGTTCTATTTTTTTCCAGTCATTTTAAGATTTTGTATCCAATATCCATGTTACTTTTCAGGTTTTCACTAGTTTCATTGATCAGCATCTCTGAATCAGGCAGCCAACAAAACAATGTGTTACTGTAAACGTGGAAATGTTCACGCTACATTTATTTTCACGCTTTTCGCTCTCAAATCAGCAAGCGCGAAAATTAAAACGCTCGAATATATTCATTTTGTATGTAGGTCTATGCATGGAAGCTCAAAATCGCGAAAATAAAAACAAGCAAAATTGTTCAAAATGGGCAATGCGCGAAGATTTCCACTTTTACAGTTGTCATTCTGTGGGTTGGCTTGAAAATACGAAAATTGTCGCAACATTATGACGCAATGTTTGAATTCATTTTTTGTTGTTAAACGATCAAACCCAAATATGTGGTCTTTGTAACACTACAATTGGTTTTGAATATGCAGGCCTACAATTTCTGTGGTGGTTTTATCAAAAAAGTGCCTGTTCTTTCTGAATCAAGGTCTCTCGACCGAAACGTCAGATGTTTTATGTTATAATAAAATATTGTGCATCTCAACTCTTGACTACATTGTAGTATTTTATTTTCACTGTATATGAAAGATGTGTGGTTGAAAATAATTTTTTGAGGGATATAGTTATATTAAACCAATATAATAGGGTGTGAAAGATATTCTACAATCATTTTGGAACAATGCTTTAAATTTTTCTCTCCTATTTACATTTTCAGTCCCATGCATCATCATCCGGATCCAACTCATACAATGGCAGTCTTATTGTAAGTGTAACAAGCAACTTATTTTGAAGTAAGCTTTAGGCGACGAAAAAATCCCCCTTGTTATACGGGCAAACAGCCGGATCCAACTCATGGTGTAAACGTGGAAATGTTCGCGCTACATTTATTTTCACGCTTTTTGCTCTCAAATCAGCAACATTATGACGCAATGTTCAAATTCATTTTTATTATCCCCCTGGTTTGTAAAACCAGAAGGGGATTTTGTCATCATGTAATGTGCGTCTGTATGTATGTGTGGGTGTATATGTATGTGTGTGCGTGTGTGCCTTTTGGTTAGCCTTTTTTCCAAATGCTGTATCTGTTGAAAGGATGGACAGATTGACTTTAAACCTTCAGTGATAGGTAGGCCATGGTCAAACACTGTAGCTGCTTGTTTGGGGGTCTAATTTGCAAAGGTCATCTGAGGTCAAAGGTCATCTAGAGCAGGCCTTCTCAATTAGATTTTGTGAAGCACCACTTTTGAGATGTTAGTGATCTAGAAGCGCCACTATTCCTGCGAGTCTAGCGAGCTGAGCGAATAAGGGGTGTGGTTACTAATGTAGTGATAATCAATAGCAATGGCGTAACTAGATTTTTTCATGGGGGGGGGGGCAAAAAGGGGCAGTGACTTGAAATGGGGGGGGCTCGTAAGATGTTATGTGTGAACAGATGCGCGCGTAGCGCGCGAAAATTTGCGACTTTACATCTATTTTGTTGACAATTGAGCTACATTTTGGCTCTAAAACAAGCTTGTAGCAAAGAATATTTCATTTTGGGAAGACATATGCGCGCGTAGCGTGCGAAAAAATTTCATATGTGTACTTTTGACCATCATAATTCCACGATTCCTTTCGTCAAATGAACCGACAGTGCCAATCTCAACCGACACGATGCCATTATTGGGGGGAGTGGTGTGTACTTTGTTTGTAAATTTCATTTACAGCCGTACTTGATTTCATTTGGGGGGCAAGGGTCCCGCCCCCCTGCCCCCCCCCCCCCCCCCCCCCGCTGGTTACGCCACTGATCAATAGGCCTACAACTAATAATCATGACTTATCCCACTGCAGTTAGTGGCTGAAGTGGCATTTCATGCTTCTTGCGATCTGGTTGAAGTTGGGATATATTTCTTCTTTTTTCTTTTTTCTTTTTTTTTCTTTTTTCTTTTTTTTAAATATTTTTTTTCTCCATGCGTCCCTCCGCGCGCCACTCGGACTAATGCAATGCGCCACAAGTGGCGCGCCACCATTTGAGAAGGCCTGATCTAGAGGTCAAATCGTAAAAGTTGCCCGATTGACGTCAAACTTAGAGAAAAGAAACATGAACACCGGATGAACATGTCTAAAATAAATTCGAGGTCATCCAAGGTCATCTGAGGTCAAAGGTCATCCAGAGGTCAAATCGTAAAAGCTGCCCGATTGACGTCAAACTTGGAGACAAGAAACACGAACACCAGGTGAACATGTCTAAAATAAATTAGAGGTCATCTGAGGTCAAAGGTCATCCAGAGGTCAAATCGTAAAAGTTGCCCGATCGACGTCAAACTTGGAGACAAGAAACATGAACACTGTGTGAACATGTCTAAAATAAATTAGAGGTCATCCAAGGTCATCTGAGGTCAAAGGTCATCCAGAGGTCAAATCGTAAAAGTTGCCTGATTGATGTCAAACTTGGAGACAAGAAACATGAACACCAGGTGAACATGTCTAAAATAAATTGGAGGTCATCTGAGGTCAAAGGTCATCCAGAGGTCAAATCGTAAAAGTTGCCCGATTGACGTCAAACTTGGAGACAAGAAACATGAACACCGGGTGAACATGTCTAAAATAAATTAGAGGTCATCTGAGGTCAAAGGTCATCCAGAGGTCAAATCGTAAAAGTTGCCCGATCGACGTCAAACTTGGAGACAAGAAACATGAACACCGGGGGAACATGTCTAAAATAAATTAGAGGTCATTAGAGGTCAACCAAGGTCAAACGTCAACAAGGGGTTAATTTGTGCAATGAACACCGTGGGAACATGTAAAAAAATAATTAGAGGTCATCCGAGGTCATCTGAGGTCAAAGGTCATCCAGAGGTCAAATCGTTAAAGTTGACCGATTGACCTCAAACTTGGAGAAAAGAAACATGAACACCGGGGGAACATGACCTATGACCGTTGACCTCATTTAGTTGATCTCCCAGCCAGGGGGATTCGCAAGTCGTGACTTGCAGTATTTTTTTTGTATGTGCAGAGGTTAGTCCTGAATTGAGTGTGTAAATGTAACATTAAAACATGAATACTATCTTTTGTTGTTAAACGGTCAAACCCAAATTTGTGGTCTTTGTAACACTACAATTGGTTTTGAATATGCAGGCCTACAATTTCGGTGGTGCTTTCATCAAAAAAGTGCCTGTTCTTTCTGAATCAAGGTCTCTCGAGTTTCAGTCCCATTCTCGAGTTTCAGTCTCATTTCAGTCCCATGCATCATCATCCGGATCCAACTCATACAATGGCAGTCTTATTGTAAGTGTAACAAGCAACTTATTTTGAAGTAAGCTTTAGGCGACGAAAAAAATCCCCCTTGTTATACGGGCAAACAGACCTCTCAGGTAGGGTCTGTCGGTTGGTGGTTTTTTTTCTCAAAAAAGATTGCGGACATGTTCTGTAATTTTCTAAATTTGCAAGATATTTAAAAAAAAAATCCAATTTTTGTTGAAAATTCTTGAGAAAAATGGGTCGATCTAGGCTGTAAAAAAGGGTGTTTTTTTGCCTATGTAATATGAATTAGACAGAATGCAAAGATTGCAGAACAATGTCGCTCGGTTGGTATGTTCCATATCCAAGCGACAGTTGTGCATTAATAGTTGTGCTTTTAAGCACCAAACTTAAAAGTTTGGTAGTATGATTCAAGGGAATAAAGCAGGGTTGGGAATAAAGCAGGGCTGGGAATAAAGCAGGGTTAGACATTCTCGCAAAGGTTCCTGTCTGTGAAGTTAAACAAGTTGATTCTAGCAGATAATATGTGTAACACTATTTTAATGGAGGGGAATTCATAGATTCTTGCAAAAACTTCTGACCCTGTAAACAGGCCTATTGGTTTAAGTGTGGACAAGTCTAAACAATTTACTGGGAATAAAAATGATACTGATAGATGGGTTGTGTGGTGGCAGTTTTGAGTGAGGTAATGTACTTCAACAGGAAATGTTAAGAGAGTAATTTAAAACATGACAACATTGGCTCCCACATTTGCAAATATTGCCTGCGAAAATCAAATATTGAAACATTTTAAGATACCAGCCACTAGCAGTACTCAATGTCAACTGGAAACAACATATACCAAACACCCAACTGTATGGTGACCTCCCCAAAATAAGCCAGAAGATCCGGAAGAGACGAACAAGGTTTGCTGGCCACTGTTACAGAAGTGAGGAGCCAGTATCCAAACTGGTGCACTGGATCCCCAAACATGGCAAAAGAAAGCCGGGACGACCTGCTCTGACATTTATCGACTTACTAAAGCAAGATACTGGACTGGAGGCGAGTAAGAGAGCCATCGTAGATCGGGGACACGACCCGAATTAAGCAAGCCACTAGCTATTGGAAAAAGGAAATTAAATGTTGGGCCTAATGACCTGGCAAGGGTTAGGACCACACTCTTTCAGGCTTCAGTGTATTAAATGTTGGGCTTAATGACCTGGCAAGGGTTAGGACCACACTCTTTCAGGCTTCAGTGTATTAAATGTTGGGCTTAATGACCTGGCAAGGGTTAGGACCACACTCTTTCAGGCTTCAGTGTATTAAATGTTGGGCTTAATGACCTGGCAAGGGTTAGGACCACACTCTTTCAGGCTTCAGTGTATTAAATGTTGGGCTTAATGACCTGGCAAGGGTTAGGACCACACTCTTTCAGGCTTCAGTGTATTAAATAGTGGGCTTAATGACCTGGCAAGGGTTAGGACCACACTCTTTCAGGCTTCAGTGTATTATAATTCTATTGGTGATGTTCTTATATTCTGTGTAAATGCAGACAATATAGCATAATTATGTTATGATCATTGAAAACTTAATATGTGACCGTCCAGCACAAAGGGGCTGTAAAGGCGACGGAGCATGTTTTGAGATATGACCCAATATACATTTCAATACACAATAAGAAACAAAAGGCTTTTCAATAGATTTATTGATTTTGGACTCCTGTATTACAAGTAATATAGATACGCACTATGTCATTGTAAAGCTGATGTTTTTGAAAGGAGATTTAGCCTGTTCAGTATCTCAAAAATGTTTTGGCCGAATTTACTTCCCATTTGTGGTCGATGGTCACATAAGTTTCTATTTCTCATTTCATTTTTCAGAATGGTAAACAGCCATCCACATCATCAGCGTTTCGACCTCCAGTGGGCGTAGGACGTGGGCTTGTGCCAGGATTAGGTAGAGGCATAGTCCCGGGGATTGGCCGAGGTCTGGCTTCATACACAGGGTCATTGAGATCAGGTAAGGATCACGTTTAGACCTCCAGTGGGCGTAGGACGTGGGCTTGTGCCAGGATTAGGTAGAGGCATAGTCACGGGGATTGGTCGAGGTCTGGCTTCATACACAGGGTCATTGAGATCGGGTAAGGATCACGTTTAGACCTCCAGTGGGCGTAGGATGTGGGCTTGTGCCAGGATTAGGTAGAGGCATAGTCCCGGGGATTGGTGGAGGTCTGGCTTCATACACAGGGTCATTGAGATCAGGTAAGGATCATGTTTAGACCTCCAGTGGGCGTAGGACGTGGGCTTGTGCCAGGATTAGGTAGAGGCATAGTCCCGGGGATTGGTCGAGGTCTGGCTTCATACACAGGGTCATTAAGATCAGGTACGGATCACAGTGATCTGTAATTTAACTTTCGATCACAACATAAATGCAGGGTGAGTCGGAAAGAACCGGCATTTTTTTTGCAAAGCCACCATGAAGATTGCAGGCCTATATATTCAAAACCAATGATAACACTGCTTAAAAGGCCACATATTTGGCTTTCAATCAAAACAACAATTTTTGAAATCGACTAATTATGAGCTACAAAAAGCTAGAACTGATATCGGTTGCTGATGTCGGCAGACGCGCCATGCAGCGACCTGATAAATCCACCAAACCTGGCCAAGCAAAAGGACGGGGCGGTCCCCATTTACCATCCAGATCATTTTTACATTTTAATACATGGGCCCAACCATATACTATTATACTGCGCATGTTGTAAACCAACATAGCAATTCTAAATGTTTGTGTTTTGGCGGCGCCCTTAGATGTTATACAAATTGATGGACACTAACGCTTTCTATCAGCATAGGCCGTTCCTTGCTGGTAAACTTGTGCACAAATATTCGCGGTAATACTATTTTAAGTACTATAGAAGTGTTGAACATATTAAACTGTGAATATTTATTTACCAGACATTTTGAAAATAAAAGGAAACTATTTATAAACGTCAGAACCGTATTACAATAAATTATATGAAGAGTATTTGTTTCGTTTGGCAACTTTTCTTTGCATGGAGGCACCCTTAGGAGTCATAAAACGTAGAGTGGATTATCCAGGTCCCTCTTCAAAATCAGTGTACTAAGGCCGTGAGTGACCGATTCCAGTTCTACAAAAAGCCTGAATTCAAGAAAAAACACTGACCATCGCAACCTAGTAAGGAAGTGAGCCTCATTAGAAATACATTGAGGAATTGCTTGATAATTCGACCATCCTGTGGATTGGCTTTAAAATTGGGGATTTTACTGAAATTAGTGCGATCAATTTTTAAAATTCTTGTTTTGAATGAACAAAAATGTTTGTGACACCTTTGCAAAAAAAATGCCCATTCTTTCTGACTCCCCCTCCTGTAAGGCCAAACAAAATAAAAGGTTCGTCTCAAAGCTTGCGCGCGCATTGGTTTTGAAATGCCAAAATACCGCGTCTGAAATGCAGAAAATTGTCAAATCAATTTTTTTTTCCCTACAAATTTTTATTTCGAGTTTTTATTAAAAATATCGGCAGATTTTCCTTTTCTCAAACTTTTACATGACTCAGGTCTTCAAAAAACGCTGCACAATTGTTCTTATACACAACTACATCACAATATTCATTTCAAATAGAAAAAACAAATATCAGAAAGTGTCAACGGTTGCAAATAGTAAGAGTAAAAATTACCACACAAAAAAAAAAAAAAAAAAAAAAAAAATGGAAGACAAAAAACAGCGCGCGTCGCCCGATTTTGAAGCCTTCGCAAGCTTTGAGACAAACTTTTATTTTTGTTTGGCCTAAGTATCTGGATTTACAGTTGGGACATGTATTATGGCTTTCTTAGTCTTGAAGAACGTAACATGAAAATCAGGCTGGTAATAAACTCATCATTATTTTTCAGTAAATGGTCACAAAGGTATACTCACAGCCCGATGAGACTTTCACCGTGTGATCTGAGGATATTTGGCATTTTTTGGGTTCAATTTCGTCGTCAAGGCGGACAGCGTAGTTCATCTCGTTTTAAGATTTTCATGCAACATTTTAACGCACATACAGGCGCCCGATGCGTCTCTTTTAGATGGCGCGCATCTATTGCGTTGATGAGTGATGGCACAGCTCTATGCGCAAGGACGGCATTGCATTTTTAATGAATATAGAATGTCACAATAACAAATCGCGTCAGATTTTGGATTTGGGGCCAGTGCAACTTCTAGAGATTAGTATTCTTTGGGTATAGGGGTAAGCTTTAGAATACCCTACCATTTGTAGACCTCACTGTGTAAGTGCATGGGTCGTTCTTTAAAAGCCCAATTGAAAACATGCAGTGGTAGGGTATACTAAACGAACTCCGGGTATAGGCTAATGTGTGCTGACCTTTGACCTAATTGAGCTTATAGATGCATAACTTGTAGATATGGCAAAGTATTCTTTTTATGGCTTGTATCAATTCGGACAATTTGAGACCATTCTCATTACAATACAAAGAATTTGAGGGAAATGTTGACCTTTGACCTATATATTTTAACTAATGAAAATATTTGATCTACATGTATTGTGATCCCTAACAAATTGTTTGAAGTCAGTATGTTTTCTTATTATTTCTTTGACAGAGCCTAAAGTTGGAGTACAGCAGCAGTAGCCATGGTGACAAAAGGCAAGGAAGAGGAGAAAATAAAAGATGGCAGCCAAAGTTTGATACATTTGCGGTGAAAGTGACACTATAATGCAAGGAAAAAGACAAGGCTTGTGTACTTGTGATTATATCAGGAAAAAGACAAGGCTTGTGTACAGGTGATTGTATCAGGAAAAAGACAAGGCTTGTGTACAGGTGATTGTATCAGGAATAAGACAAAGCTTGTGTACAGGTGATTGTATCAGGAAAAATACAAGGCTTTTGTACTGGTGATTGTATCAGGAAAAAGACATGGCTTGTGCATATGTGATTGTATCAGGAAAAAGACCAGGCCTGTGTACAGGTATGCTTGTTACCTGCACCCTGGATCCTCGAGCTAACTCATCCATAGGTGCAGGTATAGGCTTCTACATTACTTGCGAGAATCGACTCTTCATCACATTACGTTATCGCTATGCTATCACATACGGGAAATAACGATCAACACAAGTTGTAGTTGAGGTGACTCGTAAATAGATGTCGCCCAGCCATGGCTACGTACGGTGCAATGGGAAGCGCCCTACACTGTGTGTGAAGTCCAAACGCTGTCGTGGGCGCAGACACAGTGTATTTTGTGCTAATCAGTGAATTTGTTATCGTTCTAAGCGTTAAACTGGCATTGACCCAATCTATTTGTGGATTATTTTACATCATTTCATGCATATGCATGACTTTTATGCCAGCAAGAACAAGCATGGATCATGCCATGATAATGTTTTACCCTTATGGATGTTTTACAGATATAAATAGTGCATAGGCCTATGTAAACTACAGAGAGCATCATGATCATGGGCACTAGTTTCGTTATGTTGTATGACTGTTTGGATCATATGCCATGATAATGTTTTACCCTTATGGGATGTTTTACAGTTTTGGGTGCTAATTCAATTTAGTGTTTGATATTTTTTTATAAGTTTTGATGTTGATTACAAGATGAGATATTGATTTTAAAATTGATAAAACCTATTTTGTGGAAACACAAAGTTGTATATCAATTTCGATATTAACCTATCGCCTGATTTTTTCCAAAATGTATGACCAAAACCTTGTAAGAATTTTGTATCAGTGAAAACTCGTTAACAAGAGTCTAAAAACACAAAGACTGATTGGAACCAATTGCAAACAAACTTGGTTCATAGCTGCAACTTGTAAACCTTCATATGTTAATGAAGTCATGTACAATTGGTACCATTCTTTATTCTCATTAACAAGGAGGCTATGTTTCCTTTCCTGAACTTTATTGATATGAAACACTGAATTTATCACGAAATGTTCGAAAAATTGGTGATTGAAAAAAACCCACCTTTTTTGAGCAGTTTATAAGAGTAAGTTAATTTATGTAGCCAACTGATTTACCATACTTATAGATGGGGTGACAGGTGACGTCACACCGGGCAAAACATGGCTAGTTGCCATTGTTCTTTGCCCGGCAGTTTGCGCACGCATCCTGTTTTGTTTAGGACCCATGCTTTTAAAACTCGCACCAAAGCATTATAAAGGGCATTCTTATATAGTGGGTGTGGTTTGAGATGTCAGCAGGCAATTTGATTGGTTTTTGGCTGATTTTCAGCCGACACGCCCATGCATTATGAGACAATGGTGCACGGTTTGGGGCGGGGTTTAATTCATTCGAAAAATAATACCTTCAGCGCGTATGATCAACGCGTCATCGCGTTAGCGTGCCCTACACAAAGTCGCCGCCGTGTGCGTTGTGGGTATAACGCAGCGATGACAGGTGCGCGTGTGCTAAAGAACGCGATTAATTTGAAGCAGGATGTTGGAAAACAGCTGGCTGGATTCGCCGATTTTATAAAGGGGGAAATTTGTTGTTGTTTGTTTAAAATAAATCTAACAAACTGCGTTTTTTTATGATAAAAGTTCAAAATAACCAATAAACTAAATAAGAATGAGAATAAAACATAGTTCTTAGCTGTTTTGCTATAGACGATGGTCTTATAATGTATAGGCTGTACCATATTTGTGTCGTCGTGTATGGCCGCCTGCGGCGACCATACACGACTCCAAATATGGTACAGCCTATACATTATAAGACCATCGTCTATAGCAAAACAGCTAAGAACTATGTTTTATTCTCTAAATACGGCATAGCGGACAGTGTTGTGGTCATATGCTGTTCCCTCAAGCGTGTATCGACAGTCCAGTCCCTTCGACCGTTGCGTTTGTTGATAAACATTGGATGTAAACAACGGTCACCTCATCTATAGTATAGGTTTGTAGAAGTTGTTAACGGTGGATAATATTTAATTTATGTAACCAAATCATTCACTTACAGTCCTGACTATTTAAAGACATTAAAAAAATTGTTTCTTCTTATTTTCTGAACTGACAAAATGTCAAATATGCCTTCATATATTTGTCATTTATAATGCAATTTGTTCTTTCTATGTTTTTTGCTTGAAAAGAAAGAACGGAATGGTTTAAGGTAGATGTTCTGATTGCTGGCCCTTTTTTCAACTTGATGTTTTCTATTTTACATAAAAGGTCATCCTTAAAATTGTTGTATTCCAAAGTTTCAGTTGCATAACTCCAATGGTTCTTATTTTAGAAGCAAAAGGTCACAACACATTTGCCCATTGAGCAGTACACAAACTGGCAGGTGGTTAACCACCTTTGGCAGTAATTCACCACATTTTCGCCTATAATTTCTAAATGGATTTTACAGACATAATGAGACAATTATGGGGAGTCTTCTGATATCAAAATATCATGATGTGAAAAAAAAATCATAGCCCCCCAAAAAAGGTGATCAGAACATACACCTAAGAGACAGAATTACTAATTTTGTGGAATATGTTTTTGTTTCGTGTCTGTCAAAAGATTTTACAGACATAAATGGGACTAATTAGATTGTTGTTTTTGATGAAACAGTAGATGAGGCAATGATGCTGTTGTATACATGTCTAAGAAGGCTGTTGCATGCATTTGATATACAGGGTGAGTCAAGAAAACTGCAATAGTGGAAAGAAGCCATCTTGTTTTTAAAACTAAGTTGAAGTTTGAAACTATTTTAACATTGCAAAAATGATATATTTGTTTCTAACTTTATGTGAAAAAATTAAGTCAGTCACATTTTTAGTTTGTCTTTGGTGAACCTTTTTGCTGCCCGACCCAATTTACTTGTTTGTCCACGAGCATAGTGATTTTCAATTGAAATTGCACACATTTCATGTTCACATTTAAATATCCCGCCAACACAAATTTGGAATAATTTCATTTTTATTCAAATTTAGAACATTATAAGCAATTCATAGCATGGGTTATGTAAATTGATTATTTGATCTCCCATGTAAACAAGAAAGGATTCATCAAATTCCAATTACGTAACAAATGTTCTCAAATATTCAAATTTTAATGAGAGACACATTTTGCAATCTTATGCACGTTTTGGGTGTCTCGTGGACAAGCATGTGAAATGGGTGCATAGGTAAAAAGGTTCACCAAAGGCAAACAAAAAATGCGAGTGACTTCATTTTTCTCACACGAAATTAGTAATAAATAATATGCTATTATTATGACGTTTAAAAGATTTCAAATATCAACTTGGTTTTGAAAACAGAATGCTTCTTTCAATTCAAGTTCTTTTGACTCGCCCTGTACAGAGCATGTTTGTTCAAAAAAATAAATAAGAAATCAAGGGGGAAATGCATTGTATTTGGTTTAAAAATCCTTGTGAACTTTGAGGTATACTACAGGGGGTCATTCAATAAGTTCTACCTCCTCCAAATATATGGAGGGTGAATGCTTGAGGGGTACGGTCAATATTCTAATTGATCCCTGCATTAGTATTAAAGATGAATCTTGACCCAAACATATTGAGGGTGAATGCTTGAGGGGTACGGTCAATATTCTAATTGATCCCTGCATTAGTATTAAAGATGAATCTTGACCCAAACATATTGAGGGTGAATGCTTGAGGGGGTACGGTCAATATTCCAATTGATCCCTGCATTAGTATTAAAGATGATTCTTGACCCAAACATATTGAGGGTGAATGCTTGAGGGGGTACGGTCAATATTCTAATTGATCCCTGCATTAGTATTAAAGATGATTCTTGACCCAAACATATTGAGGGTGAATGCTTGAGGGGGTACGGTCAATATTCCAATTGATCCCTGCATTAGTATTAAAGATGAATCTTGACCCAAACATATTGAGGGGGTAGGCCTACGGTCAATATTCCAATTGATCCCTGCATTAGTATTAAAGATTATTCTTGACCCAAATATATTGAGGGTGAATGCTTGAGGGGGTATGGTCAATATTCCAGTTGATCCCTGCATTAGTATTAAAGATGATTCTGTAATCTTGATTTCATTTGAAGTATGAGATTTGCTGAAAATCTACATTACATAGTTGACATTAATATCAATTGTTCAAAAGAGGGAGTGAAATCCAACTGTGCATACTCAGAGCAAAAGTGTTCCGATAAATATTACAATCTCATACTTTAACTGCAATGTGAACTTCTACATTTTCCTAGATAGTGTTGGGTACCAGCAAACATTTAATTTTAAACTAGTGGAAATAAATAGATTATATGTTCAGGTTTATTTCACGAGGTCAAATATTGAACAGCTCAGAAGTATGCAAATTTTTTTATGATTAGTGCAAAGTTCATCCCATTAAAAAACTACAGCACTCTTGTCTTTGCTAAATCGCTAGCCTAGTTTTCAGTTCGGCATAACCCTCTTCGATGTAAATGCACCAATTAAAGGGGCATTAAGAGATGTGTTGGAGGCTGCGCCCTCAATTATGATAAAAACTGGGATTAGTATATTTGTACAATTGTATTACATGTATGAACTTACACCTATAAGGATTAAGAAAAATCAGCCCTCTTTGTACAACCTGAAATTAGTCTCATGTACAACAAAACGTTGATTCAAAAAATGCTGATCAGGCCCGATCAGCATTTTACGTCAGACAGTATCCCCATGCAGTATGTGTGATAAATAACGTGAACCATATTTGCATAGAGGGCGTTTTTCAATAAATAGCGATGGTATGGTTTTAATCAAGTTTTGCTGTTTTTTTGTTGGTAGAAACAACAATAATGGCATTTAAAAAAGGTCAACACCGCTTAATGTCCCTTTAAGTATAACGTCTATACATTGTACATTCCACCTGTGTAGGCAATGTAACACCTGGAAGCTAATAGTACTCTGTATGGTCAATAGAACATTGTGTCACTCTTGGAAATACACTCGTCCAAAGAAGTTCCTTGCCACTCATTGAAGTTCAAATATTGAAGTTCAAATATTTCACATAAATATTTAATATAAATTAAACAATTGCATGTCAAAATAAGCAGACAATAATTGTCTATCATGTCTGTATGAAATTAAGATGTACGCATTCATGCATGGCTGAGCCCCGGGGGGGGGGGGGTCAGTGAACATACGAAGCAGGTACGCATTCGCGTCCAAAAGAAACGTCGAAAAGGGTCCAGATTTCACCACACGACGTCATCGACGTCTTTCTGAAAAAGGGGTACTTTTTAGGGGGCATCGCACTTTAGGGTATCCATTACAGCATCAAGGTATCAACGTTTAGGGGTACTAATTGCCGGGCTAATTGTTGTATGTGTGACTTTTCAATAAACATGCAAAATGTTGAAAAAAATCTCAATATTTCCCTACTTTTTGTATGCATTCTACATCATGCATATCACATGCATATCTGTATAAATGTCACATGATTATGAATTAAGATTATTTTGAGCATAACTATATCTATATTACACCATTTAGGGGTGCATTATTGAGTGTTGGTAACGCCGTTTAGGGTAGGGTTTGTATGTGTCATACGCCATTTAGGGGTATCAAAATAGTGTTTTGGTTTACGCCATTTAGGGTCCATTTCAGAGGTGCTTGGACGCGGATGTGTACCCGCTTGGTATGTTCACTAACCCCCCCCCGGGGGCTGAGCACATTCATTAAGCAATGGTAAGGTTCATATTGTGTTCAATCATTCACATTAACATTTGAATGGAGGGATTATCCAATTTGTTTGCAATCTTCTTCCACAGACCTTGCCATTGTCAAGTGAATGGGATCTGCCATGCGTGAGTGATCATGTTTAAATTCCATGTTAAGCTGTTAGAGGATTACTTTCTGCTTATTTTGATATACAATTATATATATATATTCTATTAAATATTAATTTGAAATATTTGGACTTTACTAAGTGGCAAGGAACTTTTTTGGACGAGTGTAGTTTGTCTATAAATTATCTGTTAAAAACATAACAAAATGTACCCTACTAATATTTTTTAAAAACTTTCCTTGTTATTGTACATGCATATTTAACATTTTTGTTTTAGTGTTATTTTATGTAGAGCATGTTTACTACGATAAATAAAGTATTGATGAAGATAGGAAGAATTCTATCATAAACTGTGTGTGGGTCTTACAATTTATTTCCATTTAAATTCATTTTGTGAATGAGGAATCAAACTATGAAGAAGACATTTTTAAACTCACCACTCAAAAAAGGGTGGTGGCGTTACATTTTTGGTTACGAATCGGCTATCTCTCTCTTCTAACTCAATAACTAAATGTGGAAGAGCTATGGGTTAGGTAGCAGTTGAAAGCCTATTTTATATCCAGTTACAACTGAGATATTATTAGTTATCCACTGTTTGATAACGCAATACGGGAAGATACCTATGGTTGGGTGCCCCGGCCTCATGTGATATGGCAACCAACCATAGGTATCGACCGTATTGCGTTATGAAACAGGGGATAACGAATTTATCACTTAGGAAATCCCCAATATGGTTGTGCTACCAGGACGATATATTCCGTATAGTGTTGTTGGCAGAATAACAGCTCTGATTGGTTAAATAGAGATTTGGGTTGATCCATTATTATTTTTAGGGGTTGGTGGTAGTGGTGATGAGTGGATAGGGTAGCGGTAGGTTTTGGATTATGGGTTGGAAGGGGCTTGAGTGTTTGGGGATTAACATGCCTTTTTGGTGGCTCCAGTGTAATTTTGGTGGTTCCCAGTGTTTGGGCTCCAAGTTGTTTAAGTGTTCAATAAATATATGTTGGGTGGGGGTATATGGTGAATAAAGAGGGGTGTTGACAACTTGTCTTTTTGGTGGCTCCCAGTGTTTGGGGTTCCAAGTTGTTTAAGTGTTCAATAACTATATGTTGGGTGGGGGTATATGGTGAATAAAGAGGGGTGTTGACAACTTGTCTTTTTGGTGGTTCCCAGTGTTATTTTGGTGGCTCCCAGTGTTTGGGGTTCCAAGTTGTTTAAGTACCCAATAAAATAGTTTTGGGTTGGGCTAGGGTGTGGTGTATTCTGGAGGGGTTGGGTTGAATAAATTGTCCATTTTGTTCAGTGGTTCGTATTGTTTTGTTGGTTCCGAGTGGTGCAAGTGCTCAATTCATGTATTTTTTGAATTGGGCTGTGTTGTGATAAATAAAGAGACAGGTTGACAAAATGTCATTTTGGCGGTTTCCACTGTTTTGGGTTCCAAGTTGTGTATGTCAACCCACCCTTGAGCTCATTGAGTATAGCCCTGATGACCAATAACCCAACTATTAACCATTTAAACCACCTGGAACCCAAAACACCGGGACCCACAAAAATGACAGGGAACCACCATAATGGTTCACTTTGTCAACCCACACTTTCCTTATTAAGCACAACTCATTCTGACTCTACAAATATCTTCATTGAGCACTTATACAACTTGAAACCCAAAACACTGGGAACCGCCCAAATGATGCTCATGACCACCCAAAAGGGCCATTTTGTCAACACCTTCCCTCCTTATTCCCCTTATACTACTCAACCCTGACATACTCAATGAGCACTTAAATAACTTGGAACCCAAAACACTGGGAATCGCCTAAATGATACTGGGAACCACCAAAAAGAAATCCTATTAACCCCTCCCTTCTCCTCCCTTGCACCCATATCCCAACACTTACCGTCACCCTTTCCCCCATCCTTCACCATCACCAACCCCTAAAAGTAATAATGGATCAACCCAAATCTCAATTTAACCAATCAGAGTTGTTATTCTGCCAACAACGCAATACGGGATATATCGCCTGTTAGCAATGTTAATTACAACGCAATACGTTTTTATATTGCTTAGTTGCCAAATGCCTATAACCAATCAGATTACAGCATTTGTATCTATTTATAGCTACTAAGTGATAAGATTATATGTTGAAAGTCAGGGGTGGTGGCGGTGGCGCTGTGTACAATCTCTATGGTGAATATAGAAAATGTGCCTAATTCTACTTTCAATTTACAATAACTCCTCAATTTACAATAACTCCTCACCTGTATGGTACAAACATGATTTTACTCTCATTTATGTTTTATATTCTATAAGTTTCTGTTTCAACAAACGTGTCAACTATTATGTAACAATTGTAATCATGAATCGATTGCATTGTCCTTGGTTTATTCCCTATTCGCTACGCAGTGAACTGTCCTAATTCATCGGTTTAACATTCATCACTAGAACAAACAAAAAAGTATTCAACCGATAGCAAAATTATACATTTTTGGAAAGCTATCAAATTGAAGAATTTAAAAATTCGTTTAAATCAGGATAGGGTGCATACCCCCAAAAATATAACTGTAATCTCTAATAAATATGAAATTTAAACGTTTGTGCTCATTCACTTCCCGATATAGTATATTTCAACAAGTTACCATTGACAACCACTTTGCATTTAGATATGACTGATACGGTGGTTGCTATCTATTGAAGATAGCACTAGACATATTTTGCATTTAGATATGACTGATACGGTGGTTGCTATCTACTGAAGATAGCACTAGACATATTTTGCATTTAGATATGACTAATACGGTGGTTGCTATCTACTGAAGATAGCACTAGACATATTTTGCATTTATATGACTGATACGGTGGTTGCTATCTAATGAAGATAGCACTAGACATATTTTGCATTTAGATATGACTGATACGGTGGTTGCTATCTACTGAAGATAGCACTAGACATATTTTGCATTTAGATATGACTGATACGGTGGTTGCTATCTTCTGAAAATAGCATCAAACACATAGATATGACTAATACGGCGGTTGCTATCTACTGAAGATAGCTCTAAACACAATTTTCATTTAGATATGACTGATACGGCGGTTGCTATCTACTGAAGATAACACCAGATATATTTGCATAAGATATGGCTGATACGGCGGTTGCTATCTACTGAAGATAGCATCAGACATATTTTGCCACTCACCAACCCCTAAAAATGTCACTGGATCAACCCAAATCTCACTTTAACCAATCCGAGCTGTTATAAAACCAAACGCGATACCAAATATATTGCGTTGTTGGAACAGCTGACAACGCAATACGCTTATATATTGCGTGGTTGTTAAATGGCTCATTACCAGCGAGGTTACATTACCAATCAAATTACAGCATTTGCATCTATTTATATCCAGTCGGCAATGGGCTCAGTCGGCAATGGGCCCAGTCGGCAATGGGCCCAGTCGGCAATGGGCCCAGTCGGCAATGGGCCCAGTCGGCAATGGGCCCAGTCGGCAATGGGCCCAGTCGGCAATGGGCCCAGTCGGCAATGGGCCCAGTCGGCAATGGGCCCAGTCGGCAATGGGCCCAGTCGGCAATGGGCCCAGTCGGCAATGGGCCCAGTCGGCAATGGGCCCAGTCGGCAATGGGCCCAGTCGGCAATGGGCCCAGTCGGCAATGGGCCCAGTCGGCAATTAGTACAGGAGGAAACCCATACGTTGGTGGTTTTTTTCTTCTTTTTTTCTTCCCCTATCAACCGTTAGGATGGGGACAGATAGTGAAACATGCAAAATACCCTATGATGAATAATACCAACTGATGACAAATCACTAAGTATGATTTGTTGTACTAGTCGGCAATGGGCCCAGTCGGCAATGGGCCGAGTCGGCAATGGGCCGAGTCGACATGTCACCGATTCACATTGGTCAAGAATCTCAAGAACATGTGATTTGGTTGTTTACTGCGCTGGAAATTTTTACTTGAAATCACTGCAAATAATTTATAATTCATTTCAAATCTCATATTTTGCACCATTCTTATCATGGCGGCAACAGTAAAAAAGCGGCAGAGATCGCGGAGAAGCAGTGACAGTGAGGCTGGTGATAGCTGGTACTTTCTAAGTAGTGATACTGATACTAGTGAAAATGAGGTAGGTAACAATTATCCCTATTACGGTATACAGTCCAAGCAGGTGGCCAAATTGTCCCACCGATTAAGTGGGCAAATATGGCCACCAAGACAAAATGCGTAAGTAATTCACTATTTGAAACCCAAAATAATTGTTCCAATGGAGTAAAAATCTGTTGGGGGTAAGGTTTATGTTTGATTTCCTGTTTGATACAGTTTGTTGACGAGATGAAGAACATTTTGTGATTTTGGGTTCGAGTCTCAAGAGGTCAAGAGGCTTGATATCTCCCATCCACTAGCCTAAATGAGTACTTGTGGCCAAGGAAATACAAGGGGTGTGTCAGAGACATCCATTCAGCATCAAGCAAAAGTGTTGTCTATTGTAAAAAAGTTTTTGTAGTGATGGGCGGCGCAACGATACCATGTGATTTTTGTAAATGGGGGTTTGGTGTGAGGTGGGGGTATAGGGAGGGTGTTTGTGATTGGGAAGGGGGTTAGTGATGGGGATAGTATTGGTGGTTGTGGTTGCGAGGGGGTTAGTGATGGGGAGAGTGTTTGTGGTTGGGGAGGGGGGTTAGTGGTTGTGGTGGAGGGCAGGGATTTGTGATGGGGATGGGATGGCCCTGGGGAGAGGGTTTGTGGCGTGGATGCATTGGGTGGGGAGGGTTGCCCTAAGGGTGGGGTGGGTAGGGTGTTTGTGGCGGGGGAGGGGTGTTTGTGGTGGGGGAGGGGTTTTGTGGTGGGTGAGGGGTTTGTGGTAGGGTTGAGGGGTTTAGGGAGGGGTTGTGGATGCATGGGCCCGGTAGGGGAGGGTAGGCCGTGGGGAGGGTAGGCCGTGGGGTGGGGAGGATATAAATATATAAATACTGATTATTATTATTATTATTATTATTATTTATAGGCCGTGGGGTGGGTAGGTGTTTGTGGTGGGAGAGGGGTTTTGTGAATGGGAGGGGAGTTTTTTTTGGTGGGGATGGGAAAGGGATGGGGTTTGTGGTGGGGATGGGAGGGGGATGGGGTTTGTGGTGGGAAGGGGAGGGGGTTTGTGGTGGGGGGATTGGTATGTGCTTGGGTGGTGTTTTTTGGCCAAACATTACTCACATTTAATATATTTGTCTGTGCTTCTATAATGAAACATCTTGAATAATATTTAAATCTTACTAGAAATCTGGAAACGGTGTGTGTTTGTTTGTAGTGTTTATTTGTTTGTGTGTTTATTTGTTATCCTTATTTCTCCATTAGTTGTGATCAAAGTGGCGCCTAATTCGCATGAAATAAGAGGAAATGACGGGAAGTGTGTTAAAGTTTATTCCACTGAAATTGGTTAACAATTGGCTCCAAAAACAGCAAAAAACCTCTCAGATTTGGCTCATAAATGCCACGGAATTGAACAACATTGTGCGTTGCGTGTACTACAGCGTAATCTTACTGTGGTAACGCGTCGCGTGCATGCTTGCGCAAGGTCTCACTGCCGCGGCACACGCACTCCTACACATGGCGCAGAAGTGGCACAGGAAATGGTTATAGGCCTGTAGTGTTGGTAGGGTATTTGGTGTCATGTTGGGGGAGGGGGGGGGGGGGGGGGACGGCCGGTGTAAAACCACAGGAAATGGTTTAGGATAGGGTTATAAATGGTACAAGTAGCGTTTTGCGGGGGTTAATGAAGCAACCTGATTTCTTTACTTTAAGTTGGCATGCCAAACAATCTAAGGGACCGAGGGTTAATGAAGTAGCCACGGGTAATGGTTTTATAGGGAGTGTTGTGATTATAAATCAAACTGGTTTGGGTGTGTGCATTGGGGGGGGGGGGGGGGGGGGGGGGGGGCGGGGGGGGGGGGTAAACCACTGGAAATGTTTTAGGATAGGGTTAAGAGTAAATGAAGAAGTAGCCGCGGGAAATGTGGTTAGGAGGGTAATGATTATAAATCCACCTGGTTGGTGTAGTTGCAGTGGGGGAGAGCGATTGTAGGGGTTTATGTAGTTTTAAAAGTACCGAGGGCACTAATAAAACTCTATTGTACATTTCACGGACATAAATTATGCTAATGAGCTCATTAAATGACGTCACTCGCATCATCGGGTTTTCCCGATGATTGAAATACGTTGATTGAAATTCTAGGTCGAGTAAAATGATGTTCTTATTTGTTGTCTGTGAGCTTTTCTGATTTTTTTCCCGTATTGGAATATTTTTTTATTGAAAATAGACAGTTCAAAGTAAACGTTGGTTCCAAGTTCAACTGACAGCACATGTATTAAAGGCGACAGCAACGGCAATATGCAAGCAACATTTGAGAAAAAACGATGCCCGACTTTGCAAGAAAGTGTACGGGGAAGTGTACGGGTGAACATGACAAACCAAAACAGCCTAGTAACTAATCACCTCCGTGGCGCAATTGGTTAGCGCGTTCGGCTGTTAACCGAAAGGTTGGTGGTTCGAGTCCAGCCGGGGGCGTTGTTACTTTTTGCATTTAATGCAGATTGACAAACAAATCACAGTAAAAATATAATATTGACAAAGTCACAGACCACTTACACAAAAATCGCATCTGCGCATGCTCCTGTCGTGATCGAAATCCACCACACAAGCAATGGGCGAGTTTTATAAGTGGAGGGTTAACTTGATGCGGTTTGAGAGGTAGGGGTTAATAAAGTAGCCACGGTAAATGGTTTAGGAGGGATATGGTTATAAATCAACCTGATTGGGGGGGGGGGGGGGGGGGTTTGTAGGGGGTTTATATGTATAATGCCGTTAGGAGGGATATGGTTATAAATCAACCTGATTTGGGGGTGTTGTAGGGGGTTTATGTGTATAATGCCGTTAGGAGGGATATGGTTATAAATCAACCTGATTTGGGGGTGTTGTAGGGGGTTTATATGTAAAATGCCGTTAGGAGGGATATGGTTATAAATCAACCTGATTTGGGGGTGTTGTAGGGGGTTTATGTGGTTTCAGAGGTAGGTAATGTGTGGCATAACCATCTAGCGGATGAAGTAGCCGCGGGAAATGGTTAGGAGGGTTATGATTATAAATCCACTTGGTTGGTGTAGTTGCAGTGGGGGGGGGGGGGGGGGGGGGTTAATAAAGTAGCCATTGTAAATGGTTTAGGAGGGACATGGTTATAAATCAACCTGATTGGGGGGCGGGTTGTAGGGGGTTTATAATGCCTTAAGAAGGGATATGGTTATAAATCAACCTGGTTTCGGGGGGGGGGGGGTGTTGTAGGGGGTTTATGTGGTTTCAGAGGTAGGTAATGTGGCATAACCATCTAGCGGGGACCCGAGCGTAGCAAGGGTACATGTATAAGGATTAAGAAAAATCAGCTCTCTTTGTGCAACAAAACGTTGATTCAAAAATGCTGGTTGAGCCGCAACCAGTATTTTACATGGTTAAGGGTGGTATTCCAACATATTTAAAACATTGTTTTAATCAAGTTTTGCTGGGTTTTGTTAATAGTAGAAACAACAATAATGACAATTTTTAATGTTCATCTTAAATTCTGAAGTAAATTAATTAATTAAAATTTAAAAAATTTAACATGACATTGTGTACCTTTAACTCTATTTTGTGCCCCCGCTATCTACCCATATAAACGGACGACCTATTTCGGACCGCTGTCCCTATTTTTTCTAATTAATGTATGCATCTGGTTTTTTTACAGCGTTTGGTTGTGACTCCAGGAAAATATCAATTCAAGCTGTTGTATCACAAGGGAGGTAAAAATGCGAAATATCCCAGCGTAATACAGCGCATGTCAGAAAAGGAGGAACTACAAGAAATTTTGATCGTTGATTCGGCCACAAGACTTGGATTTGGAGCGGAGTCACTTTCATCACAAGGAGTCACATTGCCAGCTCTTACAGAGGTTTTCAAAAGTGGCCTTTGGAAAGCAATGGAAAGACTTATGAATGATATGTTTGAAGGTGTTCTATGGGATGTAAACCGTTGGACACGACAAGTTGTGCCCTGGGACTCTAGTGCTGAAGGTAGGTACATCTATGGCTAAATAGTAGGGTCAAAAATGGTTTATTCCGAGACCAATTAGAGCAAAAGAAGGTTTGAGAGTGGAATTTGGTACATTAAAGGGGCATTGAGAGATGTATCGAAATACTAAATGAGCAAAAGTAAAGATAATCATCAACATAGCCCAAATCCAAAATGTCATACAATTCTGACATCGCTTTCATGCCAAATAAGCAAATAACGGCACTTCCAGGTTGAGATTTGCTGCAGCATGTAAAACGATAGCATAACTTCTGAAGTTCTGACATTTTATATGATAAACAGCGAATGTTGGTAAACTGTTTCAGATGGTAGTTAGTATAATGCCTAAGTATTACTTTGATGCAAAAAAACTGATTTCCAGGATAATTGAGGGCGCACTCCTATACATATCTCTCAATGCCTCTTTAATAAGGTATTTAGAACAAAATGAGCTCCTATACCCCTCACAAAAGTTTGGGCAACTCCCTAGAGACAGCAAAATCCAAAATGGCCTCCAAACAGAAGATCAAATTCAAAAATCCAAATTGCTTCAATTACGCTTAAAAAAGGCAAAAGTATTCCGAAAATATATAGATTGCCCATGCACTTCCAACGTAAAAAGGTTGTTGATCTTTGCATTTGGGGTCAAAATTTAAACATTCTCCGATTTGGAAAAATAGGATCTCAAATTGTTTGTTTGATCACAAGGATGCCAGAACTGGTAGTTTTCACCATCTATGGTAATCTGTTGTTTCTTATAAAGGGGTCAAACGGTCAAGTTCCATGGACCTTGAGTCCTTGACCTTTTGACCCCCACAAAATATTCCAGGTGGTAAAATAAACACAGTACCATATTTGGAATCCTTTGATCAGACTTTGAGACATTGTTTTTCAAAATTGGAGCAAGTTTAAATATTGACCCCAAATGTAAGGTCAATGACCTTTTGACTCGTTAACAAAACATCAGAAGCGGGACAAACTATACATTTTCGGAGTCCTTTCGCAGTTTCAGTAGAATATAACAAATTGTTTACAATCTAAAAGGGTATGTGTGTTTTCTGGTATGGTGTCAGTCAGGTGGTCATGTAAATGTACTATGTGCAATATTGGGGGGTGGGGGGGGGGGGGGGGTGGGTGGGGGTGTGTGTGAGCGTGTGAAAGCAGGTGTTCATCTTTCCATCGATTCCAAATTTGTAGTATTTGTTTCAAGTTCAGACACATGCTAAAAGAATATGAGGCGATCTTAATTTGAATACCAAACTCATCACTATTTTGTCCTAAAAGTCTACAGAGCATCTATCTACAACACAGTTAAAATGGTTTAACCATTTTAAACTACAGGGGTTCTTCAAGTAACCTGCTTAACCAGGTTTTTGCTTAGGCCTAAAAAAATGGTTTGAGTGGCCTAACATGACAAAAACAAATAGGGTAGGTCAGTCGGGATTTTTAAAATTTATTTATTTATTTTATTTTTAAATCACCTGCTTTGGGGACTTAAAATAGCCGAAAATGAAAGCAAACAGTCAGAAACTATACTTCGTTCAATTTATATATATTTTTTTAATTTCATTTTTTAAATAATTTTTATTTTTTAATTTTTTCCTCCCTCAAAATAATAAAAAATATTCAGGGTCGGCGATGTATATTTAGGGTCGGTCGGGTTAGGCCAATCAAACATATTTTTTTTAGGCCTTATTGAAACATTCTTTTAAATAGGATACTTGAACATCACCAGTTGTTTTAAAGGTTTTAAGCACTGTTTTTATAGTGTAGCTGTCAATGTAACAGTTCATTGGATTGTTCCTATGAGCACGAAATAGCGGTGAATTTGGCACATTTTGAATGAGACCTCCCCACATTCACAAGCAGGTGGCTAAGCACTGAAACAAGGATTGCTAGGCATGCGGTAGCGTTGGAAAGGAGACCACACACCAGCATTTCATTGATTATGAAACACAATATGAAGATCACAAAATATTTGACAATTGACTATTGAAAACAAATTTCCGAGCTTTTTTTGAGCAGGTTAGTTGCTGTTTTTGCAACACTGTAAATTTGCTTTATACTTTTTGATGATACTTTTTTTTTCAGAGATGTACAATAAATACAAGCCGATTAACCAGAGTATGATTCACTATTCCACGATGATTGTGGATACATTTTTGGAGGATCCGCCACTATCCGACGTTACCGGTAGAAGTGCATTGTACCATTTGTGTATGCTCATCCAAGAAGCACTTCAAATATCAAAAAAGGGTTTGGACTTTTACGTAGTGAACATAGGTGGCAGTGATCCAGATTGGGATGGTAGCGTCAACGTCTCTTACATTCACGATAGTAAAGATTATACCAATGTTGAAGACCTTGTGAGACGTATCAAGGCACATCGTGAGAAGACACCACCCCAGTGGTTGACGCCTGACATACAAGTGAAGCTGGTGTGTGTAATATTTGAATCTAAGAATGCACCGAGATTTTGTAAAGTTTGTGTTGGCTTTATGCTAGAGTTTCCAATCATCAAATTGATTTCCGGTAGACGCTTATGATAAGGCCAAAAAATAGTTCTGTTGCCCTCACAAGCCTAAAATCGGGAAGGTCGGCCAGCCGGATTTAAAAAAATTATTTTTTTAACATTTTACCAAATCAACGATTTTATACCTATTATTTCAGTCAACATGTGTGAAGATACTAAGGAAATCGCTTACTGGATGTACTTTCAACCCAATGGTGAATATTTTGGTTTCTTGCCCATCTCTGTGCAATTTTCACAGATTGGAAGATCTTGAGAAAAAAAAATCTTGAAAAAAAAATCTTGAAAAAAAAAAAATCTTGAAAAAAAATCTTGAAACAAAAGAAAAAAAAGAGAAAATAAAGAAGAAATAAAAAAAACCCCAAAAAACCCAAAACCAGCCCACATTCTCAGAATTTTGACCCGGCCAGATGAGGGCAACACAACTAATTTTTTTTTGGCCCAATAAGGAGAAGTGGCGATGAAGAATTCAGTTTTAGAGTCATAATTTATACTCATCTAGTTTTTGATGTCAATTATACAGTTTTGTAGTTTTGAGATGGCATTTGTCAACTCATCAGGTGATGTTGGGTCAAAGGATACATAATGTTGGGTATTATCAGCGTATATATGATGATAGGATGACGTGAACTCATCAGGTGATGTTGGTTCAAAGGATACATAAAGTTGGGTATTATCAGCGTATATATGATGATATGATGACGTGAACTCATCAGGTGATGTTGGGTCAAAGGATACATAATGTTGGGTATTATCAGCGTATATATGATGATATGATGACATGAACTCATCAGGTGATGTTGGGTCAAAGGATACATAATGTTGGGTATTATCAGCGTATATATGATGATATGATGACGTGAACTCATCAGGTGATGTTGGGTCAAAGGATACATAAAGTTGGGTATTATCAGCGTATATATGATGATATGATGACGTGAACTCATCAGGTGATGTTGGGTCAAAGGATACATAAAGTTGGGTATTATCAGCGTATATATGATGATATATATGACATGAACTCATCAGGTGATGTTGGGTCAAAGGATACATAATGTTGGGTATTATCAGCGTATATATGATGATATGATGATGTGAACTCATCAGGTGATGTTGGGTCAAAGGATACATAATGTTGGGTATTATCACCGTATATATGATGATATGATGACGTGAACTCATCAGGTGATGTTGGGTCAAAGGATACATAATGTTGGGTATTATCACCGTATATATGATGATATGATGACGTGAACTCATCAGGTGATGTTGGGTCAAAGGATACATAATGTTGGGTATTATCACCGTATATATGATGATATGATGACGTGAACTCATCAGGTGATGTTGGGTCAAAGGATACATAATGTTGGGTATTATCAGCGTATATGATGATATGATGATGTGAACTCATCAGGTGATGTTGGGTCAAAGGATACATAATGTTGGGTATTATCAGCGTATATGATGATATGATGATGTGAACTCATCAGGTGATGTTAGGTCAAAGGATACATAATGTTGGGTATTATCAGCGTATATATGATGATATGATGACGTGAACTCATCAGGTGATGTTGGGTCAAAGGATACATAATGTTGGGTATTATCACCGTATATATGATGATATGATGACGTGAACTCATCAGGTGATGTTGGGTCAAAGGATACATAATGTTGGGTATTATCAGCGTATATGATGATATGATGATGTGAACTCATCAGGTGATGTTGGGTCAAAGGATACATAAAGTTGGGTATTATCACCGTATATATGATGATATGATGACGTGAACTCATCAGGTGATGTTGGGTCTAAGGATACATAATGTTGGGTATTATCAGCGTATATATGATGATATGATGACATGAACTCATCAGGTGATGTTGGGTCAAAGGATACATAATGTTGGGTATTATCACCGTATATATGATGATATGATGATGTGAACTCATCAGGTGATGTTAGGTCAAAGGATACATAATGTTGGGTATTATCACCGTATATATGATGATATGATGATGTGAACTCATCAGGTGATGTTGGGTCAAAGGATACATAATGTTGGGTATTATCACCGTATATATGATGATATGATGACGTGAACTCATCAGGTGATGTTGGGTCAAAGGATACATAATGTTGGGTATTATCACCGTATATATGATGATATGATGATGTGAACTCATCAGGTGATGTTGGGTCAAAGGATACATAATGTTGGGTATTATCACCGTATATATGATGATATGATGATGTGAACTCATCAGGTGATGTTGGGTCAAAGGATACATAATGTTGGGTATTATCACCGTATATATGATGATATGATGATGTGAACTCATCAGGTGATGTTGGGTCAAAGGATACATAATGTTGGGTATTATCACCGTATATATGATGATATGATGACGTGAACTCATCAGGTGATGTTGGGTCAAAGGATACATAATGTTGGGTATTATCACCGTATATATGATGATATGATGATGTGAACTCATCAGGTGATGTTGGGTCAAAGGATACATAATGTTGGGTATTATCAGCGTATATATGATGATATGATGATGTGAACTCATCAGGTGATGTTAGGTCAAAGGATACATAATGTTGGGTATTATCAGCGTATATATGATGATATGATGATGTGAACTCATCAGGTGATGTTGGGTCAAAGGATACATAATGTTGGGTATTATCACCGTATATATGATGATATGATGACGTGAACTCATCAGGTGATGTTGGGTCAAAGGATACATAAAGTTGGGTATTATCAGCGTATATATGATGATATGATGACGTGAACTCATCAGGTGATGTTGGGTCAAAGGATACATAAAGTTGGGTATTATCAGCGTATATATGATGATATGATGACATGAACTCATCAGGTGATGTTGGGTCAAAGGATACATAATGTTGGGTATTATCAGCGTATATATGATGATATGATGACATGAACTCATCAGGTGATGTTGGGTCAAAGGATACATAAAGTTGGGTATTATCAGCGTATATATGATGATATGATGACATGAACTCATCAGGTGATGTTAGGTCAAAGGATACATAATGTTGGGTATTATCAGCGTATATATGATGATATGATGATGTGAACTCATCAGGTGATGTTGGGTCAAAGGATACATAATTAGAGAATAAAATATGGTTCGTCGATGTTTTGGTATAGAAGGCTGCCATATAATGCATAGGCTGTACCATATTTTGAGTCGTGAATGGTCGCCGCAGGCGGCCATTCACGACGATAAAAATATGGTACAGCCTATGCATTATATGGCAGCCTTCTATACCAAAACATCGACGAACCATATTTTATTCTCATTCTTATATTTATCAACGTTTTTTTCAACATTTTATTCATTGGGGGATCATTTAAGATCGTTTTGAATTAGTACACAGTGGCAAATCAACTGATTACTGTTCTAAACATCCCCACAAACAAAATCGAACAACCCATAGAAATTTTACTTTGGCGCAAGAATCTCAAGAATATGTGATTTGGTGGCCTTAGTGATCAGGTAGTGATCAGCCCTTAGTGATCAGATTTATTCGTGGTATACGATGGAATTTTTACTCGAAATCACTGCAAATAATTATTTAATCGTCAGTCTCATATTTGCACCATTCCTTGAATAAATACTATGGTTTACACGGGCGGTTTTCATTCATTCAAGTATAGAAAAGGGTAATTATTTTAATTCGATCGCACGAATTATTGTTATTGGCGTATTAATTTTGTTTACTGTGATTTGGTCTAGTAATTAATTCTGCCGTTGCAAATTCAACTTTACACATTGTCGCGCCATGTTGATGACACGTTTGACAGAGAAAGACAACCAATTATGATATTTTCTTGGTATTTAAATTATCTGTTTATTGCACAACTGTCAGAGAATGAACAAACGGTAGCCACTGTTATTCCATACACAAATTTATGACGATTCCGGGGTGAATTATAAGAAGTTCAACTCGCTCTGATTGATGTGGAGAAAAACATGTGACATTGTTTCCCGCATTGTTTGCACATAAAATGAACTTGAAGCAGTCGTCAAACAATTATCACCATATCATGTAAGTATTACTATTAAAATTACGATTTAAATTATTTGACAAGATGAAAAACCTCTTTCATAATATTGTTTTGTGTAGTATCCAGTAAAATAAAATGCCTAGCGTGTTTAAATCTCACACGGAGAGAGATAGGATTCTTAGCACTTAATTTAAATTGGCAGCGTGTTTAGTCCAGGCCTGGCCTGTTCCAAATGATAGCAGTTTTCGGTATTTATAAAATTCAAATACTGAATCAATCCATATGACAAGCATTTGTCAACATGTTTTATGATAACAAGGTCAGGATTGTTTTATTAGACCATGAATGGGGGTTTATAGAAGTAGATTCTCTATCAGTTTTTCAGTCTTATCATCAGTCATTCATTTTTGTATATTTATTGTTCCTATTGACAGGCTGCAGTTTGACATGTTGGGGAAGAGCGACTCTTGCTGTGCCAGATCCCGTGCCAGATGCTGTGGAATTGTCACTGCGGATACAGACAAATGCTGCTGTTGCTGCCTTGGTTGTGGTTGAATCACTGGTACTGGTAGACGACCTTGATGCTGCGGTGCTTGAATTTGTAGACATGGATGACGCTGTTGCTGTCTGGACGGCGGCTGTTGCTGTCTGGATGGCGGTTCAATTGCTTGCGATGGATTTCTCACCAGCGTAGAGTTGAGGGCATCTGCCATGTTACGCTTCACATTTTCACTGGTGTCATTGCAGTAGGACAACACACTAGCTGGATTGCGGTGGCCACTTAATCTACTGATTGTGACAGGATCGAATCCACAATTGATCAAGTTTGTGATCACAGTTGCGCGGATACAGTGATTCGTGTAACGTATGCTCAGTTTAGCCTCGTTTGAGAGCGTTGCCATCATACCTCTGAGCTTGTTAATACCCAGCTGCTCTCCGGTGTACCAATATCCATCATCCAGGATTTCAACCTTTACGAGAGGATTTATTGGCCTCTGGTACAATGCGGTACTTACAGGATTGACCTTCTGCAGATATTTCTTCAGCGCCATCACAGGGCAAAGAATGCCACCTGTTGCGTACATCTTCTTACTGGGGTCATTGGTGTTTTTGAACCCACCTGGATGATTTTTGCTTGCCTCATTGTAGGTCATCTGCACAAACTCTCTTCCAGTAGAATCAACCTTGAATTCAAACGAATCGGTGCGTAAATTTGATAAACCCTCGCCACCTCTGCGACACAAGTAGAATTGTGTACTAAACCAAACTAACTTTAACAGTTTGTCTGGTGTGTCCATGCCAAATACACCCGATGCCATCAGACGTCCAATATCACCTTCACTGATTGGCGTATAAGACCTTGTGAAGTCTTTTCCTTCGCGTTTTAGAGACTTAAGAACGCCAATCAACATATTATTGGCCGCCTTAAACTCTTGACCTCGCATAATATTGATGGGTCGATTGAATGGTGCAGATGTGATACGTCTATGTATGGCAGATCGAAGTCCACAGAGAGCGTTCTTAGAATACTCTTTCCCATCCAATTTTCTCACTTCTGCGTAGAACTTGCGAAGCACATCTGCTAAGTCTTGAGCAGCTAGATGTTCAAAGTCTTCACTCATATCGCGTGCTTTCAACCAGCCTGCAAGATTTAATAAAAAAATGAACACCGTGTATAAAAGACTAAGAAAGAGACTGAGAACAATTTTTCACCCTAAACCAGTAAATGGATAAATACATGCAATGCAATAAAGTTTATCGCAAATATAGGTAAAAATCAATCGATTATACTTTTCCGAGGCATTGTGGGATCGCAAAGTGTACACATTTGGTACTTTGCGATCCCAAAATGCACCAGAAAAGGATAACAAATTGATTTTTTACCTATATTTACGATAAACCTTAGGAGAAGAGGGAAAATAATATGTACAAATTGCTTCTAAAGAGACTGATCAATCAGGCCTGCAGAACAAGGTTCGTTTTTTCATCATTGCCTATATTATATTTTTAGGCCCTACAATCATTAAAAAATAACCCTTTAAATGACAGTTTTGAAGTTTTAAAAAAAAAGTGGTCCCGTCACAGCATAGATTACTACTACTAATAAAGCCATGATGTCGTATTTTAAAATGTTTCTTGTTTGTTTTGAAATGTTACGATCAGCTGTTCAATGTTTACGTTACAAAAATGCGCAAGAAAAGTAGTTCCTATTTCTGGTCTGTTTGCGTACGCCAAAAGAGGGGGGCTTTTGAATATTTTAATTTGATAAATACACTTTAAAATGTTTCCTTACTTTTAAGGCGATTGACGCCCCAGCTCGTGGCGCTTTTGGTTGTTTTTTCGTCCTTCCCCTCCTCTATCTTCCTCAATTCCGCATCACTCAGCTTCACGAACGGTGATTTCTTGTCGGGGGCGGGTGTCGGCGGTGGCTCGATCGTCACGCTAGCACTAGCAGCAATGCTAGCATCCACCTTCCCTTCAATTTCCGATAAGAAATTCCAAATCACTTCATCTGGTAATTCATTATCCCACTCTACCGGTTCTGGTTCTTCTACCATGTCTACGTGTTTCAACAACTCGTCCACCTCTCCAATATCAAAATTTGCTTCTTCCATATTTAAATAACCAATGGCTACGACTACGATACGAGACTCAAGTAAATCAGACGAAAAATAGGCTTAGGGTCCCTCGAATATTTTATTTTTCCTTCTTTCTTTTACATGTCTAATTAACGTTAATTCATTAAAGGGATCTCTATCTTTACATTTAATTACATGAATGTAACCTTATTTTTGTATTGAAGAAATAAATACGTATCAGTTTGTAAAATAAGCTTACTCTCGACTTTGTTTACATTTATTGACGAGGCTATGTTTACATTTATTGACACGGCTGGGGTTTTTTAAATGTAGTTCCGGCATCATCAAAGGTGTGAATTAAGCCCCGCCCAGATCCATAGATTACCGGTCTGGTAATCTATAGGGCGTATCCAACAAAACTAACCACAGAACCAATGAAATTGATGGATATTATGGGTTGACATTTTAAACCACGCCCAATATGTAAGAATGTTGGGTATTATCACCGTATATATGATGATATGATGACATGAACTCATCAGGTGATGTTGGGTCAAAGGATACATAATGTTGGGTATTATCAGCGTATATATGATGATATGATGACATGAACTCATCAGGTGATGTTGGGTCAAAGGATACATAAAGTTGGGTATTATCAGCGTATATATGATGATATGATGATGTGAACTCATCAGGTGATGTTGGGTCAAAGGATACATAAAGTTGGGTATTATCACCGTATATATGATGATATGATGACGTGAACTCATCAGGTGATGTTGGGTCTAAGGATACATAATGTTGGGTATTATCAGCGTATATATGATGATATGATGACATGAACTCATCAGGTGATGTTGGGTCAAAGGATACATGTTGGGTATTATCACCGTATATATGATGATATGATGATGTGAACTCATCAGGTGATGTTAGGTCAAAGGATACATAATGTTGGGTATTATCACCGTATATATGATGATATGATGATGTGAACTCATCAGGTGATGTTGGGTCAAAGGATACATAATGTTGGGTATTATCACCGTATATATGATGATATGATGACGTGAACTCATCAGGTGATGTTGGGTCAAAGGATACATAATGTTGGGTATTATCACCGTATATATGATGATATGATGACATGAACTCATCAGGTGATGTTAGGTCAAAGGATACATAATGTTGGGTATTATCACCGTATATATGATGATATGATGATGTGAACTCATCAGGTGATGTTGGGTCAAAGGATACATAATGTTGGGTATTATCAGCGTATATATGATGATATGATGATGTGAACTCATCAGGTGATGTTGGGTCAAAGGATACATAATGTTGGGTATTATCAGCGTATATATGATGATATGATGATGTGAACTCATCAGGTGATGTTGGGTCAAAGGATACATAATGTTGGGTATTATCACCGTATATGATGATATGATGACGTGAACTCATCAGGTGATGTTGGGTCAAAGGATACATAATGTTGGGTATTATCAGCGTATATATGATGATATGATGACGTGAACTCATCAGGTGATGTTGGGTCAAAGGATACATAATGTTGGGTATTATCACCGTATATATGATGATATGATGATGTGAACTCATCAGGTGATGTTGGGTCAAAGGATACATAATGTTGGGTATTATCACCGTATATATGATGATATGATGATGTGAACTCATCAGGTGATGTTGGGTCAAAGGATACATAATGTTGGGTATTATCACCGTATATATGATGATATGATGACATGAACTCATCAGGTGATGTTGGGTCAAAGGATACATAATGTTGGGTATTATCACCGTATATATGATGATATGATGATGTGAACTCATCAGGTGATGTTGGGTCAAAGGATACATAATGTTGGGTATTATCAGCGTATATATGATGATATGATGATGTGAACTCATCAGGTGATGTTGGGTCAAAGGATACATAAAGTTGGATATTATCACCGTATATGATGATATGCAATATGTCTAACTAGAAGATAGAGTATAAATACTATTACCGGCAAGGCCAACCACAGAGCCTTGAGGTAAACCAAAGTTTGCTGTAATTGGTTTAGAAAGTTGACCCGCTATGTCTCTATGCGTACTGGTGCATACACTCTTAATATACTATGAGACTGAAAACACGAGTGTGATGAAATGCTCAGATTGTAAGGCCAAACAAAGAAGGTCTGTCTCAGAAGCCCGCCCGCATTGGTATGTGAAATGAGCTACGGCGCGTAGGTCTATGCGCTGGGGCTAAAAAAAAATTTTTAAATTTTTTTAAAAAGTTTAAAAAAGTTCTCCGTAAGCTTGGATAAGCAACAAAAAAACAACAAAAAAATAGCAAAAAAACAACAAACAAACGCATACCTCATAGCCTATTTTCTAAAAAAAAAAAAAAAAAAATCTTTCTTCGCACAGCACTTAGCTTTTTTGCACAATGTTTCTGAGACAGACCTTCTTTGTTTGGCCTTAAACATGGTATTAGGGAATCAAGCATGCCATATATTGATTGATCATAAACATTGAATTCAAGTTGAAGTTTAAAGTTTATAATAAGTTGGTCTCTCATCGCATTTGAATACAACTGGAATGAAGTGTCGAGAGTTTATACTAGTTTTATTTACATTAAAATATGAGAACTTTGCAGTAAGTTTTATCGACTTGCTGTTTCTACTGGGCAAGTTAACGTATTTAAAGAAAACTTAGCGTTAATTAGTGTTATTTGACTGTTTTTACTGGGCAAAAAAGCCGGTTGGTACACAGGGGTTTAAATAATTTTTGGGCTATGAGGGCTATTTTGAGCAAATTCTGCCAAAAATCACCTCTTTAGTACTTAAATTATAGCCAAAGTTTTCTCAGGGGGTTACTTTGTGAAAACTGGGGGCTAATCGCCCTTTGCCCTCGTGTATTTGAGCCCTGTTGGTACAGTTATTTACCCTTAATTTGCCCAGTAGAAATAACACACTATTTTGATTAACATGAAAAGCTATATATAAACTTTATACTCCAGAAATAATTGATTACACTTTTTTCTTTGCAGATTACGGATTCGATAACTTTCGGTAGGTTTTTGATAACTGGAGTGGTAAAGTCAACAGCCGAAGCAGCCAAGAGTGACAAATGCTTTGTCGAGGCCTGGGAGAAATCATTGGTAGGTCTACGGAACAATGATGAATCCTATGGGGGTAGTGTTGACACCAGAGAAAGTAGATTTAATTCAACTTACGATTGTAGGAGACCGGGGCAGAAAGAGACGAGTACTTAAAACAGCTACTAAAGTATATCCTTTTTTAAACGGCGCATCAATAATTGGAAATCAATCTGACAAATTATGTACAGCGTCTCTCATAGAATTCATGAAAGACCTTTATCGTGTGATATATGTTAATACACCTGAAAGCTCCTGATCACTGCATGATGCTACCCTCCATCAGGCGATCCACATTCTTCCAAAATGTGCAGCTTTTGACCATGGAATAAGGCTTTCCAAATTAGAAGAAAAAACACCTATAATTGCAGTTTGATTTTTTTACGCTTCAGAATGAAACCCGTTTGAGGGTTAGCACTATTTTCATAAACTGTAGTCTCTGTTCTGAATAATTGCTTCAGTCAATCCTTGAATAGTAAAGTAGGTGATCACCCAAAAGTATGACTACTGTTAAATAAGAAATGTTTGCGTGCATTTAAATTTTAGCGAGGATCCCCTACTCCCGGAAATTTCAAGCCGCGAATATTTTAAATCTACCTTGTAGCACGAGTGGAATTTCACATTCGCAAAATGTTAATGCAGGGAAATTTTAAACCCACAAATATTTCTTGTTTTACAGTATTTAAAACGGTATTGTCCATTACACTTTATATTTATAGAAAACAATTCAACATGTACCAAATGTTCATAATGGTACCTGCACCCACCACTAAGTGCAAAAGAATTGTTTTCACTGCAGTGCATTTCAGTAAGCTCCCCTTATCACCATAATAAAAGTGCTAATAAATCCCCGTATGGGAAAGTGGTATGCAAATTAGCTTCTTTACTAGTCAGGGATTGACTGAAGCAACCATTCAGGACAGACTCCAGTTTATGAAAATAGTGCCATATAAGCCATATATAAAAGAGCAGTGTTTTCTCGAGCGGACATCACTCTAATGTGAAAGTGAATAGCTGGAACGTTTTTCGCTCTTTCCCCTTTGTTTACAGGTATAATTAGGGCCTACATACTATTGACAATATCCCATAGACTTGAGTAACACATGGACAAACTGGTTTTTGACCATTATTCTTTAAACCGTCGCTATTTCTTTATTTATGCTTCATTTTCAACGCCGTTTTCACCATAAATCACTAAGATAATGGCGTTTAAGATAATATTATAAAACAATTATTATTAGATGTCTCGTCCATTTCGAGAAATATGCATTGGACCACTCTGCTGTATGTGGCAATTTTACTCTTGTAAACAAAAAAATAAAGCTTGTAGCACTTCACAATGTAAAAATTAAAACTTGATGCATAACTTCAAAAGTTTAAAAAGAAAGTTATGCGCTAAAATTTTAAAAGCTACACGTGCGTTCTTCTGAAACAAACTTTTTTGTTTTCGTTTCGCCTTATGTAAACAGATGTTATTTGTTCTGGTATCAAAATTGCAGCATGGAACTGTACATGTTAGAATACCTTTATCCTTATTAGCCGCTTCTGATATGAAATTAAAGCGACACTCAACACAGTAGCTATCTTGCACTAATACTTTGTTACCGGAAGGATGTAATGGCTGCCAGGTATTACACACTGGTTCAACACAGTAGCTATCTTGCACTAATACTTTGTTACCGGAAGGATGTAATGGCTGCCAGGTATTACACACTGGTTCAACACAGTAGCTATCTTGCACTAATACTTTGTTACCAGAAGGATGTAATGGCTTCCAGGTATTACACACTGGTTCAACACAGTAGCTATCTTGCACTAATACTTTGTTACCGGAAGGATGTAATGGCTGCCAGGTATTACACACTGGTTCAACACAGTAGCTATCTTGCACTAATACTTTGTTACCGGAAGGATGTAATGGCTTCCAGGTATGACACACTGGTTCAACACAGTAGCTATCTTGCACTAATACTTTGTAACCGGAAGGATGTAATGGCTGCCAGGTATGACACACTGGTTCAACACAGTAGCTATCTTGCACTAATACTTTGTTACCGGAAGGATGTAATGGCTGCCAGGTATTACACACTGGTTCAACACAGTAGCTATCTTGCACTAATACTTTGTTACCGGAAGGATGTAATGGCTGCCAGGTATTACACACTGGTTCAACACAGTAGCTATCTTGCACTAATACTTTGTTACCGGAAGGATGTAATGGCTGCCAGGTATGACACACTGGTTCAACACAGTAGCTATCTTGCACTAATACTTTGTTACCGGAAGGATGTAATGGCTGCCAGGTATTACACACTGGTTCAACACAGTAGCTATCTTGCACTAATACTTTGTTACCGGAAGGATGTAATGGCTGCCAGGTATTACACACTGGTTCAACACAGTAGCTATCTTGCACTAATACTTTGTTACCGGAAGGATGTAATGGCTGCCAGGTATTACACACTGGTTCAACACAGTAGCTATCTTGCACTAATACTTTGTTACCAGAAGGATGTAATGGCTTCCAGGTATTACACACTGGTTCAACACAGTAGCTATCTTGCACTAATACTTTGTTACCGGAAGGATGTAATGGCTGCCAGGTATTACACACTGGTTCAACACAGTAGCTATCTTGCACTAATACTTTGTTACCGGAAGGATGTAATGGCTTCCAGGTATGACACACTGGTTCAACACAGTAGCTATCTTGCACTAATACTTTGTAACCGGAAGGATGTAATGGCTGCCAGGTATGACACACTGGTTCAACACAGTAGCTATCTTGCACTAATACTTTGTTACCGGAAGGATGTAATGGCTGCCAGGTATTACACACTGGTTCAACACAGTAGCTATCTTGCACTAATACTTTGTTACCGGAAGGATGTAATGGCTGCCAGGTATTACACACTGGTTCAACACAGTAGCTATCTTGCACTAATACTTTGTTACCGGAAGGATGTAATGGCTGCCAGGTATGACACACTGGTTCAACACAGTAGCTATCTTGCACTAATACTTTGTTACCGGAAGGATGTAATGGCTGCCAGGTATTACACACTGGTTCAACACAGTAGCTATCTTGCACTAATACTTTGTTACCGGAAGGATGTAATGGCTGCCAGGTATTACACACTGGTTCAACACAGTAGCTATCTTGCACTAATACTTTGTTACCGGAAGGATGTAATGGCTGCCAGGTATGACACACTGGTTCAACACAGTAGCTATCTTGCACTAATACTTTGTTACCGGAAGGATGTAATGGCTGCCAGGTATGACACACTGGTTCAATGATGATTAAATGTCGCTAAGTGGAGACTAATTCAGACGTTTTAAAATGTGTCAGAAATTTGATAATTGATCAATGGATTCAAACAGAGCAGTGGCCCTTTTTGGCGATTGATCGGCATAGCGACTTTTATTGTACCTTGGGCCAAACAAAGAAGATAATCTGTCTCAGAAACATTTTGCAAATAAGCTAAGTGCTGTGCGATATTTTTTGATAATCCAAGCTTCAGAGAACTTTTTTTAAACTTTTTTTCTAAAAGGAAAAAAAAAAGAAAAAAAAGAAGAAAAAAAATGTTAGGCCTCAGCGCATAGATCTACGCACCGTAGCTCATTTCACATACCAATGCGGGCGGGCTTCTGAGACAGACTATCTTCTTTGTTTGGCCTTACAAAATGATCGTATGACGACCAATGTGAAAAGGGTTGATTTCTTGGAGCGGGTGGTTCTAAAGTTGGAGCTCATACACATATTTCCCCTTAAGATTTGACTCGGATTTGTCACAAGTTCAAACAAATATTACTTTTGCCTGTTCAATAGAATCGCAATTAAGCCAATTCTTTGTTCTTGTAATACATTTGAAATAGTTGCTGAAAATCTACATTGATACATTCCACCTCTGGAGCTTATGTAACACCTGGAATCAATACTAGCTAATAGTAATTAATCTGCATGGTCAATAAAACAGTGTATCATTCTTGTAAATAGTTAAAACTTTCCTTGTTATTGTACATGTATATTAAATATTTTTGTTATAGTATTATTTTATGAAGAGAAAGCTGTCAACGATAAATAAAGTATCAAGAAGAATTCTATCATATACTAGTAACATTTATTTCCATTTAAATTCATTTTGTGAATGAGGTACCGGGATGAGGTATCAAACTATTATGGAGAAGAAATTTGCTCGTTTAATGTACATCTCTGATTTTTGGTGCCGATTAATTGATTTTGAATTAGCCAACATCAAAGCACCTGTTCTGGAACTTTTAGTGTTAGGTGTAAGTCCCTGTGGAGTTTAACATTATACCGTGTTACAGATTATAATCAAATAGTAAAGTATCCTGGACCAAATCAGTGGCAGCGCTACGGGAGAGGGGGGTTCTGCCCCCTACATTTTGCATTTAGACATGACTGATACGGCGGGGTTGTTATCTATTGAAAATAAGGAAAAAGTGTACTTTAGGTCCCAGATACTGGTAAACCAGTATTGTTCAATACTGGAACATAAATGTTGCCAATATCAATCGATAGTGGAACACCAAATTGGGTTCCAGTATCGAGCGATACTGGAACATTTTTATTTACGAGTCATTGACTTATTGATGAATCATTGGCACATTGACAACTTATTGGGCCATTGACGCCTTATTGGGTCATTGACGGTTCATTGGCTTGTAATTGAGTCAATGACTCATTTCCGAGTCATTGAATAATTTCCGAGTCATTGACTTATTGATGAATCATTGGCTCATTTACAACTTATTGGGTCATTGATGCCTTATTGAATCATTGAAGGTTCATTGACTCGTAACTGAGTCAATGACTCATTTGCGAGTCATTGATTAATTTACGAGTCATTGACTTATTGATGAATCATTGGCTCATTGACAACTTATTGGGTCATTGACGCCTAATTGGGTCATTGACAGTTCATTGACTCGTAAATGAGTCAATGACTCATTTGCGAGTCATTGACTCATATCCGAGTCATTGACTTATTGATAAATCATTGGCACATTGACAACTTATTGGGCCAATGACGCCTTATTGGGTCGTTGACTCGTAAATGAGACAGTGACTCATTTGCGAGTCATTGATTCATTTCTGAGTCATTGACTTATTGATGAATCATTGGCTCATTGACGCCTTATTGGGTCATTGACGCCTTATTGGGTCATTGACGGTTTATTGACTCGTAATTGAGTCAATGACTCATTTGCGAGTCACTGACTCATTTCCGAGTCATTGACTTATTGATGAATCATCGGCTCATTGACGCCTTATTGGGTCATTGACACCTTATTGGGTCATTGACGGTTTACTGACTCGTAATTGAGTCAATGACTCATTTGCGAGTTATTGACTCATTTACGAGTCATTGACTTATTGATGAATCATTGGCTCATTGACAACTTATTGGGTCATCGACGCTTAATTGGGTAATTGACGGTTCAATGACTCGTAATTGAGTCAATGACTCATTTGCGAGTCATTGACTCATTTACGAGTCATTGACTTATTGATGAATCATTGGCTCATTGACGCCTTATTGGGTCATTGACGCCTTATTGGGTCATTGACGGTTCATTGACTCGTAATTGAGTCATTGGCTCCTTTGCCAGTCATTGACTCATTTACGAGTCATTGACTTATTGATGAATCATTGGCTCATTGACGCCTTATTGGGTCATTGACGCCTAATTGGGTCATTGACGGTTCATTGACTCGTAAATGAGTCAATGACTCATTTGTGAGTCATTGACTCATTTCCGAGTCATTGACTCATTTCCGAGTCATTGACTTATTGATGAATCATTGGCTCATTGACGCCTTATTGGGTCATTGACGGTTTATTGACTCGTAATTTAATGACTCATTTGCGAGTCATTGACTCATTTCCTTCCGAGTCATAAACTTATTGATGAATCATTGGCTCATTGACGCCTTATTGGGTCATTGACGCCTTATTGGGTCATTGACGGTTTATTGACTCGTAATTGAGTCAATGACTCATTTGCGAGTCACTGACTCATTTCCGAGTCATTGACTTATTGATGAATCATCGGCTCATTGACGCCTTATTGGGTCATTGACACCTTATTGGGTCATTGACGGTTTACTGACTCGTAATTGAGTCAATGACTCATTTGCGAGTTATTGACTCATTTAAGAGTCATTGACTTATTGATGAATCATTGGCTCATTGTGTCATTGACGCCTTATTGGGTCATTGACTCGTTATTGAGTCAATGACTCATTTGCGAGTCATTGACTCATTTACGAGTCATTCACTTATTGATGAATCATCGGCTCATTGACGCCTTATTGGGTCATTGACACCTTATTGGGTCATTGACGGTTTACTGACTCGTAATTGAGTCAATGACTCATTTGCGAGTTATTGACTCATTTACGAGTCATTGACTTATTGATGAATCATTGGCTCATTGTGTCATTGACGCCTTATTGGGTCATTGACGGTTCATTGACTCGTAATTGAGTCAATGACTCATTTGCGAGTCATTGACTCATTAACGAGTCATTTACGAGTCATTGACTCATTTACGAGTCATTGACTTATTTATGAATCATTGGCTCATTGTGTCATTGACGCCTAATTGGGTCATTGCGGTTCATTGACTCGTAATTGAGTCAATGACTCATTTGCGAGTCATTGACTCATTCACGAGTCATTTACGAGTCATTGACTCATTTACGAGTCATTGACTCATTTACGAGTCATTGACTCATTTACGAGTCATTGACTCATTTACGAGTCATTGACTCACATACGAGTCATTGACTTATTGATGAATCATTGGCACATTGACAACTTATTGGGCCATTGATGCCTTATTGGGTCATTGACGGTTTATTGACTCGTAATTGAGTCATTGACTCATTTACGAGTCATTGACTCATTTACGAGTCATTGTCTTACTGATGAAACATTGGCTCATTGACGCCTTATTGGGTCATTGACGGTTCATTGACTCGTACATGAGTCCATGACTCATTTGTGAGTCATTGACTCATTAAGAGTCATTGACTTATTGATGAATCATAGGCTCATTGACAACTTATAGGGTCATTTACGCCTTATTGGGTCATTGACGGTTCATTGACTCGTAACTGAGTCAATGACTCATTTACGAGTCATTGACTCATTTACGAGTCATTGACTTATTGATGAATCATTGGCACATTGACAACTTTTTGGGTCATTGACGGTTCATTGACTCGTACATGAGTCCATGACTCATTTGTGAGTCATTGACTCATTTCCGAGTCATTGACTTGTTGATGAATCACAGGCTCATTGACAACTTATTGGGTCATTGACGCCATTGGGTCATTGACCGTTCATTGACACGTAATTGAGTCAATGACTCATTTGCGAATCATTGTTTCATTTCCGAATCATTGACTTATTGATGAATCATTGGCTCATTGACGCCTTAATGGGACATTGACGCCTAATTGGGTCATTGACGGTTCATTGACTCGTAATTGAGTTATTGAATCATTGACTCATATCTGAGTCATTGACTTATTGATGAATCATTGGCACATTGACAACTTATTGGGCCAATGACGCCTTATTGGGTCATTGACGGTTCGTTGACTCATTTGTGAGTCATTGACTCATTTCCGAGTCATTGACTTATTGATGAATCATTGGCTCATTGACAACTTATTGGGTCATTGACGCCTTATTGGGTCATTGACTCGTAATTGAGTCAATGACTCATTTGCGAGTCATTGACTTATTTACGAGTCATTGACTTATTGATGAATCATTGGCTCATTAAAAATTTATTGGGTCATTGACGCCTTATTTGGTCATTGACGGTTCATTGACACGTAATTTAGTCAATGACTCATTTCCGAGTCATTGACTTATTGATGAATCATTGGCTCATTGAAAACTTATTGGATCATTGACGCCTTATTTGGTCATTGACCGTTCATTGACTCGTAATTGAGTCAATGACTCATTTGCGAGTCATTGACTCATTTACGAGTCATTGACTCATTTACGAGTCATTGACTTATTGATGAATCACAGGCTCATTGACAACTTGGGTCATTGACGCCTTATTGGGTCATTGACTCGTAAATGAGTCAATGATTAATTTGCGAGTCATTGACTCATCATTTCCGAGTCATCGACTTATTGATGAATCATTGGCTCATTGACGCCTTATTGGGTCATTGGCGCCTAATTGGGTCATTGACGGTTCATTGACTCGTAAATGAGTCAATGACTCATTTGCGAGTCATTGACTCATTTACGAGTCATTGACTTATTGATGAATCATTGGCTCATTGACAACTTATTGGGTCATTGACGCCTTATTGGGTCATTGACGGTTCATTGACTCGTAATTGAGTCAATGACTTATTTGTCAGTCATTGACTCATTTACGAGTCGTTGACTCATTAACGAGTCATTGACTCATTTACGAGTCATTGACTCATTTACGAGTCATTTTGATTATTGATGAATCATTGGCACATTGACAACTTATTGGGCAATTGACGCCTTATATTGACGGTTCATTGGCTTGTAATTGAGTCAATGACTCATTTGCGAGTCATTGAATCATTTCCGAGTCAGTGACTTATTGATGAATCATTGGCTCATTTACAACTGAGTCATTGACTCAATTACGAGTCAATAAACCGTCAATGACCCAATAAGGCGTCAATGACCCAATAAGTTGTCAATGAGCCAATGATTCATCAATAAGTCAATGACTCGTAAATGAGTCAATGACTCGCAAATGAGTCATTGACTCAGTTACGAGTCAATGAACCGTCAATGACCCAATTAGGCGTCGATGACCCAATAAGGCGTCAATGAGCCTATGATTCATCAATAAGTCAATGACTCGGAAATGAGCCAATGACTCGCAAATGAGTTATTGACTCATTTACGAGTCAATGAACCGTCATTGACCCAATAAGGCGTCATACAATAAGTTGTCAATGAGCCAATGATTCATCAATAAGTCAATGACTCTTAAATGAGTCAATGACTCGCAAATGAACCGTCATTGACCCAATAAGGCGTCATTCAATAAGTTGTCAATGAGCCACTGATTCATCAATGACTCGCAAATGAGTCATTGACTCAATAACGAGTCAAATCATTGGCTCATTGACAACTTATTTGCTCATTTACGCCTAATTGGGTGATTGACGGTTCATTGACTCGTAATTGAGTCAATGACTCATTTCCGAGTCATTGACTTATTGATGAATTATTGGCTTATTAACAACTTATTGGGTCATTGACGCCTAATTATGTCATTGACGGTTCATTGACTCGTAAATGAGTCAATGACTCATTTGTGAGTATTGACTCATTTCCGAGTCATTGACTTGTTGATGAATCATTGGCTCATTGACAACTTATTGGGTCATTGACGCCTTATTGGGTCATTGACCGTTCATTGACACGTAATTGAGTCAATGACTCATTTGCGAATCATTGATTCATTTCCGAATCATTGACTTATTGATGAATCATTGGCTCATTGACGCCTTAATGGGACATTGACGCCTAATTGGGTCATTGACGGTTCATTGACTCGTAATTGAGTTATTGAATCATTGACTCATATCCGAGTCATTGACTTATTGATGAATCATTGGCACATTGACAACTTATTGGGTCATTGACGCCTTATTGGGTCATTGACGGTTCGTTGACTCATTTGTGAGTCATTGACTCATTTCCGAGTCATTGACTTATTGATGAATCATTGGCTCATTGACAACTTATTGGGTCATTGACGCCTTATTGGGTCATTGACTCGTAATTGAGTCAATGACTCATTTGCGAGTCATTGACTTATTTACCAGTCATTGACTTATTGATGAATCATTGGCTCATTAAACATTTATTGGGTCATTGACGCCTTATTTGGTCATTGACGGTTCATTGACACGTAATTTAGTCAATGACTCATTTCCGAGTCATTGACTGATTGATGAATCATTGGCTCATTGAAAACTTATTGGATCATTGACGCCTTATTTGGTCATTGACCGTTCATTGACTCGTAATTGAGTCAATGACTCATTTGCGAGTCATTGACTCATTTACGAGTCATTGACTTATTGATGAATCACAGGCTCATTGACAACTTGGGTCATTGACGCCTTATTGTGTGACGCCTTATTGGGTCAATGACGGTTCATTGACTCGCAAATGAGTCAATAACTCATTTGCGAGTCATTGGCTCATTTCCGAGTCATTGACTTATTGATGAATCATTGGCTCATTGACGCCTTATTGGGTCATCGACGCCTAATTGGGTCATTGACGGTTCATTGACTCGTAACTGAGTCAATGACTCATTTGCGAGTCATTGACTCATTTACGAGTCATTGACTTATTGATGAATCATTGGCTCATTGACAACTTATTGGGTCATTGACGCCTTATTGGGTCATTGACGGTTCATTGACTCGTAATTGAGTCAATGACTCAGTTGTTAATGAGCCAATGATTCATCAATAAGTCACTGACTCGGAAATGATTCAATGACTCGCAAATGAGTCATTGACTCAATTACAAGCCAATGAACCGTCAATATAAGGCGTCAATTGCCCAATAAGTTGTCAATGTGCCAATGATTCATCAATAAGTCAATGACTCGTAAATAAGTAAATGACTCGTAAATGAGTCAATGACTCGTAAATGAGTCAATGACTCATTGACTTATTTACGAGTCATTGACTTATTGATGAATCATTGGCTCATTAAAAACTTATTGGGTCACTGACGCCTTATTTGGTCATTGACGGTTCATTGACACGTAATTTAGTCATTGACTCATTTACGAGTCATTGACTTATTGATGAATCATTGGCTCATTGACAACTTATTGGGTCATTGACGCCTTATTGGGTCATTGACGGTTCATTGACTCGTAATTGAGTCAATGACTTATTTGCGAGTCATTGACTCATTTACGAGTCGTTGACTCATTTACGAGTCGTTGACTCATTTACGAGTCATTGACTCATTTACGAGTCATTGACTCGTTTACGAGTCATTTTGGCACATTGACAACTTATTGGGCAATTGACGCCTTATATTGACGGTTCATTGGCTTGTAATTGAGTCAATGACTCATTTGCGAGTCATTGAATCAGTTCCGAGTCAGTGACTTATTGATGAATCATTGGCTCATTTACAACTGAGTCATTGACTCAATTTTGTTCATGCCGTTGCCAACATACACTCGAGTTCTTTGCATTATAGCTGATGATTTTATTTAGGTGGCCAGTACTTCCCGAGCTCTGCTCTGATTTGGTCAACCTACCATAGTATATTAATTGTATTGTCATTATTATGTATCTCATTTGTGGAAAATAAAGTGAACTGAACTGAACTGAGTCATTGACTCATTTACGAGTCAATGAACCGTCAATGACCCAATTAGGCGTCAATGACCCAATAAGGCGTCAATGAGCCAATGATTCATCAATAAGTCAATGACTCGTAAATGAGTCAATGACTGGCAAAGGAGCCAATGACTCAATTACGAGTCAATGAACCGTCAATGACCCAATAAGGCGTCAATGACCCAATAAGTTGTCAATGAGCCAATGATTCATCAATAAGTCAATGACTCGTAAATGAGTCAATGACTCGCAAATGAGTCATTGACTCAATTACGAGTCATTGAACCGTCAATTACCCAATTAAGCGTCAATGACCCAATAAGTTGTCAATGAGCCAATGATTCATCAATAAGTCAATGACTCGTAAATTAATCAATGACTCGCAAATGAGTCATTGACTCAGTTACGAGTCAATGAACCTTCAATGATTCAATAAGGCATCAATGACCCAATAAGTTGTAAATGAGCCAATGATTCATCAATAAGTCAATGACTCGTAAATGAGTCAATGACTCGCAAATGAGTCATTGACTCAGTTACGAGTCAATGAACCGTCAATGACCCAATTAGGCGTCGATGACCCAATAAGGCGTCAATGAGCCAATGATTCATCAATAAGTCAATGACTCGGAAATGAGCCAATGACTCGCAAATGAGTTATTGACTCATTTACGAGTCAATGAACCGTCATTGACCCAATAAGGCGTCATGCAATAAGTTGTCAATGAGCCAATGATTCATCAATAAGTCAATGACTCTTAAATGAGTCAATGACTCGCAAATGAGTTATTGACTCATTTACGAGTCAATGAACCGTCATTGACCCAATAAGGCGTCATTCAATAAGTTGTCAATGAGCCAATGATTCATCAATAAGTCAATGACTCGTAAATGAGTCAATGACTCGCAAATGAGTCATTGACTCAATTACGAGTCAAATCATTGGCTCATTGACAACTTATTGGCTCATTTACGCCTAATTGGGTGATTGACGGTTCATTGACTCTTAATTGAGTCAATGACTCATTTCCGAGTCATTGACTTATTGATGAATTATTGGCTTATTAACAACTTATTGGGTCATTGACGCCTAATTATGTCATTGACCGTTCATTGACTCGTAAATGAGTCAATGACTCATTTGTGAGTATTGACTCATTTCCGAGTCATTGACTTGTTGATGAATCATTGGTTCATTGACAACTTATTGGGTCATTGACGCCTTATTGGGTCATTGACCGTTCATTGACTCGTAATTGAGTCAATGGCTCATTTGCGAGTCATTGACTTATGTACGAGTCATTTGACTTATTGATGAATCATTGGCTCATTGACAGCTTATTGGGTCATTGACGCCTTATTGGGTCATTGACGTTTCATTGACTCGTAAATGAGTCAATGACTCATTTGCGAGTCATTGACTTATTTCCGAGTCATTGACTTATTGATGAATCATTGGCTCATTGACGCCTTATTGGGTCATTGACGCCTTATTCGGTCATCGGCGGTTCATTGACTCGTAATTGAGTCAATGACTCATTAAGAGTCATTGACTTATTGATTAATCATAGGCTCATTGACAACTTATTGGGTCATTGACGCCTTATTGGGTCATTGACGGTATATTTTGAAACCCTGTACAATACATTAGTAACACTCAAGTGATTCACAAGATTTCAAAAGTATCATAAAATTAAATTATTTATTCAAGGCAGTTTTGTTGTTTGTTTGTTTGTTTGTTTACACGGTTGGTCCATACGGACACACGCTTGGGTCCTGAAGGGACCAAGCTCAAGCAAATTGCTCGGGCCAGGCTTAGAAAGCCTATATAAGCATGCTGGCTGAATGAAATGAAAGTTAGAAAAGATGGAAGAAAATGTTCTCACACTTAACTACACATAACATTATGGTTCAAATTGCGATATGTTTTATAACTTATGTGTACAATTGGAAAATAAACTTTACACAGTGTCCCTATAAATTATCGTTGAATCGCGCTACTCCTGGATATTATAAAAACATGTTGGTACATACCGATAATCATGATAATAGGTTGTCAAACAATATCTGATGCCTCTACCCGTGGATACTTTTACTTTCCAAAACCTCTTTTAGAGTCAAAGCAGTTTGCGTTTAAAATACAACGCGATTAAATGTAATATACTGTTTGACACCTGACGCTCTGAGACGTAAAAAGACGTAATGGGCCCCTCACATGTATCCGTGTGAGCTGGGCGGCCCCTTACCGTGTGAAAAATGGGTGCGGACGGCGGCACACACGGTGGGTCGTTTCCCGTTCGTTGAACACGTTCAGGGGACTTTGCCGGCCACCGGAGTTTTGAGCATGCTCAAAACTCCTGGTGGGTGAGTAAAAACGGTGGCGAACGATGAGAGCCCGGTATGGGGACGGTATAAGGACGGCGCACCCGTTTCGCACCCGTTTTGCGCCTGTTTGCAGGCCGGTGGTGGACGTCGACCATCTCAGCGACGGGCTGCGAACGGGCGTATGATTGTTGGTTATCCGCCGACAAACAAATGGTCAAATAAATAACCAAACAAATATTTAAACACTAATACCCGCACCAGATACATTGCGGGGGTATTTGTGTTTGTGCGCTGTGGGAGTGCGTGTTTACAAACACCGTCTCACCAGTCACCACAGTGTCACGGATAGGAGTGAATGAAATGAAATTGCGAAAAGCTGCAACCCAGGGATTCTATTAATTTTGGGATAGTGCTATACTGATGTACGTAGCGAAAACGGTCCTTTTTGCATATTTACATAAATTAGGGTAATCGTCCGGAATGCGTCCGTGACCGGCGCGCGTTTTTAACAATGTTTAACCAGGTTTAACGTCATTTTTGGTCGGCATAGGTTTTGGGGGCGCTGTAGATTTACACAGACGACGGTGGCCACGCGAAACCTAAATTTTGAATTCGTAGTGAATAACACGTAATCGCGAATGTAAATCTTATCATTTGACAAATTCATATAATTAGAAGAATTTTCATCGTTAACCGGGCGATGACTGTTAAAAATAATTCAAAATGGTGCACTCCCGTTGCCATATTGGGTCGTCTGAGAGACGCGTGGCCAGCGTCGCGTCGTCTGCTACAATCACGCCTGATCGGGTATAGCGCCACCAGTTCTATGCTGACCAAAATTTTAATATAAAAGTGGCTTCCGATCGGCAAGCTGAGTGGCACACCTCTGTGCAACCCTTCAACGGACGAGTGTGGGTACACGCGCTAATGCAGTCATTGGTTGAGCGAACAATGGGCTTACTGGAGCGAACACGTATGTGATTAACAGCCCTCGCACAGGGGGCAAAGTTGACATTTATATACACTGCGCTAAAAGAAATGTATAGTTGATATATACAGTCATCACAATAAGTAACTGACCAGGTAATAAACACGGTGATAACTCTAAAAGTATAACTCCTACATAAAAACATATTTAATTATAAAGTTGTTGACAAATTTCTCTTCTTGAATTTGAGATATTATACGCTAAGAATGGTTGATTAATAAGGAAGTTACGATCCTAAACGTTAGGGCAAGTCTGATTTTCATTTTAACATTTTCTTTTCAACACGGGGAGAGTATGACAGGTAAAGCGTGTGTGCCGTATTGATCAACCGTAACAATGCCACCGGCCGACTACCCAACAACCAGGCCATCGACGGGTGAATTGGCACTACCACTACCAGTAATCAATAATTTGCCGGTCTGAGTCCCCGTGTTGAAAATGAAAATGTGAAAATGAAAATCAGACTTGACAGTACATTTGGGATTGTAACTTCCTTAATACATTTGGGATTGTAACTTCCTTAATAATCAGCCATTCTTAGCGTGTTATATCTCAAATTCAAGAAGAGAAATTTCTCAACATGTTTATAATTTAATATGTTTATGTAGGAGTTATACTTTTAGAGTTATCAGCACATTTATTACCTAGTCAGTTACTTATTGTGATGACTGTAGTTGACTCTTTTATAATGTTCTTGCTTCAGGTGTTTCAGGCTAATTCATCAGCTCGTCACGGTTTAGTCATTCGAGCGTGGTGATCTACGGGGTGTCTCAAAAGAGTGCCACAGTGAAACATGATTTGATTGGCCTTGAAAAAATACTAATAATCATGTTCAGCAATGCTTATTTGGGCCATACGAATTTTGTTCCATTCATTTTGGAGCATCCGTTATGAAATAATTGCAAATCTACCCAGGCAGGTTCAAATTCAGCTTTGGGCACTTTCCATGTGTAGAATCGTTATTCAGTGTGTCCGATTGAACATAATCAATAAATCAATAATAATATACGAACTTAAAGGAGGTGTCCGGCAAGCAAAACATTGCCCATTAAATGGTAGAAAAGTAATTATCGAGCCTAAATCGCGTAGTTATATTGAACAAAACATCATATTTATCATAAAAAAACGAATAAACACATGCCATCTCTCATACATGCCATTTTTAAAATTCGCGGTGATTTAAAGCCCAGATTTCAATTAAGTCATAGTTATACAATGCCATTGCGTAACTTTGAGCACCAAGAGTCGTGACGTCATTGAAATCGGCTTTAAATCACCGCGAATTTTTAAAAATGGCATGTTGAGAGATGGCATTTTTTATTTGTTTTTAATGATAAGTATAATGTTTTGTTCAATATAATTACGCGATTAAGGCTCGATAATTACTTTTCTAACATAAAGTAATGAACAATGTTGTGCTTGCCGGATATCTTTTTTAATGTTGATAGTTAGTTGAATTGAACAGAAACAACATATTTTCATCCATATTATCCATGACATACCATACATTATTTTAATTTTAGACGGTATTTTAAACAATACATAGACATATCCTATAATCATCATCGGAAACACAAACGCAGGTTTTTTTTAGTTGAAAGTTATTTTCTTGTTCACATGTGGCAAAGTGGTATTTGCACTCTTGTTACTGAATTGACATATCTTTTCAAAAGGATAATGTGTATTTGATAGAAGAGTAATAGGGCTCAACGACGGTCTGTTTGCTTTAAACAAAAAGACATGGGATGTATTTTTGATTAATTTTCTAACTCACGGGCCACTTTTTGAGACACACTGTACATATACGTATGGCACTCGTCTGTACGGTTCCTGTATCTGGTCGTCCATCAAAACCTAAAGTAAAAAGGTGACACTGCATTGAGTAGAAATGAGGGACCCAACACATTAACAGAATCTGGAATCGAAATATCGGGACTTTTGATAATTCTTCATAAACAGTGCTAGATTTTGAATGTATCTAAACTTTGTTTACAATAAGAATGTTTGAGGGAAACAAGATTTTAAATCACCCAAAATTTGTGAACAAAATTACATTACTTTATAATTTCACAAAATGGGAACATCATACACAATGACCTACATTTACGTAGACTCTGTCTGTTTTGAAATGTTGAAGCCTTTCAATGTTTTTGACCTTTAACACTTGGTCAAGACTAGGTCAAGCCACACACCTGTGTGCTAATAAGTCCCTTGTAGGATTGAGCTGGTTACAAGTCTTGAACATTTGGTATATTTTTAATTACCACAAATGGTTTTTTTTGTATTTTTCTCATGAATAAAACATACAATATATGTTTATGGTTAACCACACAAATCTGTCAAGCCATTCGTTAACATGTTTGCTGTGTAACTAATTTATGAGCGTAATTAATCAATTAATAAGGCGTTAAATGGAATCATTTTGAACCACTTTTTGTATGCCCGATTAAGTTATGTAAGGTTTCTTATTAATCCTTAAATTATGCTTAATAAAATGGTGAAGCCACATTTCTCAATTTCATTTTACTTTTTCTGTAATATTAATCAAAACTTTAGATACATTAATTTTGAAACTTTTCTTACAATAACAATGTATTTCATACAACTGCACAACTGTACACATACTTGGCAAAAGTCTATTAATATTTGTCCAGCCATGCACGCAAACTATAGAAGCAATCTTCAAGGACATGCTCACGCTAAGGGACCAATGTTTTGAAATCCACGCTACAAGAAATTCGAATTGCCATTCAGCAGTTGGCAGTCAAGGGTTTTAAGCATAATGGTGTATGTTACTTTAGGTGACCGTGTGCTAACATGCAAGTCTGTATATACAGGTACCACCATAAAGGCCTGTAGTAAGTCTAAATAGTCAAGGCCATAAAAGCAAGTAGCCAGTAGCTGGTTGGATTGGCGTTTATGGATAATTAAGTATTGACCAATCCGAAATCAGGTCTAATAAGAAATGTAACAATGCTGATAATCATACAAAGACAAAACAGAGAGCTTTAAAACAAAGCTATTTTGATTATATAGGATACACATACTAAGGATTGAAATTTTCATGGTTGTACAACACTCAGGAGGCACTATATTCATAATTCAATATTTGGTAATTTATGCTCCGTTGCACTGTAATACCAAGTACGTTTGTACAACGTTCTCTGAGTGTGCACGGAGAGTATAGAGGATTGATCGAAGGTTATTAGTTCAAATCATCCCCCAAGGATAAACACCCGTTAAACTTATATTGATTCAAGTGATTGGACTCCATCCATGCATGTGTCCGTCTAAAGGATAATTTGAACTAATAACCCCAACGCAATCGCACTATAAACGGAGCCTCCTGCCTGCTCAATCGTACAGGAGTTTGACAAGTGAACAACATATAGAACAACATAGACACCATGTGTAGACTCAAAGAAAATGCTTCAGCACTTAGGGGCAGAGAGAGGGAAAGAGGAAGGCGGTCTGCTCCACCCACCGTACCCTACCTACTCCCATTTGTGTATGTGTGTGGGTGAGCAGACCGCATTTCAAAATGAGATTGTACTCACACTTGGATGTATAACGAGCGCCAGAACGGCGCAGTAACAGCACATAGGGACGGGAGAGAGACGTATTGAGCGTAATAAGGTCGAGAGAGACAAGAATTGATAGCCCCATTGACCTTACTACAGTCGCAGAGGACAAGTAATGTGTACGCGTCCTTGCCACGTCACATGGACGCTAAAGACGTTGCTCGCTTTGCGCTGCCACGGCGACACTACTGAGCCATTACAGCGCTCTGATTCTGAACAGCACGCCGAATCTCCACGCTTGTGTTGTGCATGCACAAACAAGCGCGGCGCACTGGCGCTCAAGGGCGACAATGGGGACCCTCTTGCGACCCTCTCACGTCCCAGCCGGTTCCCACTGCGTCCCCGATGGAGCCCTTGATGCGCTTGGCTGGAGCTTTGATCATTTTTCAGTGTAGTACAAGCGCCAGCCTAATCGCGGCAGAACGTGAAAAGGTTTTTAGTGAACTTGATTTAAAAATTGATAATTTCGGATAGTTTCCGCGATCTCACTGCGTGTTATTCATATTATTTATTGGATACATTTTTTCAGCGCAGTGCAATCGCTGGCCTGCTCGCCGTAGGTGTGACAGGGCCATAAGTAAACACATGTAGACACGTCTTTTTTACTTTTCATTCATTCGTTTCATTTGTTTCCTTTGCACAATTTTTTGTTGTTCATGCAATTTTCTATTCCTCTCACGATAGTCGGAAATTGCCAATACAATGGTGTAAAGAAAAGGGTTAATTGCCGAATTAATTGGTAATATGAAAGCAACAGCCCACGTGTATACCACCGGGTCAACTGTTATGAGTTTAGATTGCACCAGAATGCACACTATAACGAGTGGAACCCAAGTAAAGAAGTCCGTGAAAACGATGACGGACATTTTTGCAGCCATGCGAATTTCTTCGGAATAGCTTTGGTTTCGCCCAGCTGCACTAGCTGATCGTTTGACGGTAACAAATATAGTTATGTAGAGACAAGCGACGAAAATAAAGCAAATAATATTGACACCGATAAAAATTATGATTGAAAAATATGCCGCAAGTCTGTGCCCAGTGATCGTATAACTTGTGGATAAGATATCAGCCGTCGCAAAGCTAACACCAATAAAAGTATGTTCCGAGTCCACAGACATAGAAAAGGAATCAAAAAGTGTGGAGCTTTCCACTGACGAGGACGACATAATATAGAAATCTACGGTTTCAATCTGAATTGATGAGGTATTTTGTCTACCGATTAGTCGTCTTACAATAGGAACACCAACACACACTTCGGATACTTCAAACGCATTAGGATACGATCTGGAGAGCAGGACTGGTATAATACTGAGTATAAGTCCGACAAACCAAATCAGCACAGCACAAACCCTCACAGATGTGGACCTTAACCGGTAGTCACTGAAGGGAAACGACGCTCCTTGAAATCTGTCAAATGAAATCAGTGTAATAAAAAATACGGATACTTCACATGACAGTATTGAAAGTATACCAGCAACATTACATACCGCTCCGTGGCGCCACTGATCAGAAAACGATGGGAAATAATTCGAATAGTAAAAATCAGAAAATGCCAACAATAACATGTTTAACCCCATTAGGAAATCTGAAATCGATAAATGTAATATGAGATATCTTTGTACAGACGGTTGTTTTTCTGAAAAACGCATATAACACACGACGCCATTGCATACAACCGCAAATAATCCTAAAATCCACATAGATAGCCTAGGTGATACGCCTTCAAGCATTCTACTACACGTGAGATAGATAGGGCGAGCATTGGTAGAAATACAGTTTAGTGCCTGTGTAGTAAAGCAACATGTTGCACTTTCATCGACTAGTATTGTTGTGTTTTCTACACCTCGGAAAGATCCATATCTGACCAGATATAAGGGGTTTGATCTTAAATCGAGGGCATTGATAGACGTGTTTTTAAAAGCATCTGTGTCAATCCTTTGAATTTCATTGTTATGCAGATCAAGTTCTACAAGTTTCAGTATTCCGGCAAATGTGTATGGAGATAGACTAGTAATATGGTTATTAGATAATCTAAGGCTGATAAGATTTGTGTTGCTATCGAAAAGACCTGACGCGATTCTCTTCAAAAAGTTATTCCTCACACTAAATACTTGCATATGAGTTAAATTACGAAGTATTCCAAAAGTCAATTCGGTTATTTTGCTATTATCTAAATACAGTATTTTAATCGATTTCAGATGTTTGAATGCATGCTCGTCCAAGGTTCCTAGGTTGTTATTGCTTAAGTCAAGCAGTTCAACTTTCCCAACTGACTCAAAGGACGGAGCTAGTGTTAGGTTGTTATTTGAAACGTTTAAGAACTTTAAATCATTTAATGGTCGAAGTATCTTCGCGTGTAGCCAGCTTAGGCTGTTACTGCTAATGTCCAGATAAAGCAGTGACGTCATATTCTCAAATACCTGCCGATCTATTATGAGCATATTGTTGTTTTGTAGATGGAGTTTAAAAAGCTTTATTTGAGACTGAAATATGAAATCTAGAATGGTAAACAATGCATTGTGTGATAAAGTTAACGTCTTTAATTTTGAAAGTGCTTTAAACAAATCTGCTGTTACATTATGTAATCTGTTATTTCTCAGGTCAAGTTTATTTAGCATAGCATTTCCCATAAAAATTCCAGCTGGAAGCGATGTTAGTTGATTGTAGCTAAGGTCTAATATCCTCAAATGACTTAGACTAGAAAACACATGGTTTGAAAGCGTTTGTATCAGGTTGTTTGTTAACCAAAGATTTATCAACTTATTTTCACGAACGTCAGAAAAAACACACCTCGGTAATGATGTCAGGTTGTTAAAATCTAGACTTAGGAACCATAAACTGCTCCCGAATATCATCGTTGGAAGCGATATAAGGTTATTGTACTCGAGTTTTAAATTGTGCAGTCTATCTAACCCATTAAACAAGCCAGCTGATATCCATGTTAGATTGTTGTGGTCTAATCCAAGTTGTCCAAGCTTACGTGAACCAGAAAATGTACCTAAATCAATAAATGACAGCTGGTTGAATGTGAGAGAGAGAATGCGCAATTGTTTCAACCCTGTAAATAGCTGTACTGGTATATATGTCAACTGGTTATGGTCCATGAGTAATTCTCTCATCCTAACTGATCGAGCTAACGCGTCGTGTGGTATTGTGGTTAGATTGTTGTATGTGATAAAGAGCGATATCAATGTTCTTAATCCGGATAAACTACCACCTAAGAATGACAGTCTGTTGTTCATTAGAGATAGATGTGTTAATCTTACCAAATCGCCAAATACATCGTCCGGCAACGTAGTTAACAAGTTGTAATTAAGATAGAGTTCACCTAAATTAACCAATCCCGAAAAGCTACCTGTCAGCAATGAATTAAGATTGTTGTCCATAACACTAAGCTCATCTAAGCAAACCAACTCTTTAAATATGTTTACTGGCAGGGAGGTCAAAAGATTACCGTTAAGTGTGAGATACTGTAACTTGGTTAATCCTTCAAAACTGCCGATCGACAAGGATTCTATTTGGTTAGTAGCTAAGCTTAAATCATACAAATATTTAGATATAATACTTGGCACCGAGGATAACTGATTTAGATCAAGATTAAGGTCTTCTAAACCGGTTAGACCCGCTGTCGGTAGGAAGGTGAGATAGTTGTTGTTAATCTTCAGTGTCGTTAAGTTCACCAGGTTTGAAAACACATTGATTGGCAATGTCCTAAGTTTGTTGTTAGAAATTGATAGCAACCGCAAATTACCAAGTGGTTGAAAAACATCCTCTAGAACTACGTTTATCCTATTGTATTGGAGGTCGAGTGTTTCTAATTTGAACAATCCGGCGAAACAACGTGTCGTCAATGAGTGCAACATAGTGTCTGCAAATGTTAGTATCGTCAAACGAAGCATGTGTTTAAACACACCTGGCGGCAATGACGTCAGCAGGTTTCCATCTAGGTAGAGAATTTGTAAAGTTGTCAAACCCTCAAGACTTATATATTTCACGGAGTCTTTAGATACATTCACTCCTAAAGCGGTAAATAAGTTGGAGGTAAGAGATAGTCGCTCAAGATGAACAAGCCCTACAAATAGTCCCTCTGGTAAATATCTTAATCGGTTTTGACTCAAGCTTATTTTCAAAAGCCCCGATAATCCTAAAAATGCATTTGGCTTGATAACATTAATACGCTTGCCACTAAAGCGGAAATCATAGAATGCTTCTGCATAGATGATCAGTGTATTTGATTCTATGTCCCCCTCACAAACACTAGTCCATTGTCTATAACCAAGTGAACATGTACACATGTCTTGGCATGGTGACACATTAATCACATACCAAGACACGGCTTCCTGTACTATATCATATTCTGTTGTATTACACATGGGTAACACATTGTTGAAGTCAGAGGTCAACTGATTGACAGATACCTCAGAGCAGGTTTTAACCAAGACATTTCTTTCTTTTACTTGCACAACACCTTGGACGCCAATCGTTTGCAATTTAAACGCCTTTGTAACAAAATATACACTGCAGGAGTTTGTAGCCATTGTCAACGATACAATTTTCTTTGAGCAACTTAACCCTGCATCATCTAACTGTTCCAGAATAATGTAGGACTGTACATCTATTTTACTTACGATTGAAACCTTAATGGACACGGCATTCTTCTCTTGAAGATACATATCTACTACGCAGCGACTGACTGCAGTATTGTTTGCTACGATAGCGACAGGATCTCCTGAAATTAACACACTGGCATTATGTGTATAATTGCAGAAAATAACTTTCGGGTCAGATAAGACTGTTGGTAAGCGATCAAACCACACTATGGTTATGACAGCAACCAATACAAAACTTGCGTTACGCAATCCGTAACGAAAGCCAGCCATTTTTTCAGAATCTAAGACCTATGTTGAGTGTTATAAACTTGCGATAGAGGGTCGGGTTACATTTTCAAACCTAAATTGTGACTCTTTTTTTATCTAACAATTTAGAGTGATTTTAAATTCACTTGCCCGATGCAATGACATGAATCAGATTCCTCACCGTGGGTTCCTAACTCAAAAATTGACAGCACTTGCAGTGCATACAGTACAGGGCTTGATATCTTACTTAGCGTTACAGTTTATACCATACATTCCGTCAACATAAATCGTTTAATGATAAAGCAAATTTTAGATACTATATAGTACTATAATGATGTGTTTTAACGTATTGACGAATTAAAGATGTTTCAGTCGCTGCCTATTCGAGCATCCACAGCAACTTTTTACAAATAGCACGCCCTCTAGAGTTCAAATATTGCAAACAAAATAAAGGCGATATGTCCACACACTAGTGTATGTGTAAAACCTATAAGTATTCACAGCGTTAAAAGGTGAATACATAAGTCAATCTTTTGATGATACCTGACTTCAAAACGTCCCCTGTATTCCGTTGGTTGATGATAAAACAGCTGATACAACGCCGTTAAAGATGTTCTGCGGGTAACGTAAGCATGGTGGAATTTTCAGCAGAAGCACATGCAGTACATTTCACTTGCACCAACGAGTATGCCTATTGATATCACAGGTCGGTTTCAAAATACTTTTGAAGACTCCACTATACCACGATTACGGTAAAATGTCACGGGTCGAAGCTTATGTCTGGAGTAAATCGATAATTCACACGGGGCCGCCGGTATAGACTTCTAAATGAGACATCTGTGCTGCGGATGAAGAGACGATTTGTCGTTATCAGGTTTGGGTAAAAAAACATGGAACGCAAGTAATGTGCATTCGAGGGACAAGCGTCAACAATACCTCTAGAGCACCAATAGTGCATGAAGCTAGACGACATGAGTAACTTCTTTCCAGAATCAATGGGACGATGATGATCACCGTGGTACTACACAAAAGAGGCTGAAGTATTGATACAACGTGTATTGCACTGACAATCAAAGTTACCGCGGAAAAATCAATATAGATTGACAAAGCAGTAGTCCCACTCTTGACGGTCCGACGATAGCGTGTTTACCTCAATTCTTGCATTGAAAATATCTATTTATCTCAAAGCACTACTAATTTTGATAAATAACTACATGTTTTTGATATTGCAAATGTATAAAAACCAGGCAAAATACTATCCATATGATATGAAACTATTGCCAGACAGTTGAATTATATTATAAGATGTGGATCAAAATGTAAATAAAAATAAGTCGATATTCAAAATGTTGAACAGTTTATATTTCAACAGAAAAATTGTGCAAATCCGCGCACATTTAAAAAGCTTATACAATTACTTATAAACCATATCTGTCTAGATACACCGGCATAATAAAATAAATAATATAAATTCAATGTAAAATCATTTTTTTAGTAAATTTGACATTATTCTTTTATTTTCAGTTTATTCAGAATACATTGTTCTTGGCACCGCGGAGTGTGTATTAAGGACAGTTCATGGGTTCGAGTTCAATTCCCGGGGCCGGCGGACATAATTGTTCCCATTTTTTATTTAACACCCTCCCCCTGTTCTTCGTTCCATCCCCACGGCCACGTTCTAGGGTTAGGGTTAAGACGACACAACACAGTGCATTTCTATAACCTAACCCTACTACGTATCACAGCAACACCACGGCCAGCACCACTTGGCTTGCGCGCGCACATGGTCTCCGATTTTTTAGCCTGTGAAGCCTTCCCCCGTGGCTGAGTGGTTGTATATCTCGCCTCTCACGCGGCCGACCCGGGTTCAATTCCCGGGGCCGGCGGACATAATTGTTCCCATTTTTTTTATTTAACCCCTCCCCCTGTTCTTCGTTCCATCCCCACTGCCACGTTCTAGGGTTAGGGTTAAGGGGTGACTTCGAAACTCAACAGCCGGTCAGGGGTTCAGTGCGGTTGAACTGCTTGTTATTGTTTATGGGGCCCTCACATGTATCCGTGTGAGCTGAGCGGCCCCTTACCGTGTGAAAAATGGGTGCGGACGGCGGCACACACGGTGGGCCGTTTCCCGTCCGTTGAACACGTTCAGGGACTTTGCCGGCCACCGGAGTTTTGAACATGCTCAAAACTCCTGGCGGGTGAGTAAAAGCGGCGGCGAACGATGAGAGCCCGGTATGAAGACGGTATAAGGACGGCGCACCCGTTTCGCACCCGTTTCGCGCCCATTCGCAGGGCGGTGATGGACGGTGGTGGACGTCGACCATCTTAGCGACGGACTGCGAATGGCCGCATGCAGCCTAGTAACCGTTCGCGGAACGGACTCTCAGCAGGCATGTTGCAACTCTCTAAATGTAAAAGAGCTAAAACTCACTCTTTCGAGAGCTCTAGGAGGAACAGCTCTTTTTTTGGAGTGAAGTTCACTCTTAAAAGAGCGATTTTTACTCTAAAAAGAGTTAAAATCACTCTGAAAAGTGGAAATCACTCTTAAAAGAGTGACAAATCACTCTTAAAAGAGTGACAAATCACTCTGAAAAGAGTGAACTTCACTTCTTAAAAGAGCCGTCCCTCCTAAAGCTCTCGAAAGAGTGAGGTTTAGCTCTTTTACATTTAGAGAGTATTATAGATGTTGGTCGTACGAATTCCGGAATGCAAATGAAGCGGCGACTTGAGCGCTCAACTTGAAATGGCGGTTTGATGATGTAATCAAGACGTTTCGGCCGGTACCCAGGCGTTTCGACCGGTTAGGAACCGGTATGGAGGTGGTATGCACACGGTGAGGACACGGTGAGAACGGTAAGCTAGAACTGTATGAGGCCGGTGATCCCGGGACAAGGCCGGTGATGTGAGAACCCGGTACAAACCGGGTGTAGAACGGTATGGACCGAGGACCCGGTGAGGAGGTGTTATGCACCCGGTGAAATGTATGAGGACGGTGAGCCCGGTACACGGCCGGTGAGGACCCGGTAAAGACCCTGTATATAACGTTATGGACCCGGTGGCCACAACAAAAAATTAATGCGCCCGTTGACATTTTTTAGTGATTGTTTGGACTCTGTTGTTTTTCTATTAGACGGTAAGGTGGCCGCCTACCATTACCGCCCTGCGAACGGGCGCGAAACGGGTGTGCCGTCTTTATACCGTCCTCAAACCGGGCTCTCACCGTTTGCCGCCGCTTTTGCTCACCCGGCAAGAGTTTTGAGCATGTTCAAAATTCCTGCCGGGTCCTGCCGGGCGCGGATGGCCGTCAATGTCCCCGGCAACGTGTTCAACGGACGGGAAACGGCCCACCGTGTGACATCACCGTGTGCCGCCGTCTGCACCAATTTGGCACACGGTAATGAGCCGGCCAGCTCACACGGATACATGTGAGGGCAAATGTATTTTACAGAGATTCCCGGAATGTGAGAGAAGCGGCGAGCTTGAGCGCTCTGCTTATACAGGGCAGTTTGATGACGTTATCAAGGCGGTTCGGTCGGTACCCAAGCGTTTCGGCCGGTGAGGACCTGGTGAGGAGGTGGTATGAGCCCGGTTCCAGGCCGATAAGGACCCGGTATAGAACAGTATGAACCCGGTGACCCCAAAAAAAATGCGGCCGTTGACATATTTTGCTGATTGTTCACCGTGTTGGACTCTGTTGTTTTTCTATAAGACGGTAAGGGGCCGCCCAGCTCACACGGATACATGTGAGGGCCCCATTAGAACAAAAAAGCCGGTTCCAACCGCACATAACCGGGCGGAACCACCGGGCAACCGGAGATTGAGATTAACCGGCGGTCTATAAAACTTCACACACAGTTGTACGTATTAACAACTGACTAAATTCATGAACATCCCTCACAGGTCAAGTTTATCAATTTAATCTGTTGTTATATTGTATATATTTATTCAATTAATTTCATAAAGAATTTAAAATGGTCATGGGCACATACGCCGTATCAGTCCCGTGTTGATCGCTGCGCATTTCCCCTAAATGCGCGGGATTATTCAAATTCAAAGTGTCATGCATGGGTGAGGGATATGAATGTAAAGGGATTTTTATGGAATGGAGAAACGGCTGCACTGTGTGATCGATTGCTCGCCGGTCAATCCTGGTTATAACAGTGTCACACACGGAGTGAACCTCACAAACCAATTTTACTCCCGCGTAGTGTATTGAAAATGTGACTTTTGAAAAGTGACTAATTTTCATTAAATGGCGCTAATCATGGTTTATATTTGTTGCTATGTATTATGTTTGGTATCAAAATGTGCCTAAAAGTTTCATCCAAATGTCTATCTAGCCTGTTTGGTAAAAACATAATCGAAAAATACTTTAAATGACCTAAACAAAGTGTACGACTTTCTTTTGTCGAGCACTTTATATAGTTTGAGCTGGACTAACCGTACGTTAGTCGAGCCAAGCCGGACTAACGTAGAATGGACACCATCTGGACTAACTTAAAGCTAGTCGAGTGACTAGCCTAAACTAGTCCAGCTTAGGACGGACTAACATCAAGCTAGTCGAGCTTAAAGCTAGTCCAGCGGTGCTGGACTAGGCTAAAGCTAGTCAAAATGGACACCATCTGGACTAGCTTCAAGTTTAGGTTTTCAGTGTAGTGTGTGTTCAATAGTTTTGATTGACTAATTATTGCGTTTCATAAATGAATCACTAAGAAAGTCACAAATCTGTCTGGTTTCAAAAACACAGAAGTGCTATAGTAACAGATAACCATAAAATCACGTGATTCCTTTTGTTGACTCTTGGCATTGCCTTTCATTTGTTTAATGTTAACTTTTGTTTAATTTGACTCACCCTGTAGACCCCGTAAATACATAGAAGGTAGTGAGTCGATTAAACACGTGGTATTTGGTGTGATTTATCTCACGGGACCATCGAGTGAAGTAAACAAGAATAAAGCGCTGCACAAGAGTTTTTCATTTCTCGGATATACGTCGAAACAGGCTTGAATTCTTTACACCAACGAAAATCTGACAAAACGTCAATGTAAATTTGCATTCGTAGACAAAAAAAGACAGATAAGTGTAACTGTAATGTACAGTGTGAGTCAAACAAAGTATACTCAGAGTCAAATTAATATTAAACTATTTCTTACCAACATATGAAGGCAACCGATGCTTGAATCAATAGCTGCATTGATTTACTGTTATTAGCACAACGAATCACAACATGTTATGGTACCGTTATCCAGTTATGACTTTTTTTGTAAATTAATATTGTGTGATCTTTTACAGGGACACCCTCAATCCTCGAAAAAAATATGGAAGCAGATTTTCTTGCAAGTTTACATTTCTGATCATAAATCGCACATACATTCCAAGTTACAGGGCGATACGATTCTTATTTACTTCACAATCATGGTTTTAGAGTTTTCAACAACTTTTTTGTCGAGTATTGAGGGCGTCCTCTGGAAAAGATCACATAATACACCTTTAATGCATTTAGAAACCGAACAAAAAATTGAGTATTGTACTCAATGACAATGATATTTATGATTAAGTGGCAAGAAAATCTGCTTCCAATTTCGTGTCTCGAGTATTAAGGGCGTCCCCTGGAAAAGATCACATAATATACCTTTAATACATATAGAGTCCGAACAAACATTTGGGTATTGTATTTAATGACCAATGATAGTCATGATTAAAGGGACACAATGTCATGTTGATTTTTTTAAATTTTAATTGATTTACTTCAGAATTCAAGATGAACATTAGAAATTGCCATTATTGTTGTTTCTACTAAAAAAACACCCAGCAAAACTTGATTAAAACAGTGTTTTAAATATGTTGGAATACCACCCTTAACCATGTAAAATGCTGATCTGCCGGAGATCAGCATTTTTGAATCGACAATTTGTTGTACAAAGAGAGCTGATTTTTCTTAATTCTTATAGGTGTAATTTAATACATGTAATACAATTGTGTGTACAAATGTGTCTACACCAGCTGGACTGTTTTATATTCTGCGTGCTTTTATAATGTGTATTATTTATTGCATACTTGTACTTTTTAAGGTTTTGTATAGTATTTTTTCCATTTGTATCTCCCCCCCCATACTGTTGTTTTTATGTATTTTTGTAAAGCGCTTTGAGTGAGGACAGTTTACTGTCATAGGGCGCTTAACAAACACATTATTATTATTATTATTATTATTATTATTAATTGTAAAAATATACAAATCCCAGTTTTTATCATATATTTTTGTAATTGAGGGAGCTGCCTCCAACACATATCTTAATGCCCCTTTGGCAAGAAAATCTGCTTCCATTTTTTCTCATTTAGAAACCGAACAAAAAATGACCCATTATATTTATGAATATGTGGCTTCATGCATGAGACACAATATCTAATTAATCATACAAAACAAACTTGCTCAGATATTATTTTCATACATAAAATGCAAAATAATGACCACACAATGTCATAATTTCTTGAATTCAGCAGAGCAAAGATAACATTAGGCTTTTGTGATGTTCGGATTAGAGTGTGCGCCATTATTCAATGGTGAAATTAAAAAGAGCTTGTTAGAGAAATATCACAAATCTTGTTCGGGTTTTAGAAAGTACACTGTTATCTAAATGGACATAAATAACATGTTTTCCTGAACCAATTGTTACCAACTAAAAATCTTTTGACAGCTCCTCTGCCAGAATAAATAGTTGAGTCCATTTTTATACTCAACCTGTATATAATAGACCGACCCGGTATCAGACTACAGAAACGTTACATTTATGCCAATGCACGCGTCAGTCTAAAATTATTGAATTTTATTCGCATAATTGGAATCACCGTGAGAAATGAATTGAATGAGTACAAACATGCCTATAGTATTGGTTCAGTGATCCTACAGATAGACCTTGAAAGTTGGGAATGGTTTCTGAAAAATCTGTTTTGAATATATTATAATACCATGGTAATACTAATAGCCGCGTGGAAAGTGTTAATATGCAGGTTCAGTGATATGCAAAGTGATTAGTATGTGATGTGTGCTAAACTATCTCCTAATCGTACGTTCTTACCTGATCTCAGTTATTGGCGTCGCTCCTGGTGTATAATTGTGCGTAGTGAAGAACACAATAATATATAGCCGATAATATATAATTGGTAACAAGTTGCATAACAGAGACAAACCTGCATTTGATTCACGCAATCAATTCACTGCGTTTTATATGGATATTGAGACAAAAAGTTTCAGTAATTGACAAAAATAAAAAGGGACAATCAAACAATTGTACGGCCGCCGGCCACAAACCCCTTATACTCTTAATAAGCGTTTACAGAAAAGTACAAAACTATCTTACAAACCATCGGCTTCGACGATATTTCACAAAATAATAGAATTGGACACCGCAGGGCACAACGCACCTCGATCGTTCTTTTCCTATTACTTGTTTTAAAAAAACGCGTACTGTAAATAGATGCCCTGACGGTAAAGTACAATATGACGAGTTAAAACACAATCACGCGTGACAATTTTTCTAGCTGAACAAATTGAAGATTATTTATTTATTTATGGACACGACACACTGTACACAGCAAAAAAAATGGATCAATTTGATCAAAAATGTAATCAAAACAGTTTTAAAATGGGAACTACTCAACTTTCGATTGATTTGTAATCAACCTTGATGATAACTTTGGTAGATTAAAGTTTTAATCAACTTCAGATTAAATTTTACTCTTTGAAAGACTAGATATTTAATACGATGTAGATTTAAAATTACTCCTTTTAAAGGATTAAAAAGTTAATCACGAGGTCTATTAAAAATTAATCGAAAGTTGAGTTGTTCCCTTTTCAATACTGTTTTGATTACATTTTTGATCAAATTGATCAAACATTTTTTTTGCTGTTAAGACACTTCGACTTGGGCACATAGAATAGGCCTAATAAGGAAAATCGTGATCCAAAATAAACGACTCAAACAAGTCTTTGCAGGTCACCTCACGCGAGCATTGGCATTAATTCACTGATTAATATATTCCAAGGTAAATATTGTTCCATTTGTTAATATAGGCCTATTGAGTTTTAAGCTTAAAGCTTTATGGGACTCGGCAATGGGACTGTCATCCATTGCTGAGTCCCATTAAGCTTTAAGCTTAAACTCAATAGGCCTATAATAGCCCGCACGGTCCCTCTAATTAAATTAAATCATTAACAAATGGAACAATGTTTACCTTGGAATATATTAATCAGTGTAGGCAATCCCCACAGATTCAGCAACACCTTTATTTCACTGGTGTTCACCTCCGGGTCCATCTTGCGGCACGGTTCTCTATGGCAAATGGCAAACACAATGACCACGTGCATGCATTCGTGCACCAAAGTTTTACTTATAGGGTATTGATTTTTAATCACCCGAGGAGTGACTGACGGGGATGACGCGACCCAGTGGCGTAGCTCATGGGGGGGGGGGGGGGGGGGGGGGGGGGGGGGTTGCGTGCTGGGCACCGGTTATGTTTGTTTGTTTGTTTGTTTGTTGGGGGGGGGGGCGGTATATTCAACCCAAATAGTCAAATAGAAGGCAAAATTGTACATGTAGTACATGTATCGTACTGTGCGATTTTTTTGACCGTGCGAAATTTGTTGACCTCAACCCCCCCCCCCCTCCACTTACGTGAAATTCACGAGTTGGTAACTGCAAAAAAAAATGGGGCAACCTTTTACGAAAATTTCAGAAATCTTGCCCGCCCTGACAAAAATCCTAGCTACGCCACTGACGCGACCGGCGAAGCAATGCGATTAAGTTTTAATCGCAATTTGAGCAACATACAGCAAAACGATAGCAAAATGTACTCTTTAACAAAAATTACATTTAGTCTGGCAGAGATTAACGTTACTCTTGAAAGACTAAATAATTGGTCGTTTTTCCAATCAACACACGTTAATCAAGCACGATTAACACGTCTCACGGTTCGTTTTTTAGCTGTGTAGTGTATAATTCGATCTAGATACTCTTCAATATTTTTTCGTAAACTCAAAACAGGAACAAAACACACCTTTATTGACCGTGTTGTATTTCTTTCAAATAAAATATAAACTATGTCGCAAACAACTTTTAAGTTTTTTGGCGACATATTAAACAAAAATCATAATAAAGTATTCGGAAATCACATACCACTTTCAGCATCGATTCATCATCAACTTATGGCATCCCCTACCATTAAAAAACAGCGAAATGCACACTTTACGACACAGGGAACCCTACCATTCAATAGGCCGTCATCGGAAACGGATCGATATCGTACCATTATTGATAAGCGCGTTCATTTATAACGGTTGTTTTATGTGTTCAATGCGCTTCACTATTACTCTATAATGAACTTGGTAGATAAAGATGCTACGAAATTAACAATCGAAATTCATAAATCTCATATTCAAACGAAAGCCACTACACGGACAAATTGCTCACATTTGCTATCTTGAATGCATTGCAATTGAAAGTTGTTTGCAGGACTGGTTTTATCAATTTTATCGGGGAGTTTTTGCCCCATTTTTATTTGAAATGGCGTGACGTCAATTTTAAAGATTGAATGGACCTATCTTATACATTAAGACGGAGTTGGTCATTTTGTTTCCGGTTTGAGTTGTTTTTTGTACCAGGCATCAGTTCCACACCACGCCACGAAAACTTACGTACTTGGTGTCATTTTATCCCGTTATTCCTCTTATTGTGCTCATCGACATTGATTTAGGTAGCATCATCACGTAAAGTGTCAAATAATATGATTTTTCAATTAATTAACACGGAATTGTGGGAAAGAGGTCGTAAGGTCATCGGAATTAGAACCTGAAATCGCGTTGTTGTGAAATGCCATCTTGGATTTTGCCAATTTATTTTTCAACGACGATATGATTGACCGCCGTTTGACTGGCGAAAAACCCTTCAGAAAAGAATAAGTTGGCGCACCTAACGCAAGTACACCAAATTTCAGAATCATCAGATAGGCCTACCATTAATCATAACCTTATTCCGCATTTCCCCTAAATTAAAAGTTGCAAATTTTCATCAAAATCTAATTGTGGCAATTGTGACGAAAAAAACTCAAAATTCGGCAGCTTTGCAAATTTTTACATGGTGACAAATTTTCGATAGATTTAATTATCTAGATACAATCCATTCCCTAAAATCCATATGAAATGAATAAAATCAGGTTTATTTGTGAACCAAACTTATTTCCTTGCATGAAACAGTGCTATTGTAATATCAAACGCTGATGTCGTATCTAAAATAATTATGAATGAATAGGATTTCTGCACCCTGCACCAAAATGTTACTGAGTGATAGTTAGTGATACTGTTTTACTTATGCACTTATCAATTGCAAGCCCGGCCCCTGGGGACCCGGGGCATGGGAACCACACGGGGACCATACACGAGTGTACACAAAATGGTGTAGCGGGGACGTACGCTAAGGTACACAAATGTACACCCGGGCGTTTGCTATAAATAAGATGGAGATGCGATGCGCTTGACGGAATAAGCCTAATAACAGTACACATAGGGAACACATAGAAATGCGTTCCGTTATAGTTGCAGAAAGAAATAAGCGACATTGGGACTGTAGCCGGGTGAATACTTTGTCCTGGGAAACATGGGAAATGGGTGGCCGGGACTCGGTACACTTTGTCCCGGCCAAGGGTAGGGATGTTCATATCATTGACTATAGAGGGCGACATTTTTTTTGAAAAAAGTTGACCAAAATATGTAGAAAACTCCATGTTTACCTCTTTTAAATCCAGCGGAAAAGTACGAAACAAGCTGGGTGTATTCACTGATGTCTAAATAACCCCACACAAGCAACTGGACATCATGAAAGTAAACCATTTTTTACCTAAAATGATTTAAAATGTGCATGACTTGCCCAGTTTTCAGCAATATGAGGCAAACTACTTTTGGTTATAACTTTTTTATTATTCAGCCTGCAGACAAGGTTGAACCATCATTTTTTTTATTGTAAAGTACTTTGTTTCCATGTATTCCATTTTCAAAGAGATCATTTATTTTCAAAATTTTATGAACATGCCTACCAAGGGGGGACGGGACTGTAGCGGGGACGTACAAAAAATGGTGCCCAGCCCTGCAGGGACCGTACATGATTGTAGCCGGGACGTCACATGGGCAATTTGTACGTCCCGGCCGGCCCTAATCCCCGCTATCCCCGGGTCCCCCGGGCCGGGGATGCAATTAAGAAGTGCATTAGGTCTGAGGTTTAGGTGTTATATTTTCATTTTGCAAAAACCATATTTCCGATGTAAAATACACTTTATAGTACTACCAAATAATGGTGTGCACGACTATTAGCCGGTCACTGTAAAATATTTGGTTAAACCACACTTTTGACTCATAATTATTGAAAACAATAGCAAAATTGATCTATAAACTTGAGAAAATAGTGTTTCGAAACAATCAAAACTCTTTCATACTCTTGCGTACTGTGACACATCTTCGAAAAAGACTAAAGCTGAGAACATACTCTACCTAGATATACACTCCAACGCTGTGCTCTGGCCCAACGCTACAGTACACGGTAGCCAGCGTTGTTATCGTACTTTTTACGCTCAGTGCAGCGCTATCAAGTTGACCTGATTTGAACATGAGTGTTGGATGTAGTGTTCACACTCTCTCAAAAAGCGTTGATTAATCAAATTATCGTAAAACACCGCTTGCTGATGCTGATCAAGCGTTGTCAAGTTCAACCTTTTCATAAGCTGGGATGCGCATGTATGCAAGCGTTGGAGCGTAGGTTGAGTATGTTAGCAGCTTTACTTCATTCCACTCGGCACAACTGCAGTGCAGAATGCTACGTTTCATAAATCCAGACACAACTAAGATTTTTGCCATGCCAATTTTGTTGAAGTTGGATGTTTTTACCAGGGGAGAGAATTGGGGGGGGGGGGGGGGGGGGGGGGTGGGGGGTGGGGGGTGGGTGATTGGCCAAAGTGGACCTTTTTACAGAAATATGGACCTTCAGTCAACTAAAGCCTTTTTTAAGTTCATAAAAATCAGTGGGGAATTTGAATACATCGTAGCCAGAGGAGGGGTGGGGTGAGGGCGATTGCCCTCAAAATTAGAGTCATGTCAGTTAAGATTTGCCACTGTCGGTTGAGATTGGCAGCGTTTGTTGTGATTTTGTCGGTTGAGATTGGCACCGTTTGTTGTGATTTTATCTGTTAAGATTGGAATGTTGGAAATTTGGTTATTGAATGCCAAGGTTTAAAGTGTCAGTGTCAGCACTTCAGCAGACAGACAGCAGGGACTGTTTGCTCAATAATGTACAACATGATGGACTACATGTAGCTATGGAATGAAAGTGTATACATGTAATTGTAAGTCGGCATCACGGATGGTTGAATCCATCATTCAAATAGTTTCAACTTTTCTGAATAAAATTAGTAAAACATTTGCTTCAGATACACAATGTATACATAAATAGGCCTACCTTGTCTTAATATTCAACTAGCAAAAACCCGTGCTACGCACAGGTGAAGCTGCTAGAGTAATACATAAACAATGGTTAACGCAACTGGGATCTGTCTCTTCTTTTTTTTTAAATGAACTTGTACTACAACTTGCAAAAAAAGATGCAGGATTACAGATATACAACATGCATAATTACTTTTTTATTTCAACAATTTAGGCTTTCAGCAGATACAGTTTGAGAAAAACAATCTCGTTCTCGTGCTACGCACAGGTGAAGCTAGAGTAATGCATAAACAATGGTTAACGCAACTGGGATCTGTCTCTCTTTTTTTAAAATGAACCTGTACTACAACTTGCAAAAAGAGATGCAGGATTACAGATACAACATGAATAATTAATTTGTATTTCGCCGATACATAAAAAGACATGGACGTGGTGGCCGCTTGGGGGTTTAACCCCCAAAATGCACTGCTGAAGAGTATGCATAGATTGGTTGAGCCGTTGAGGGACTAAGTGGTAGTTATGGAGTAAAATTGAGAAACGTCGTTACAGGGGTATGCTTAGTGTGTGATGTTGGTTATTTTATACACAATTCGCTATGGTTAAGGTATGTGTGGAGGGTGATGTTTTGGCCAGAAATGTCGATATTATTCTATCTAAGTATATGAAAAAGAATTGGTGTGGAGGGTGGTCTTTTCGTCTGTTTGTGATAGTGCAAAATGTCAAGTACTAGGTTTGAATATAGACGCAGTCGCGGTGGACGCGGTGAAATTTCGTCAGGGTTATGAAAAGACGTGGACGCGGTGTGAATTTTGCCGATACATAAAAAGACATGGACGTGGTGGCCGCTTGGGGGTTTAACCCCCAAAATGCACTGCTCTGAAGAGTATGCATAGATTGGTTGAGCCGTTGAGGGACTAAGTGGTAATGGAGTAAAAGTGAGAAACGTCGTGTTATTTGATTATTGTCACGAGATGCCAGAATCCAAGTACTAGGTTTGAAAATAGACGCAGTCGCGGTGGACGCGGTGAAATTTCGCCAGGGTTATGAAAAGTCGTGGACGCGGTGTAATTAAGGTATATGTGGAGGGTGATGATTTGGCCAGAAATTTCGGTATAATTCTATCTAAATATATGAAAAATAGTTGGTGTAGAGGGTGTTCTTGTCGTCTGTTTGTGATAGTGCAAAATGTCAAGTACTAGGTTTGAAAATAGACGCAGTCGCGGTGGACGCGGTGAGATTTCGCCAGGGTTATGAAAAGACGTAGACGCGGTGTAATTAAGGTATATGTGGAGGGTTTGGCCAGAAATTTCGGTATAATTCTATCTAAATGTATGAAAAATAGTTGGTGTGGAGGGTGTTCTTTTCGTATGTTTTTATAGTGCAAAATATCAAGTACTAGGTTTGAATATAGACGCAGTCGCGGTGGACGCGGTGAAATTTCGCCAGGGTTATGAAAAGACGTGGACGCGGTGTGAATTTTGCCGATATATGAAAAGACATGGACGTGGTGGCCGCTTGGGGGTTTAAACCCCAAAATGCACTGCTGGAGATTATGCATAGATTGGTTGAGCCGTTGAGGGAGTAAGTGGTACTTATGAAGATGTGGGAAATGACTACGTACTAGTTTTTGGAATAGACGCAGTCGCGATGGACGTGGTGAAAAGTCGGCACGTTTCGTATTTGTGATGAAGCGTATTGTGTTTGTTTAAGATATAATTATGAGAAGCACTAGATTTTAGAATAGACGCAGTCGCGGTGGACGGGGTAAGCAATGCAGATGTTAGTATGGTTTTCAGGCAGTGAGATAGTAAAGTGTTCTTGAGAGAATATTTTATACAGTCATATAAATAGGGAAAGTGTGGAGTGTTCAATGACGAATATGAAATAGGGTTATATACTTTGAAATAAATATAGTTGGGTAATTGGGAAGGTCAAATACGGTTTGAATAAATTTAACAAAGTCGACGTCAATAATAATAGTTGGTAGTAAAATAATAGTGTCGTTGTTTTTGTATTGTCCGATAGAGATTAAACCGGATTTGGGTAAATTATCATGATAATGGTCTATCTGTAGTGGATGCAGGTGGGCCGTGGGGCCCGCGACCTCTTAAATGGGGGATAGGGGAGTGGATAAGAAGAAGGGGTGGGAAGAGAAGGAGAATTGAGCATGTGTATTTGTTGAAGTCAAGAGGTCTGTCCAACCATTTACATGTCACTTGGTCACAACAAGAGTTCGTCATATGGAGCCTTAAATTTAATAGAATAATAAAAGTTGCCATCAGTAAGTACTGGACAGTATTGATGAATCTGAAAATGCATATTTTATCGTGTCACGTGAGTTTTGTCTAAAATAATAATCGTAAGTGTTTGTTCATAGCCTAACTGTATTTCACTGGCCACATTCGTGTATCATTTGTTTTCGCGCACCAAGCCAGTGCTGTTGCCTTTCAGTGACCATTTTTTTGGTAATCTTTTGTTCTTAAGCAGAGGAGGTAAAATGCAATTGGTATTGCATATGATAGTATAAAGTTGAGGGTCACCTCTCGTGATTTGGCCCATGCATGGCCCTAAAAAGGTTTTTCCGATGTGAAGCTTTTGGTTAGTATATCAACATTATTCAAATAACAATTTGCATCAAATTTGGTGGAATATTAACTAATTTGGTTTAAATTCCCGTGACATGTAATGATTTATTCACTGCTAGTGATGGCAGCTTTTTAGGGATGAATGTTATATCAGTGTAATTATGAAACTGTGGGTTGATTAATTGAATAATTATTTTGTCTCAATGCTTTAAGCCTTTAATGGTCAGAAGCATTTCTGTTCCAGGGTAAGTGACCATTCAGATCATTTAGTGATGGGGATGATTGGTCACATTTGTTTAGTTGTTTAATTTTGTTACAGGGTATCCCAAAATGACGGTATCGAACGATGCAAAAATGCCATTAATTAATCAACTATAAATATTTTAAACTAATAGGCCTATACGTGTTCGTTGTTTGATTACTAACTTTTAAATATTTTCACTACTCATTGCATTTCTTGATCATGAAAATCCGTTTTATCAAATAGAAGATAAATGTCAGTGTGCATCGTGTTAGGATGGTGATGTCACCTTTTCGGCAAATTGAAAAAAGAACCGAGTGTGGTAAAATTGTTGTGAAACAAACAACGAGATTCCTTATTCTACTATAGTGTTCTTTCCTTGTGTACTTGTCATTAGTTATGGTTTTTTTGTATAACTAATTTTGTATTTTTTTGTAAGGGTTGCATATACGGAAGGTAAAATTATGCCTTAGGGCTACATGTTAATGCTGTCATGACTGAAGCTTAAGTAGACGGCTTCTGAAAAGTTTTCCATTTCCATTTTATTTCAACAAGTGTCTTTTTGGACGCTTTGCGCGTATTATTTGTTCTTGTTTAAACATTTGAAACTCATTGACCATTTTAATAGTCATGATAGTAGGTGGCGGACGTAAAATCGTCATATTATACTTTTTTATTGTTAAAAGCTTTGCTTGACTTTAACCTTATCAAGATGGTTTTATGGATTTTTTTGGAGCCGATCATTTTAGTTCATAAACTTAAAGTGTTTGCTTCGTGCGTAACACAGAGTAAGGCGGGGGTGTACGCGTGTGACAATTTATACCAGGTGACATGTTTTTCGGTGTGTTCACGTTGCGTCGAGACTTCGATCTTATCACTTGTTTAGCATGTTTAGTGCCGCACTAATGTTTCTCACAATGAGAGACCACATGTTTCTTGGTATTGTATTATGGTATTGCAAACTTGAAGAAGGTGCTTTCCGCGCAGTAAAGTAGCGTATCTCCCGTGGGGGTCAGGAAGGGGGCCGGGGGTTAAAGTGCCTCTCAGACGGCTTTGACCAAGAGGGCCCGCTCAAACTAGCGGGCATAAAAAAATCGAAGAGGAGGGAGATGAGAGGGAAGAGAGGAAGAGAAAAAGGGAAAGGAAAGGGAAAAGAGGAAGGAGAGGAAAAGAAAGGAAAGAGAGGAAGAGATAGAGGGAAGGAAGGGGGAAAGGAAATAAAGGAAAGAGAAGAGGAAGATAAAAAGGGAGAAGGAAAGAGAAAATCTATGGGATTTATTTAAATCCTATCTAAATGACAACTTTGCCCCTTGCCGGGTTTGATAATGGGCAATTTAGTATAAGAATAGCAAATTTATCCAGGAAATAGTCGATAAAGGCAATTCAAATGTTGTGTACTGTTTCATATTTGAAAAACCGGGGACGGTCATACTTAAAAGTAATTATTTATTTATCTTTGTTGCCTTCATTTCAAACGTGTCGTATATTGTTACAGTAATTGTTGAGACAGACATTGAATGTTGTAAAAGGCCTTTATGACAAATCGTTTTTGTGTAGGACCAAATGTTATTAGCCCCGTGGAAAGATTTAAGAATTTCATTGGTGTGATTGATTACCCGAGGCAATACCTGTACATGATTGGTGGTATAAATAAAGCTTTAAAATGAATGATGAATGACTTAATACATAAAGGGTTAAATTTTCAATTTATTGTTTAGTTTTGCAAACAGGGTTGTAGGCCTATCTGTAATCTGTAAAGCCCTACATGTATGTGCATAATATTGAAATCTGCCGCGTGGAAAGTTGAACAAACGTGATAGGCCTATCTGTAAACAGGGAATTGTTGTGTTCTGTATATTCATAATATTGAATTGAAAACTAGACGATGATTGATGCTTAATACTATCCACGTGACATTCCAACATGTCACACACTTTTTCAAAAGTGATAACAATTATTTAATGCAATATTGTACTTTGAATGACTATTCGAAGTTCGTTGTCTTACAATACAAACTTCCCTTTATTTGTTTCATCAATCCTTAAATCTGTTTTAGTTTTAGGGAAGTGTAAGAAATTTGCCACGTTGAATGGTGAACATACGTGATATGAATTATCTTGAAGTGATTTACTAGTCAGTGTTTAATTATGCTCAGTGTCATATCACAATGCATTAAAAATCACTGTGTACAAAAATGAAATAGTTTAAAAAAATAACATTCGACACATAGGGCCTACTCTTTCCATTAACCACTGACAGACTAGGCCTATAAAGACCTGATTACATGACATTTATAAAGAGTAACATTCATATTATGTGTAGAGTGAATACATAAAACAATATACACCTTGTTCGCATCGATAGTCATAACAATTTATTTATTTTGAAGAAGCCATTGATTATATTTATTAATGGTTACAAATTGACAAATAAAAAAGAATGAACCCCTATTTTGTTAACATTAATAACAGTCATAAGCATTTTTTAAAATTTATTATGATCGAAACATTGTAATCTCAAAACTATTTTAAATTTGTGTTAAGCGTAAAAAAGAATGAACACATCTATTGTTTACTTATACAGCGATGGTCATAAGTTTTTTATATTTTGATTAAGCAATTGTCAATTTAAAATTTTAATTTATATACCGGCATCTTTCAATGTTATCCCAGCATGCAGTAGAATTGCTCTGTGTTCTGGTGACATTAAAGAGTAAGTAAAGGGTCTGTTCAACCGTCATGTCACTTGGTTGGTCAGGGCAAGGGTTCGAGATATAGGGGCCTAAATTCAGAAGAATTAGAAAAAGGTCAGTTGCCAACAATAAACACTGGTCAAATTAGAAAATGCAAAAAAATGTATCGTGTCACGTGAATTATGTCCTAAAATAATAATCTTAAAAGCTTGTTCAAAGCCAAAAGCTGTACCTCACTGGCCACTAATTAGTGACCCCTTTGGTTACCCTTTGTGCGTAAATAGCGTGATTATAAAAGTGATTCTCGTCCCATCACGTATAATTTTCAGGAATTCTACACTCTTAGAAAAAATGGTTCGTTTAAGAACCCTTTTTTGTCCCGCGGGGAGCACCTTTTGGCCTAAAAGGTTCTAAAAAGAACCTTAGAATGGTTCTTTGAAGAACTTTCAAATTTTAAATAAGACCTAAAGGTATATTTACTTTTTTGTTTTTATGTAATATGCAAATTCAAGAGAAATGTAAACAAATTTAATCCTTTTCAACTGTTAAAAATCATTTCTTCTTGGCTAAAAACATTTTTTACCGTTTTACCAAGAACCATTGAGGGTTCTCCATAATTTTTTCCCAAAAGGTTCTTGAAGCTTGAGGAACCATTTTCTTGGCTAAAGAACCCTTTTAGAACCTTTTTTGGTTCTAAAAAGGAACCCTATAGAAATTTCATTGGGTTCCTTTTAGAACCAAAAAAGGACGGGAAACATGTTATTTATTTTACTATGCCTTACATGAATTACACCTATACATGTAGTATAAGGATTAAGAAAAAACAGCCCTCTTTGTATAACAAATTAACAAATCGTCGATTGGGGGGGGGGGGGGTTCTCACATTAATATGGTATACGTATATTTGCCTGCCTTTTAAAGTGATTTTCGCAAACATTGGTATAGCGATGAGGTGAGGTGGTTTTCATCACAGACCAAAGCGCCCAATTGGCATAAATTGGGTGTATTTTGAGGCATTTCTGCATAATTGGGTGCTTTTCTTTCAAAATTGGTATATTGATGGGTGGGAAATTAGCCCAAAAATACGTATAGGGAAAGTCACATTTTCGAAGTCTGGCAGGCACATCCAAGTACCCCCACCCCCCCCCCCCCCCCGGATTCCAACATATTTAAACATGGTTTTAATCAAGTGTTGCTGTGTTTTTGTGAGTAGAAACAACAATAGGCCTAATGGCCATTATTAATGTTCATCTTGAATTCTGAAGTAAATTATTTACAAAAAGAAATTCAAAGTACCTTCGTGTCCTAAAAGCACAGGCTACTTTAGGACCCCGGCAGAAAATACATGTACAAAAAGTACTGTAAAACAATTTTATTTCGCTAGCAGTTTAATTTCACTGATTTCACTACATTTAGGAGATCCAATTCGCCGAAGTAAATGTTCGTCAATTGTTATTTATAATGGTATAGGAAGATGCCGGGGAATACAAATTAGTGATATTAAATTGCCGTAACAAGTTGATTAAATGCTAATTCGATATATTTGCTGTAAATAAGTTGTTTTTAGTTTATATCAAATGCAAACATAAGAAACTTTGATGCATGATAGTTCCAACGTTATTATAAATAGTCTCAGTTATAAATAGTCTTAGCTTTTTTTTACGCATCAGAAAATTTCACATTTCAATCTTGGAAGTTTATTCTGCACACATCAATAAATATTTGTGACTTGTATTTATATTCTATTTATAATAACGGTATTACGTACATTTTCCATACACCGATCAGCTGAAAAAAGGTATAAGTAGAGGGCACTGATAAATAATCAGAACGTAAACAATTAATAAAGATGTGCGGCGTGTTTATTCCCCGGGTTTATTCCCCTTTATTCATGCACATAATAGTTCACTTTTGATTAATAATAATATTGTCATTTTTTTTAATGTTGTTCATCCATTAATATTATTTCAATAATGAGATGTATTCACAATAATAATCTAGTGCGAAAACATGCGGAAAATACGCAACACAGCGTTGAGATTTAAATCTGTGAATATTGTCGATTGTCAAATCTTAAATTGCCAAACACTATTAAACTCAAACTAAAACTAAAACCATACACAACCCATCCCAGTACACCACAGAATACATGCACACACCTCGCTGCGTTGAGACCCTGTTGTGTTTGCATAGTACACACCGATCAGCAGTATGTGTCATGCAGAGAGATGTTATGTAACATCTACTTAAACAGTAACTGTTGGGGTGAATGAAAGCATGCACTTTCATGGTGAAAGGGTTGAATTTATTGTGGCGATGTTTATTCTTTTGTATCTCTTAATAGTTCCTAAATAATGTCACCCTTCCTATTTGGGTTGGGGATAGAATTTTTCTTCTCTTCAGCTCACTTTCTACCCCCGTTCCTATACCACCGGTCACAAGCCTTACACAAGGTAAACATTGGACATTATTACGAGCGCCCTCTTCGACGTTCAAACTGTGTGTTTGTGAATAATCATGAACCGGAAAGGTACTGTGGTCACGCCTCCTGGATATAAACTGCAATATCAACGCCGCTAGTGACGCTATAGGGCGTTGCTTCGTCTGCTTCATTTTAATATTTAAGTATAATAACAGGGGATGTAGTCTGTCGTCGCTATATTTAAATGTTCATTATGTTCCAAAATGTTGAAATATTAGAGAAATAGCCCATCAGATATCACTATCTATAGGAGTGTTAGATAAAATATTGGAATAGCAATTACGGAATTATTATTCCATGATGGTAAGATGTTTTAAAGTCTATGAAACAAGTACGGGTAAGATTCAAAGCTTATTTTCTCAATGAATTACGTTCATATCATATTTATTTTTAGAATTCCGTACTTCCTTATATACTCAAGTTATATTTTATTCTCATTTGAAAACAATCCAGGTAATACAACGTCTAATGTAGTGATATTAGAATTACTAAACTTTGTTCACCAAAACTACCAGAAGTAAAAAGCCCATTTCATAATCATGCGAGTTTACTCTCCTTTCAAATATCCCGCGTCAATCCCAAGAATAAACTGAATGGTCTGTAATATCGATGAATGACCCATGATTGATTTCTTTTGATTCACTTTCTACCTGAGTCGTCGGTGCTCATCAAAATACACCGTGATGCAATGTAACGCAAGGCCAGTCTCTATTCAATGTTATTGATTGAGATAATGTTACGAATACTGCATGTAGTATTGAGATAAGTCATTGATGTCTGACAGTGCTATCGATTTAGGGATTATAATTCCATGAAGTAGACATTAACTTTTCTGTTTGATTTACTGATTAACATTTGAATCGCATAATGTCTAGTTTACCGCGAGCTTTGGGATAATATATAATAATGTTCTCGTGCAATTGATTGACCGGGAAGGGACCTTTATGGATTTTAATGGAAATCAGCCCAAACTTAAAACTGTAAGGATTAAGAAAAATCAGTTGCCTTTGTGCAATAACACGTTGTTTCAAAATATTCTATCCCAGGCTCGGACAGATTTTATGGTCATTGGGAAATAACGACATTCAAATAAGTATTTGGTATTTGATAATTCTCTGCCACTGTAATCGGGAACTGTCACTGTGGCCGAGTGGTCTAAGGCGGTGGTCTAATGGAAACTTTTGCGCGTGAGTTCGAATCTCACTGGAGTCACCTTTTTTGTCTTTATTTTGTAGAGCTTTAGACTCTCAATCAACAAGCCGTAGGTTCGAATCTTGATTGAAGTTCTTAATGTTATTTATTTATATTATTTTACGTTATTTATTTATTTAATATTATTATCTATTTACATTCATTTTTTTTTAAATTGACATTTATTCATATTGATTTTCTTCTTTTTTAAACTTTCTTCTATCTTGATGGGTTTATTTATTAATTATGTGTTCATTTGAATTTCAATTAATTGAACAATAATGTTATACATTATATTTATTTATTCATTTGTTTGTCTAAGGATTTAATAACTTACCTAATTAATGAATTAATATATTCATTTATTTATCTATTTATTTACCCATTAAGTAATTAATTATTAATACATATTTCGATGTGGTCGAGCTCATAAACTTATCTTTTCATAAATAAAAAGATCACATGGTGTTTCAATTCGTATTAAAGCAAACACAAACTATTAACTTCAATTTTATAATACATTGTTTTAATTATAATTTTAAAATCTGTCGTAACCAGCCCATACTAAAAGCGTGTTCAGGTTATTTGAAATGACATTGGGTTACAAATTACAATATCGCTGACGGTAAACTGAATGACTGGATTAATATATCGCGCTAACGCTAATAACGAGGTCGTACTACAAATTAAATTGAATGATGATAATCGATTGGCCATCCACTATTTACTATTGAAGTGTTACATGTAATGTAAACCAATTATTACCATATCAATTGGATCACGCTGTTCAAGTCCTGAACACTGATTGAAAAGATCGCTACATAAAACCAATGGATGTGCTAGCATTATTAAAGGTGCGTGACCCATTTACCAGGGAGTTACATAATCACTTCGTTAGTGAAAAGCAATTATGCAGTATCAGACCTGGATCACTGCGCATGAATGGTATGAATGGGCGCTTATCCCTTTAGGTATACTTGTCTCAGGATAAAAAATCTCGATTAATACGAAATAAAATAACATCGACTACAAAACTACATGCTGTGATAGGATTCGAACCCGTAACCCGCTGATTTCAAATCCGACACCTTACCGCTGAGCTAAATCTATTCGATGTAAAAAAAACATTATACAGTTCAACATAAGCTTAAAATGCTTTATATTTCCTATTTTACGCGTTTTTAACACAGAGTTTTCGCCTAAAAGCAGTTAAAAAGCTGTTGCACTTAAAGAATCTAATTTTGATTTAAACGACACTTAACAATTAAGGACATCTATTTCGTTCGTACACACTTCAGTGTGTCGATTAACAGCCACAGTCTATCGTTGCATCATGGGGGTTTAAACGATGGGTACCTGATGACTCGGGTACGTACATCGACTCGTGTGACCTTTGTCTAGGACAATCACTTGAGAGGAACAAAAGATGTTACCTGTCAATCAAAAATAAATTGAGACTAGATAAACTAGCCATCAAGCGATGGCGCTCTTGATAATGTCCCTGCTCTAAGGCTTGTGCGGTCACCCTGGAGTTAAATCATGTAATAAAACTTCCACGCTCTATGAAAACTTTAATTTATCAATATTAAAGGCACGAATAAGGCACGGGGAATGGCAAGCGGCTGTGAGAAAAATCCAGGGGTACCCATACCCATCGAGATATTAACCAAAGTCAACAATTTCAATAGTTGCGAAATGGGGCAGGCCTACAGCTTGGCTGAGCTGACTAAAGCGAGGGTGGGGGGGGGGGGGGGGGGTGTTGAACTTATGAAAGAAATGAAGAATAGTGTGATAAATCAAATTAAAACAAATACAAAATAAATAAATAAATATATTAATAAATAAATGAATATTAAAATAAACTAATAAATAGATAAATAAATATATACTAATAAATAAATAGATAAATAAACTAATAAATGAATAAATAAATAAATAAATAAATAAAATAAATAATTAAATAAATAATAATAATTAAAAATAAATCGATATATATACACACACACTCATAAAAATACATTAATAAATAAGTAGGCCTAAATAAATATGTAATACAAGCTGGCTAATTTTGAATCCATCCTTTGAAAAATGTCTGAATTTCCAGTTCCTCAGTGGGATGACTGATTAATTCTGAGACGAAATTCCAGACCATCCTTTGAAAAAAGTCTGGATTTCCGAGTTCCTTTATAGGGTGCTGATCGTGGGTTAACTAATTTCGAGACGAAATTCCAGATCATCCTTTGAAAAAAGTCTGGATTTCCAAGTTCCTCTATAGGGTGCTGACCATGGGCTGTATAATTTTGAGACGAAATTCCAGACCATCCTTTGAAAAAAAGTCTGGAATTCCGAATTCCTCTATAGGGTGCTGACCATGGGTAGACTAATTTCGAGACGAAATTCCAGACCATCCTTTGAAAAAAGTCTGGAATTCCAAATTCCTCTATAGGGTGCTGACCATGGGTAGACTCATTTTGGGACGAAATTCCAGACCATCCTTTTGAAAAAAAGGATGGAATTCCAAGGCCCGACAATCGAAAAAAAGTTTGGAAATCCTAATTCCTCTATAGGGGGTGTGCGGATTTTATCTGGAATAGCCCATTCTATTTGTTTTTCTTCCTCGCGGACATAGCCTCTCAAAAAACACCCCTAATTTGTTGAAATCGCGGACATAGCTTCCAAAACGACCCCTTATTATTGGAAATCGCGGACATAGTTTCAAAAAACACTCCTAATTTTGGGATATCGCGGACATAAATGTCCGTGGAATGTCCGCGGACATGATACGGAAAACCCCCCTTTTCCGCGATTTTTGGAACGATCATGCGTACCCAAAGTCAATGTTGACTGAAACCACCGGGGAAAATCTGCTTTCATAGTAAAAATCAATGATAGAGGGCGCTACTTGGAAGCTACTTGAAAAAGATCACATAATATGCCGCAATCAATCATGCGATCACGCTGCGCGCTGGTAAATGGTGATTTTGCGTTGTTTACGAAAATAATAAATAGCGCCCTAAACTTGTAAGTATTTTTATTTGGCCTAAAGTTTTTAAGAATAAATTCAAACATTATACCCCGACTGTTAATACACCAGCAGGAAGGTATTACATAACAATCTCTGTGAGTACACAAATGCGTGTATGTACTGCTACTCACAGTCAACGTGCTACTACGCGAACACTCAATGTAATTAGGGTATTAGAGTTCTTCACTGTGTCATTTGTCAATTTTTGGATTGTATTGTAGAGTGCTTGTCATATTGTTGTCTAAGCTTAAAATTATATTCACATAAAAAAATAAAAATCTCTAGGCGTTGGTTTAGTGTATTTTTACGCATGTTTTCGTACTAGTTTATTATATTATTGTGAATATATCTCAATTATTGAAATATTAAATGGATGGACAACATCGGGGACAACATGAACACAATAATATAATTAGTCAAAAGTGAAATATTATGTGCGCGAATAAATGAAAACCATGAAGACTATGGGTTTTTCCGGTCACATACATTTTTCGTTCCAAATTCTGTTGCAAAGTTTGAAGCTAAATAAAGCATGAAATGTTCGCGTGCATCAAAATGTCGCGAGTGCAGATGATTCGCGAAATATTCATGTTTAGGCTGACAAGATTTAACTTACCATAGTGAACCGCGCGCTATAAAGCATTCTCAAACAATTGTATATGAAAGGTCATTTTGATGATATTATAGGCCTTTAGTACAACCAAATGTTGTGTATTCTCGTGCAGAACTAGTGTTTTGTCTAAATGTTTAAAATGAACCGTTATAAAGTTGAACCAGCCGTACAGTACAAGTGTCATTGTAATGAATAATTAATGAGTCAGCATGTAGGCCTATATTTAAAAAGTACTACATGTATATATAATCGACGGTTCTTGCGCAGAAAAAATTCAACTTTCCACGCGGCAAGCGTCTGTAGTCGACATTTCCAAAACTTCACACATTATATTGAAATGTCTAGAATATTGAATATCTTTGGCCATATAAATTGGAATCACCATGACACTATGAATTGTTCTTTTAGCATCACGAATAAATGACACCGTAACGTTACAGAGATATTTCTTGAATCACAAACCTGCCGTTGTTTTACAAGATGTTAATTTATCAAGACCCCTTCTAACAAAAAATAATTTTCTACGTGACGCCTTTGTACTGTATTGCACAATCCATTAAGTCAAAAGTGGGTTTCACCCGCAAATCTATGCATTTTGAGACAATGGGCAATGCATTTAACGCATAGGCCAACATGTCGGATTTAGAAAACACGACAGGGGGAGGGGTAAGGGGGCAGTTGCTCTTTTTTTATATTCAAAAACGCTGTGCTATTTCAGTTGTTATTAAGTACAGTCTACATGATAAGAGACATTACTTTACACTAGCTTTTCACAATATATTGTTGGAGGTGTGTCAAGATCATGTAAACATACATGTACATTGATAAAAAAATGTTTCACAAAAAAAAGCATGCCTATTATTAATTCAGAAATCTTTAAGATACACCATGAACGTAAGCAAAATGGTAGTGAAACATTTATGAACATTTTGTTTTGTAACAGTAGAACCAATAGCCGCGTGGAAAGAGATAACATAGGCCTACATGACATACATGTTTTTAAAGACGTTTACAGGATGCTTAAAAGCAATTTCAGAATGGAGTATAAAAGCACTATGCACTGAGATAATTCAACCCCCAGATTTCCATTGAAATCTACAGAAATATCATGAACTATACAGGCCTAATGGAAATATTTCAAATCGGTATCAATATGTCAACAAGAATTCTATTTCTCAAGACAATGATACCAAAAGAGGTGAAAAGTCTCTATCATCAGTTTTAATAGACAAAAGACAATGCTATTTATATACACTTATTATAATACAACTCATGTGCTCACCTCTCTCCATCGTTACACAACACTTTTTTTGCTGCATGCTGGGATAACATTGAAGGAACCCTTGGTGTTTACACTTTGTTAAGAACTTTTCAGTTATAATAACGTAAATAAACTTTTGTTAGAAATGTCGGTATATAAAACAAATTGACAATTGCTTAATCAAAATATTTAAAAAAACATCTTATGACTATCGTTGTAAACAATAGATGTATTCATTCTTTTTTACACTTTGCACAAATTTAAAATAGTTTTGAGCTAACAATGATTCGAAAGCTTACTGAACAAATACTACGTATGTTTGTACTTTTGTAAATATGTAAATATATTGCTTAATACTGTATGTTTGAAAAAATTTCAAACGGAGCTGTAATCGACGGTTCTTACACAGATTCATGTGTTTAAAAAAGAACCCAACAGTCACCTAAACATGTCTTGTAACACTTTCCACGCGCGCGGCTTTAAGGGACCGTTCATTATTTATGGTGGAGGGGGGGGGGGGGGGGGGGGGGCGTTGGGACAAATTCGAGACTTGTATGTTAAAATTACCTAATCCCGCCTACAGCTGAAACTGTCTTTACCTTTGGAATTTTGTTCATGGATACGTTTGCAAATTTTGTTTGTGCCCTATCTGAACGGCCAATAATTTTATGATGCCCCTTCTTTTTATTGTGTGAAATTAGTAATGGCGAGCGTAGCGAGTTGGATTTTTTTCTTCATATTTATACATTTAGGTTTCTTTATAACCCGAACAATTCGGAACATTATGAGCAGAAACGTATAATCCAGTGAAACGTTCTACTTTTGTGAGCATTGGTGCAAAGCAGAGATGAGGTGAAAAGCATGCAATAAATCACATTTTTAAATCATGAAATTGGATTTTGTAACATTATACACCCTGTGGCTCTAATGTCTCGACCGTTGATGATTATATAGATGTTTTCCACCATATCGTCGATTTGCTGTCCAGAAGTCGTTTCATAGTAAAAGTTTTTGAAGTCGATATGTTTTAAGAAAGTATGCGCGAAGCGCAGAAAAAAATGGCCATCTTATGACTATCGTTGTAAATAAAAGATGTGTGCATTCTTTTTAACACTTTACACAAATTTAAAATAGTTTTGAGCTGACAATGATTCGATCATAATAAATTAAAAAAACTTCTCTTATGACTGTTCACGTTAACAAAATAGGTTTTCATTTTGTTACGCTTAACGTCAATTGATAACCATAAATAAATGTAATAAAAGGTTTCATAAAAATAAATAAACTCTTATTATGACTGTCAATGTAAAAAAAAGTGCATAAGAGTTCATTATTTTTTTCACTCTATGAATGTAACTATATCAATGTAAATGTTATGGTTTTACAAAAATAAAGAGGTCTTAATATGACTGTCAGTGAACGAAAGTGTATGTGTCGATAATTTTAAGCATGTTTTCAAACAGAGACGTAGCCAGGTTACTCATATTGGGGGGCGAGAACTGAAAATGAACCGACAAGGTTATTGTTAGTCCAGACATGCGCGCGTAGCGCGCGATTTTTTTTGACTTTACACCTATTTTTGGCTCGATTAAGGTACATTTTGGCTCTGAACAAGCTTGTAGCAACGAATATTGCATTTAGGTGACTGTTATGCGAAAAAAAATCATTATTTTTGACCATCATAATTCCGTGATTCCTCTGGTCCCCTCTTCCCCCCCCCCCCCCCCCTCTGGCTACGCCATTTTCTGTTTTCAAAGAAGTTTCCAGTCACAGTGAAGTTTCAAGTCACAGTGTTGGAGTTGCACTACAGCTACCCAAATGTACAAAGTAACATTTCAAAAAAGTATATGATCTGACTGGGACTTACCTCTTAAATTAACAACGTTGTGTTTTAACTTAAAAGTGTACATGATCAAAATATGATCAAAATCAAAATAGGTTGGATTGAGTCAAAATGTTTTTAAATTTATGTGTATAGCCTAACATTACAAATCAAAGACCGTCGGGTCCAGAGACAAAAACGAAAAATAATAGTGATTTTGTTGAAAATGCGCTCTCCGTAATCACATCATATTTCAAATAATGATTTTTCGATATTCATGTTAATTTGCCTAATAGTATTGTCCTCTATAACGGAGTCCAAAATAAGTAAGTATAGCGACACGCTATTTCAAAAACGGATTTTTCGATTGCCATGTTTAATTGGCTATATTATTCAAAATGTCAAGCTGACATAAATTTGAATGCTTGAACAAAAATTGCCCTCTAAAGGGAGCACACAACTAAATAGGTAAAGCAAAACGCTATCAAACGGAACCAAGTCATAAAACAATGATAAAGGAAAATTCACTAGGTGGGGGGGGGGGGGGGGGGGGGGGGGGGGGGGGGGGGGGGGGGGAGCGGTTGCTCTTTAGTTCGAAAAACACTAACTTATTTCAGTCGTTGTGTTATATAAGTCTACTTGATCAAATACTGATCGAAATGAACATGAATAAAAAGAGTTAAGTTTGCGTCAAACTGTTTCAAATGTATGGATATAGGCCCTAAGCATGCTAAGCATGACAAGTAAAAACAAGTCGGGCCACAGACAAAAAACGGAAAATAAAAAATGATTTTGAAGAAGGTACGGACTCCGTAATCAGATTATATTCCATACAGATTTTACGACTGTCACGTGATAACCCTAGATGCTAAATGGTTCAAAATTTCATGCTGAAAAAGATGAATGAGTATACTGACATGTCGGGCTAACATGTCAAACGCGTCTAACCAAGAAAAAACCGAAAAATAATAGTGATTTTACGGAATTTGCAACGTCCGTAATCAAATCATACTTCAAAATCGGATTTCCAATTGTGATGTTATGAAGGTAAAATAACGAAAGATGTCACGCTGAATAGAAATACAAATGTTGAAAGATTTTGAACAAAATTGTCCTCTTCATGCTCAAAACAATGATATCAAATTTGAATGATTTTGAACAAATTTTTCCTCTATAAACAAACGCACAACTAAGTAATTCTCACAAGAAAACGTTATTGATAAAAACAAAAATAGTAGTTTTAGAGAAGATGCGCTCTCCTAAAACCATCATAAATTCACAAGCGGATTTTTCGATTGTCATGTAATTTTGCTAGCTTATTCAAAATTTCAAGTTGCAAAAAAGTTATATCAACCTTGAGTAATTTTAACGAAATTGTCCTCTAAAAGGACACACGCAACTAAACAAGTCTCGCGCGACACGCTATTGCTCAAAACAAGAAAATATTGATTTTGAATTCCAAAACGGATTTTTCGATAGTCATAATATTCACAAGCGGATTTTCGATTGTCATGTTATTAGCCTATAGATTATTCAAAATTTCATGTTAAAAATATCATATCAAACTTGAATGATTTTTAATTCAAAAACGGATTTTTCGATAGTCTTGTTCTTTGGCAAGATTTACAAAATGCCATGCTGAAAAAAATTGATATCAATTTTGCGCTCCGGTCTTGTGCATTGTGTTGTACAATCCAATAAATAAAAATCTGGTTTCACCCAAATCTATGCATTTTGCCTTAAGATCTGATGGCATTAACGCACATACCAACAATTGGGCTTAAAAAACACAACAGGGGAGGAAAAGGGAGGGGAGGGGGTGCAGTTGATCTTTTTACAAAAACTCTGAGTTATTTTCAGTCGTTTTGATAAATCTACATGATCAAAGACTGATCCAAATAGAAATTAAATTTATGAATAGGCCAAACACGTCAATGCGCGTCGAAGCCAAGAGACAAAAAACGGAAAATAATATTGATTTTTACGGAAAATGCGGCCTCATTAATCAGATCATTATTTCAAAAACAACTAGTCCGATTGTCATGTTAAAGGTAGATGACCCGATCACATTCCGATTTTAAACTTGAAGTTTACTATTCTACATGAAAGGTCATCCTTAAAAAAGTCGTATTCCAAAGTTTGAGTTGCATAACTCTAATGGTTCTTATTTTAGACGCAAAAGATGCCGTGAAATGTACCCATTGAGTTGTACACAAACGATATTGGTGGTATACCACCTTTCGCGGTAATTCGACGTTATTTCATCGATTTCTCCGTAATTATACCGATTTAGGCCGTCAAATTTCAGTGTGATGATGAGAAAAATACGAGCTTTCATATGATATGAAAATCTCCGTATGTTTGAAATAATTCTGTGTTACGAAAATGTGATCGGGTCATCTACCTTTCATGTTAATTGGCTAGATTGTTCAAAATAGCATGCTCAAAAAGATAACAACAATTGTGAATGATTTTGAACAATAGTATCCTCTAAGAGAGCTCACAACAATATAAAAAGTCTCACGACACGCTATCACTCAATAGGAACAATAATTATAATATAGAAGATGCGACTTCCGTAATCATATCATAATTCGAAAAACGCATATTTCATTTGTCATGTTATTTGGATATACATTGTTCATAATTCCATACTGAAAAAAGATGATATCAATTTTGCACTCCGATCCAGTGTACTCTATTGCGTAATTCAAAAAATATAAATCGAGGTACACATCTATGCATTTTAAGATAATGGGCAGTGATTTATTTTAACGCATAAAAAACATCTGATTTAAAAAAACACGACAGGGAAAGAAGAAAGGAGGGAGAAGCGGTTGCTCTTTGTTCCAAAAACACTGCATTACGGTATTTCATTCGTTGTGTTCATACTACATGATCAAAATAAAAATAATTTGGATTGAACTCAAAATATATGATTTTAAGCCTAACAAGTCAAAGCGCGTCTGGACCACACACAAAACAGAAAATAAAAGTGATTTTGCACACAATGAAACCCGCCACGGGGAAGAGGGGGAGGGAGGGGCGGTAAATAACAATACAAAGAGAATTGCATTTTGATGAACGATATAAAAAGGCTTTTTAGCTCAACCAATAAACATTTTCTATGAGATAACGGCATTGAATGGACCATCATAATAAATTCAACACATTTAAAAAAAAAACAAGTTGAATTAAACAAACGAGTAGGCAACAAATCCGAAGGGGATAGGGGGGAGGTGTCCCCTTCCTTTAAGCCATTGTTCACAGCACATAAACATTCTCACGCAATACGAAGCCCCACCCCTTTTAATATCAAAACAAGAACACCACTTATGACTTTCTAACACGCCTGTTCATGCTTTTTAAGAACGACGCACACACTATTTTATTTTTACTACGTGGACTTGTAGGCCTACGTCCCCATAACCTTAAAACTGTCCCCTTATTTCGGCATTTATAGATTGAAGCCCGCCCCCTATAAAGCCCGCCCTCTATTAGTTTGTTTCATCCGTGTACAACAATGTTTTGGCCAGAATGTTTTGGCCAAAAATGTGGGTATACTTTAATCTAAGTATATGAAAAATAGTTGGTGTGGAGGGTGTTCTTTTCGTCTGTTTTTGATAGTGCAAAATGTCAAGTACTAGGTTTGAAAATAGACGCAGTCGCGGTGGACGCGGTGAGATTTCGCCAGGGTTATGAAAAGACGTGGACGCGGTGTGAATTTTGCTGATATATGAAAAGACATGGACGTGGTGGCCGCTGTCCCTTTCACTTTTGAAGCCCGCCCTAATTTCGCCAGAATTATGAAAAGACGTGGACGCGGTGAGAATTTGCTGATATATAAAAGACATGGACGCAGTGACCGCTCATCTTAAAGTCTCCTGAGTTCGCTTGAGGTCGCTATTTATTTAAACGTGAAGCGTGACACCGCCCTCTATAGTTTTACCGACATTATGTCTCTTGAGTTCGCTTGAGGTCGCTATTTATTTAAACGTGAAGAGTGACACCGCCCGCTATAGTTTAACGACAATTCATGTACGACATGAGGCATGAGGAGATCGGGAGACGGACATGAAGAGATCGCTTGAGGTCGCTCTGATGGTATTGGTGTGTAGGGCATTACAGACTTTAGCCTGAGAAAAACTATCTCGTTCTCGTTCATTCAATAATTTGCTATTGTGCTTATAGGTTTTGGGACTTAATATGTTTGTGCCATTTAAAGGTAAATTTGTACGCGTCAAAAATGCACATTAAAGGTATACTATGTGATCTTTTCCAGGGGACGCCCTCATTTTTTTGGAAGCAGAAGTTCTTGCAGATTTATATTTCTGATCATAAATCATAAAATATGAGGGTGTTCCCTGGAAAATGTCGCACAAATTAATAAACCATTAATGTGCATTGTTGATGCATACAAATTTAAGCAAACAAAAACAACAGTTTTACATTATTCAACTATTTCATCTAAAAATGCACATTAAAGGTATATATGTGATCTTTTCCAGGATACGCCTTCAATCCTGGATTTTTTTTTCGGAAGTTGATTTTCTTGCAGATATATATTTCTGATCATAAATATGAGGGCGTTCCCTGGAAAAGATCGCATAATAGACTTTTAATGTGCAATATTGATGCAAATAAATTTAGGCAAACGAAAATAACAGTTTTACATTATTCAGCTATATCCATCTAAAAATGCACATGTTGAGGAGCCTGGCAGCTATTACAACATACGCAAATGAGGGCTGCAGAGAGCAGACAGTTTCAGAGTGCAGACATGGCCGAAACTTGATTGAAAAACAGGCAACTGTATTGTTGGAGAAGATAGAGAATGTCCTTTGTGATTTAAATGCAGATCACCGGTTGAAGGAGGAGTCAGTGCAGATGAAGAAAACAAATCTGTGATCTTGAAGATGACAATGTGACTGTTCAGATTAGGCTGGCTGGTGACTGCACTACACCGCTGGCAATGTGACTGTTCAGATTAGGCTGGCTGGTGACTGCATGCACTATGCAGCTGGCAATGTGAGGGTGTCTGAAAAAGAAAGAAATGAAATAAATAAATCTGGTCTCATTTTTAGGCTATTTTGACTTTTGAGACTGAATCGTACGATTGCCATTTGAAGGCGAACAACATTTATGTCTTCAAATGTGTTGCGGTTTAACCCGGTTACTAATAGCTTAGGAGAAGGCCTCAAATTAATTGAAGGCATCGAAGGCAATTGCCTTCGATGCCCCACCGTTGCTTAGATGCCCTCCATTTCTGGCTATTTTCACTCCATTCAAAAGTACATAATTGCATTGGTGCCCCTTTCAAATTGCCTTAAATTGCTTGCCCTTTTCATTTCTTTTCATTTCTTAATTTGAGGTCTGCTTAGGAGTAGGCTATAGATTGTCATAGTTTCTGTACAAATTAATAGTTATAGTGCGACTAAACTTACCTTGAGAAAATGCAAGTGTTTTCCTTTCATTCAGATTCTTGAGGCTGGTGACTGCACTACACAGCTGGCAGTTTGTTTAGGCTTACTATACCGTAAACTTTTGAGGATGGCTGAAAAAGAAACAAATGAAATTGTTACAAATAAGCCTATGTGAAATGTAAAAAGTGCATGTATGTTTGCGGTTTTACCGGTTACTAACAGCGATACCATACGTAGCTCAAGATGTGATATAATATCAAAAAAATCAAATCTGGGCTCATTTTTAGGATATTTTGGCTTTTGGGACTGAAATCCTACGAAAAAGTTGTTTTTCTGGCAAAATACATTTATGTTTGCGGTTTTAGCGGTTACTAACAGCGATATACGTAGCTCAAAATGTGATATAATATCCAAAAAAGCAAATCTGGGCTCATTTTAAGGATATTTTGACTTTTGGGAGTTGGGACTGAGATTGTACGAAAAAAAAAAGTTTTTCTAGCGAAAGACATTTATGTTTGCGGCTTCATTGGTTAGGCCTACTAACAGCGATATCATACGTAGCTCAAAATGTGATAAAATTATAATATCCAAAAAAGCAAATCTGGACTCATTTTTAGGATAGGCCTAGGTTTTGATTTTTGGGACTGATATGGAAGCGTACGAAAAAGTTGTTTTCTGGCCAAAGATATTTATGTTTGCGTACGTTTCACCGGTTACTAACAGCGATATCATACGTAGCTCAAAATGTGATATAATATCCAAAAAAGCAAATCTGGGCTCATTTTTAGGATAGGCCTAGGCTCTAGCCCTAGGTTTTGATTTTTGGGACTGAAGTGAACTGAAATCGTACGAAAAAGTTGTTTTTCTGGCGAAAGACTATCATGTTTGCGGTTTCACCGGTTACTATCAGCGATATCATACGTAGCTCAAAATGTGATATAGGCCTAATATCCAAAAAAGCAAATCTGGGCTCATTTTTAGGATAGGCCTAGGTTTTGATTTTTGAAATTGAAAGTGAACTGAAATCGTACGAAAAAGTTGTTTTTCTATTTCTGGCGAAAGACATTTATGTTTGCGGTTTCACCGGTTACTATCAGCGATATCATACGTGGTTCAAGATGTGATATAATATCCAAAAAAGCAAATCTGGGCTCATTTATTTTGACTTTTGGGACTGAACGAAATCGTACGAAAAAAATGTTTTTCTGGGCCTGATTATCGTAGGAAAAAGCCCCCCCCCCCCCAATTTTTTTTTTTTATATGCCATTACACTGGGGTCTGTGTGTATTTGCGTGTGTAAAACTGTTTAGAATAAACCATAAAACAAAAGGGGAATATAATAACAGCCCTCCAAGAAGAGCAGTGTGTGTGTCTGTGTGCATTCGAATCACCGTGCATTCAACTGCAACGGCTGCCGAATTTGACTGCAAATAAAACCCCGATCTCATCTGCGGAACGATCTTTATATCTCCCGAGCAAGTTTACGTTTTTGGATTCAATTATTTACGTGGGATAATGAAAGGAAAATGATGCTTATTTTACAGTCTTAATTACTCGTCATACCTCCCGATCCTGTCCAAATGCAATCTCGCCAAAACAGACCTGGTTGCTATGCATATCAAAGATGGCGACTATAACAGCTCCGCTGGTTTCTAATTTTGAATACGATTTATTCCGTCAAAATAAGCAGTCGGGATCCAAAGCGTCGGCAATTACTATTTTCCTTTCATCTTCAACCTACGACCTCTAAACCCCACAATTCCTATCGGTCGTGTTTTAATTAATTGAAAAATCATATTATTTGACACTTTACGTGATGATGCTACCTAAATCAATGTCGATGGGCACAATAAGAGGAATAACGGGATAAAATGACACCAAGTACGTAAGTTTTCGTGGGGTGGTGTGGAACTGATGCCTGGTACAAAAAACAACTAAAACCGGAAACAAAATGACCAACTCCGTCTAGTTGACCTGATTTGAACATGAGTGTTGGATGTAGTGTTCACACTCTCTCAAAAAGCGTTGATTAATCAAATTATCGTAAAACACCGCTTGCTGATGCTGATCAAGCGTTGTCAAGTTCAACCTTTTAATAAGCTGGGATGCGCATGTATGAGAGCGCAAGCGTTGGAGCGTAGGTTGAGTATGTTAGCAGCTTTACTTCATTCCACTCGGCACAACTGCAGTGCAGAATGCTACGTTTCATAAATCCAGACACAACTAAGATTTTTGCCATGCCAATTTTGTTGAAGTTGGATGTTTTTACCAGGGGAGAGAATTGGGGGGGGGGGGGGGGGGGTGGGTGATTGGCCAAAGTGGACCTTTTTACAGAAATATGGACCTTCAGTCAACTAAAGCCTTTTTTAAGTTCATAAAAATCAGTGGGGAATTTGAATACATCGTAGCCAGAGGAGGGGTGGGGTGAGGGCGATTGCCCTCAAAATTAGAGTCATGTCAGTTAAGATTTGCCACTGTCGGTTGAGATTGGCAGCGTTTGTTGTGATTTTGTCGGTTGAGATTGGCACCGTTTGTTGTGATTTTATCGGTTAAGATTGGAATGTTGGAAATTTGGTTATTGAATGCCAAGGTTTTTCTCTCACAGTTGCGTCAACCATTTGCGTCATTAGCTTCACCTGTGCGTAGCACAGGTGAAGCTAGGTTGACGCATGGTTGACGCAAATGAAAGATTGATATATCGGCTATATACATACGACCACAATGTAAAGAGATGAGTACAGGATAAAGACAGGTGTCTCAAAATGGTGAACTTGCCCCACCCCGGGGCAGGTTCGTCCATAAGCCGCCGGGTAAGTTCGCTATAGAATCATAACTCATAAGTAGGCTTAATGAAGTAGTATGTATCGAATAGATATACATTTATTATACAATGTGACTTTCTTCCAAAATAACATTTAGGGAGTCCAACATTTAAAGGTGGGGTCATTTTTGCGGAATATCTCGTTTTTTGAATTTTTGATTTTAAAATGATAATAAATACCAACTTTTATAACATTATCTTCTAATGTTAGTGCTACTCCATTCCAGATAGCTATTTTTAAAATTAAAAATAGGCTACAGGAGGTAAATTTCAATTTTGAAATTAGACTCCACTAAATAACCCTGAAACGCCGCACCTACATACCTAGCGTTGGGATAAACGAAACGGTTCTGTTTAATGTACATTTTTAACTATTTATATGTCTGTTCCGTTGGCCTATTTTAAGCAATCATTAGTATTTTCCACCACTATGCAAGTAGACGATATTACCTGTAACGTCACAGCAACAGCTTCTGTTGCCTACCGTTCTGCATGCAAATTACCTGCCAAACAAAAGCTTGCCTGCCGGTATGCGCGCGCATTTGAAGGGGCTACCGTGCACCCCCTCTACCCAGGAATCCCCCAAACCAACTTTTTTGACTTACTTTCATGGTTCTAAAACATATTCAGAATGTTACCAAAAATAATTTTGCTATGCTAAGAGGTTATTCAAGATGGCGTCCAAAATGGCCGCCAGAACTGGTCAGATCTCATAAAATGACATATAGCAATCAAAATGTATGGTGAAAGTATAGTTTTAATAGTGAGATGTATGCATTAGACCACTACACTCTCATATCCAGAACGTTTGCTTTGTTAACACACATTAATCCAATATGGCTGCCAAAATGGCCGCCTAAAATGGTAAAATTTCATAAATTGGCATATATGAACCATCATGTATGATCAAAGTATAGTTTTAACGATAAGATGTATGTGTTAGACCACTAGTAACTCATATCCAGTATTTTGCTTTGTTAACATAGTTACAAATCCAAAATGGCCCCAAAATGGGTCCCAAAATGACTGAACAAATTTGGAATTCAGTAAAATGGGACAATATCAACCAAAAGGTATCATGAAAATATAGTATTAATGATGGGATGTATGTATTAGACCACTAGTAACTTATATCAAATATGTTTTGATTTCTTCACGTACTTAACAATCGAAAATGGCCACCAAAATGGGTCCAATAATGACTGAACTATTTGTCGGAATTCCATAAAAAGGGATAATATAACCAACATGTATGATTGAATTATAGTTTTAACATTGGGATGTATGTATTAGACCACTAGTAACTCATATCCAGTATATTTGCATTGTAATAATGTACTTTAAATCCAAGATGGCCACCAAAATCGCCGCTGTAAATGTAACTAGAGTCTACATGAGTGTATGGTAATCCAAATTTATTTCACATCACTTTATTAGCATCATAAAAGTTACACATACAGGGTGTATCAAAAAAATTAGGACACTTTTTGATGATGGTTTAAATCCTTGTTAAATCACTGCAGCATGACCAATTTTCATTTCAATGTAAAGTACAACCGATAAAGATAAAATCCTGAAGAGATGAGAAAAATCCATCATTAATTAGGGAAATTGTGACCTATTAGGCAAGGCAATCTATTTTGTAGTATGTACAATGGTCATTCACACAGTAACAGTAGAGTAACATGAACGCGCACACTATTTATGCCAATATCATGGTAATGAACCATCTACAGTGGGTTCGATAACTTTTTAAATTTGCACAGAATATGCATGCATCTGATTTGTGGATTATTTAGCCAGTATTGATTTGTGCCAGAATTAAATGGATTACCAAACTAATCTTTGCTATTGACTGATAGATTATTTTCTATGTTTATAATTATTGTAACGTATTGAAACGTAAACCATGTTATTTACTGGTCTATACATGTAAATCCCATTGTACAAACCAGTAAATGACATGGTTTACGCAAATTATGCTAGTTTTCTTATTTTTCATCGGATTGATCTCATATTTTCAGGATATCATAATAATTAATTGGGCTTTACATTGAGACTAAATTGGTCATGGTCCAATGATTATAACAAATATTACACCGTCATGAAAAAGTGTCCTAAGTGTCCTGATACACCCTGTACAGAATTGATACACAATAAAGGAAAACATGTAATTTCCAGATCAGTTCTCCATTTAGGTGGACGAACGCAGGGATAATGGGGACGAAGCAAATACAACATGACAACAAAACAGACATGTTAAAACATTAAAAATAGATATTCATATAAAAGGGACCTGCCCTGCAGTAAACCATTATGATTGCACGTTGAGAGTTGGATAATTGTCCCATGTGGGTTCCTTGTGAGCATGGAAAATTGAGAAAGATGAAAGAATAGATAGTTTGGTAATGTTGTCCCGGAATATTTTAAAAGTAGTGGGGCTATTGCACAGTTTGAGTATATATTTAAGTCTACCAAGATTGTGAGGGGATATGTAACCACGGCTACCAATTTCGAGGGCGACCAACTCACACTTAAAATCATTGTTCTGAATATCAGCAACCAGAGCGGCGTATTTGTCAGATTTTCTTGTGTGCGCTTTCTCAATATTGAGTTCAAAGGGTACTGTGAGTTCGATGATGACCAGTTTCCGTGAATTCTCCCAGAACACGCAGAGATCGGGGATCAGGTTCGTGACGGTGCAAGCCGATGGAATGGTGGAGCCCCTTTTTTTGAATTCTGGGAGGTCGCACACAATTTGAGGGTCTTTTGGAGATATTGTAATGTAAGAGTGTATAATTACATCAAATTCACCAACTAGTATGTTCTAAACTGATAAGGCCCACCTCTGTGACAATTTTGATTCTGTATCACTTTCCAAAATGGCTGACAACATGGTTAATTTGATATTAAATGACCTAAAACAATTGTTTTGTATTGTAAAACTATGTAATACCAATACCCCCAAATCTAATGGGACAGCATTCACAATTATATGTCTACGATAAAGCCTAGATCATACATGTTGGTTCATATGCCAATTTATGGAATGTTATCATTTTTGGCAGCCATTTTAGCGGCCATCTTGGATTTAGGTGTGTTAACAAAGCAAAAGTTCTGGATATGAGTGTCTAGTGGTCTAAATACATACATTCCACTATCAAAACTATACTTTCACCATACATTTTGATTGCCATAATATTTCATTTAATACGATTTTGAGATTTGACCAGTTCTGGCGGCCATTTTGGACGCCATCTTCAATAACCCCTTAGCATACCAAAATAAATTTGGTAACATCCTGAATATGTTTAGGACCATGAAAGTAAGTCAAAAGGCTGGTTTGGGGATTCCTGTGGGGTGGGTGGGGTGCACGGTAACCCCATACCCGACTAATTTTCTTATTCATAATATTCAACAACTGGTGAACATGATTCATGTAGACTATGATGATGCCTTACACACCATTCTTGGTCTCTCTGATATCAAGGCTACTGTATTTGTGCATGGTCTGCCAAAGATAATTATACTATATGTAGACCTAGCTGGGCCACACAAATTCAAAATATTGTTTGTGTGACATCTCATTCACCATCTTGTTATTTAAAAAAATATATGGTAGCCCAAATAGTAGACTATTGCCCCATAGTTAAAACACCTGTACTAGTTGATGCATTTCCCATCTATCTATATCTATGTGACTAACTTTTGCCCTAGTTATTTTATTGGGATAAAGATGGGAATTGTGCCTCTACTAAACACTAGGATCAAAGTACTTAAAACTAATGATGTACAAAACTGATTAACGTAGGCTATTTGTATTTGAACCTGACCTATTCTAAGCAAACTATTGAGTCTAATTTATATTACTATACAATCTAGAAACACTGATTGCTTCAAAAGACCGTTACCTTTGATTACACAAAACTTTGCTTCGATTCTCTGTGAGAGACTTTGGAATAATAGCTATCGCTGCTCAGAAGCAGCAATGTGTGGTTTAAGTAACCTTTTTAAAATCAAAACAACAATATCTTATTTCAAAACAATTAGAAAATATTTTCTGTATAGAAACAATCATTTAGATACAAAATTATAAATAAATTCTTAAAGTCTGTGACCTATTTGATTGAATTACATTCCTGTATTACAACAATATCTCAAATAAATCATATATCTTCAATTGTTTTAAAATGTCTAAAATGGCTTATAGAAACACTGAATTGGGTGTATCTAGAAACCATTTCCCCAGAACAGATTTACGTGTTCTAAAGAGACAAGTGATTAAGCTATTCGGCTATGAAAGAAATTTTTCAATTCACTGCTGGGATAAAATCCTATTCACATTTAAAGATTGCCCCTTTTTCGTCACAAAATTCAATGCCTTGTAGAGGCACTTTTTTCTGTGACCCCCCTCGTAATTCAGAATGAGGTGGGTGATTTTTGGTTAAATCTACACAATACTAATGCTATATATCAATGATATATGGACTGGATTCAAAAATCATTTGATGCAAAGAATCCCATTTTGTGCCTTTAGAAACAGACAATTTAAACGATTTTATATGATTTTATGGCTCAAAATGGGGCTAAAATGCCATGGGGCAGAAAATCCAAGTAAGGGGGGTCAGAATTTTCAAACTTTGTCAACCTGAATCTTTCATCAACTGTACCCAGTAAACTATATATGAGCAATATTGGACAACCTTCATGTTCCTAGATTTTGTCATATCATCCTGTTTTCTCAGGCATGCACTCTTAATACTAATCTACCTACTAAATCATGATAAATAAAGGCAAAACTGCAAGTCTTTCCATTGAGGGTAATTTAGCACTCATTCTTCATAACTTTCCTAATATTATCGTTCGTGCAGTAGGTTATTTTCCCCCTTTATGCATTTCCTTATCGCTTTTTTATTGATCAATAACCATGCTAAGTTGCTAACCATTTCCTGCATACAGGCCAAATAGCATCCCAGGAATCCCCCTATAACATTTTAACACCGTTCTTCCTGTATCAATGCCAACCATTTTCACGTGGGCACAAACTTCACAAAATATTTAATAACAACAACATGAAGATAAGTTACAGTTGCATGAAAAACATAATTATAAGCTAAATCATCCGATCAAAACGCACAACAATAAAGTTGCGAAAAAAACTGATGAAAAAGAAGCCCGGAAAAAACATGCAACTGTATTAACAAATAATTGCCCACTACGGAAACTGTTTGGTAGATAACCTAGTATATCGAGCCACAGTGTCAATGAACCACAACAACGCGCATTACATTCGATTTGCGGTGGGCTGTTTCAAATACATGTAGGCCTATATATAACATTTGACAACAACACAAAATCCCTCAAGCACATATGGGGGCTGAAGAAAGAAACCCATTAGACCCTCTATCACATGGGAAACGTTAAGAATCTCAAACACAACTAAGCGCATATCAGGCCAATGTATGTCATCTGTGTATGCGAGAAAACAACCCACTCTACAGAAAAAGAGAAACGAACTTGTTTTGACATTTTCTTTATGAAAAACACAAAATCGACCGATCAGATCAACCGAGAAGCGATATTATATTACTATCATTTTCAGATTAAAGTTGCAGTTTCTACTTTATCATCTCCGTATATAACATGTATAATGCATGGCATGCTAATACACCTGTCAGTTGTATGACGCACTATACGACCCGCGAGAATGATGCGTCACTTTACTGATGTGCGTCACTTCCTCAATCCTCATGTATCATGACGCACCCCTGTGTAAGAAATTTGATGGACCATAAACATCTAAAATTCAATCGTTTGAAGTTATTTTCGTTATTTTTATTCCACTAATTTATCTTTTCCAGCGTTTGATCATAATCAATGTTTGTATTTATTTTGCATAACAGTTCCATTAGAGCGGCACATACTAAATTCTATATTATACGTGAGTACCATCATCGGGGTATTTCCGGTATGGGTATTTATAAGGACATAATGGTGATCGGGTGATGGTGATACGCACGCAATGTTTACATTGAACTCGCGGTGAGAGTATCGGAATAGTAATTTTTGCACTTCGGGATATCTAAAAAAATAGATTGGTGGTGCCGCAGGACCTACATGCAAACAATAATGTTCGTATTATGTTTTACGCATGCTGATGTACCCTGCGACGCACCAGGGAAAGTGACTAACATTGACGCACACATTCGTCAATATTGTGACGGACCAAAGGCTGCACAAGACGTACCCTGCGTCAAGAATGTGGTGGTAAATGACGAACCCATGACGAACCCATCGGGGGTCGTATAGTGCATTATACAACTGACAGGTGCATAAGACAATAGTTATACACTTTTTGTAAATGAAATCTGCAGGCTTTTTATTGTTATTATTCGTAATTAGTTCAAACTTGATTGATTGAGATTTATATGTCAAAAAACCTCTTATCATTATAGTCCGAAGTGACAGAGATACCCCTAAAAGCAATCCTGAATGGTAATGTCCTCTACTTCTAACCAATTATAGGGATATTACCTCAAACTCCTAATGTTAATTAATAGGGGGCAGTACAATATTCAAGTATTGATCTTTCTTGTATTACAGGCTACGTAGACATTTTAACGTAACCACATAATTGCACGCGCATTTTGGTTTAACACTAACCAAGCGGCAGGCTTCTGCAGACAAAATTCCAAAATTGCACAAACCGTTTCAAAAATATCAACATTATTGGATTGCATTGCCATTATTATTTGGAATCAACATGAGAAATACATTGGAATAAGGAAATATGTCTAGTATTGGTTCAGTTATCCTTAAGAAAATTTAGAAGTGTTTCTGAAAATTCTGTTTTGTATAATATGGTAAAACTAATAACCGCATAGAAAGTGTTACCAACTCTCAATACCCAGCAGAAAAGTCTCGAAAGGATAAATTATTAACGGCAACATATTAACATGATAAAGAACACCACAAATATCATGTACATACCAAATAGGCTTAAATAGTGGCACATAGCACCTTTAACAGTTTGGCCAATCTTTCCAGCATTATTCAAACAGGGAAGGTCACGGGTCGTTGTCCCATCAATGTGCATTTACATTAGGGTATTACCAACACATAATACAGTCAATACATGTTCAGTAGGCGCCTAGTCTACCCAGCTTCAGTCATTATTCCATGGAAGGCCATCAGGTACATAACGCCAAGACTTTGTACCATAATTAAAAGGTTCCCCAAGTGTGCCTTTTTTCGATGGTTACTGACTACTTTCCGTGCAGTTTAACAAATAACCCGCTTATAGGTTAGATGTCCGGGTAGTCATTTAGTTTTGATTAGCTTCCACATAAGTAAGACTACTTAGAAGCTGCATTGCCTCTGCTTCCGCACGTCTTAAGTATAGTCTTAAAAGTATTTGATGGATTTGGTACCCGTGACCAACGCCCAGTGAGTAGCATAAGAAACACCTCTTTAAAATGAGGATGTTTGAAGCCGTACAAAAATGGATTGATAACTGAACTCATCAGAAGCAGGACGCCAGAACAGTGTAGTAGTAGAATAGGTAGCTCCATGCCAGTTAAGTCAGGGATGACGATAAAAAGTGAGTACGGTGTAACACACGAGGAAAAAGCAATCGTCGTGTAAAATAAATTCTTTGAAATGGATAGTTGATCCCTACGACGTTTATTCGAGCGTTTTAGTGTACCGCTGATTGAACCAATGCGAGACTTGCTGACCCGTCGCTGTCCCAAGTCTTCTGTTAATGCTGTAGACGAATGATTATTGCGTGTCACGGTACCGCTTGAGGGCTTACGATGGAACTTACTGCCCGGCTGTGGTCCCCCATCCACTGATGATCTTGACATTGAGTTGTCGGTGTTGTCAGGGAAACCGTTTACAACAGGCAAGGATCGGGTCATTTTCTTGTAGTGGCGTCGGATGTGAAAATAAATCGACGTGTAACAGAAAATGATGATGGACGTCGGTAACGGAAAACAAGTCACTGTCTGGATGATTTCTTGATTATCAACCCCCTCATCGGATGATACTCCGCCGCATAATCGATACTTTTGGTTGATTCCGAGCTGCCCTACTCCTAATAATGGTGGAAGAGTAGTCGCCGAGAATGCAGCGACCCAAGTGAAGGTGATCGATACTACTATACCCAGGTGTGAAAATATCGTATGGTAGATCTTGTATCTTTTTATAAGTAAGAACCGATTGATAGCGATCATAGCCAGTGTGAAAATACTGCACGAGACGCTAGTGAAAGTCACACCGGCAACAATCCCGCAGAACCACTCGGGTATGGGCGTCTCGAAACTGCTGAACATAATCAGGCTATTGAATGGAATTACCAGACACGTACATAAATCAGCAATGCTTAGATTGACGACGAACACATTGGTGGCAGTTTGTAATTTTGTCGATGCAGCCACGGCAAAAATTACCAGAACATTTCCCAAGAATCCTAAAATTGAGATTATGATGAATGCTGTCCCGATATAAATGAATTTCTCACGTTCAACAGCGGTGGTATTGGTAATTAAGCTGTTATTTGGAGTGTTTGCATCAGTGGTGTACTCCATTGTTACATCCATGATGATATTGACTAGGATACTTAACAAATTTACACAATCATTGCTATTCACCTGGTTATAGGGAAGTGATTAACGACTATTAAATCATGAGAGAGAGAAAAACACCCACTGCTGCGGTTGTACTTTCGTTGAACAAAAAACAAGGAAGAAATACGCTGTATAGTTTCTGGAATATAGTTTTTAGGTCATGCATTGTTTACATGTTATTACATCATATAGGGTATATCAATAAAAAGACAACCCTAGCCTACATCTCGAGGCCCTAATTGCTGGATTGAAATATAATTACATATTGTTTTGCATTCATACAACATAATTATGCGAGTGTTTGGTCAGATTCAGTGTCATCGAGTTTAACTAAACAATGTTAACTAAAAGCCTGTACTTCTAATTATCGGAATTTAAAATGGTTTGTATTTTGCCTAAAATCGTACACACAGCTTAATATTATTCTGCAAAAAGTGTCGTGAAACGTCCAGATCATCTTTAAGTATCTTTAAACTTGATAAGTAAATGAACATTCCATATCAGATTATATCGATTCTTTTTCTTCTCAGGATATTCTGTATTCGGCTCTTTTCCTAACAACATATTAAAACGAAACCTGAAAAAAAACGTGCCCATTACGTGGATACTGTTTAATAGATGATGTAATGACACATAACACAAAACATTCCTGACCAGGTGCTTATAGGTTAGCTAGTGCTCGCATCAATTGTATGACGCACTAAACGACCCCCGGGAGAGATGCGTCATAGGTGCGTCATATACCACCACATTCTTACGTTATGGGCAGCATTTGATCCGACACAATGTTGACGATTGAGCGCGTAAATGTCAGTCACTTTGCCTGGATGCGTCACATGGTCCGTCATCATGCGTACAAGAAAATACGATCATTATATTTTACATGTAGATCCTACTCACATCACCACCAACCAGGCTCTTTTTCTAGATATGCGACTCCCGAAGTGCAGAAAATTAATCTGCTACAACGTAATTTTCCTTTTGTCTGGTCGCTTTAAAGGTATCCACTATTTTAGATAACAGAGCAGGAATGTGTGCACTTAATTGCATGTCAGATTTTGGTACCGATTTTTTAGGTTTAATTATGCACATGTCAGTTGTATGACGCACTATACGACCCTGGGAATGATGCGTCACTTTCCCAAAGTGTGTCACTTTACCATGACCATGATGATGCACCTGTGTCACAAATATGACGGACCATTGACATACAATGACGGTACCCTTAGTCAATTTTGTGACGCACCATTTATTCATTCTGACGGACCATGACTGTGTAACATGACGCAACCCACCGCCATACATCAGTGTTGACTGCACTGTATTGCAATATATGAAAATATTTTTGAAAAAGTGTAAAATGTTTTCTTCAAGAGCGGCACATACTAATCCTATAGGCCTACCTATACTATCCCCGGGTATTTCCGGTATTGGTATTTAAAAGGTCCTAATGGCGATTGGGTGATTTTACGCATACAATGTTTGCACTGAACACGCGGTGAGAGCATTGCAATAGTGATTGTTAATGGGGGTATCATTGCTTCAGTGTGTGATACCATAGGTACCATTTGAAATCACCATGAGAAATGCACTGACATAAGGACAAACATGCCTAGTATTGGTTCTGCAGTCATTGAGACAGATCTTGGAAGTTGGGAAAGGTTTCTGAAAAAAAAGAAGGTTTTGTATAATGGTAAAATCAAAAACCGATGTGATTGATGTAACACTCTTTGTGAAGTGTGATTGTATTACTTTTAAATAAAGGCCCTATCACACATGTATTTACGTATAGAGCTAAAGTGTGCCCGACGTTTTTGGAATATCTTCATATTCTATCATGTCTATTGCGCTTCCATGGTGCTACTCAGAATTAATGTTGTGTAATAACAGCTATTAGCTTGTAAATCCTGCGTCATTTGTATTCAGCTCTATGTGGAACGGTGGGATTTCCGTGTTAGAAACACCGGATTACCTATTTTTAAATAATGTTAGAAGACTGAACAAGGCTACATATACTGTTGAATACGAGTCATTTTCTTGGTCATATTTTGAAATATTCTGCAGTACTTAAGAGACACTGTTTGCTCTAAAATTAGGAAAATTATCTCAACTCTCTAAATCACCGGTCAAAACATCGTCCTACCCCTTGACTTCTCCCGCAACAGCGATAAATAGCGTAGCAACCCTATGTTCAATGATACACATCATATCATATTTCTGTATCGGCTGTCGTGTACATTCGTGTGCCTATTTTAGCTTACCGTTTTCAAAATAGTAGGAATTATTGGTTATATAATCTTGACATTATATCTCAATCATAATTGCCGAATATCGTGCAAATTCAAGCCTGTCTAATTAAAATCGTGACTTCAATGTTAAAAGTTCTTTAACCGTGCGCCCCCTTAGAACCACCATGGTTTTATATTGCCAATTAAAGATCAGTATTTTTACCCCCCAAAAATAGCAATAATTTAACATGCAGGCTGTTATCTTATTTACATAACGATCGAATTAATTTAAATACTTTAAATGCTTTGACATATCAAAATCGACTTGAGATCAGTCACCAAACAAATGTTGCCCGGCCATTTTAAACTTAAAATACGGTTTGTTTATTTTTTGTTTATTTATAAATAAATTCGATCACAACTTTCTAATGTTGTCGTTGGGTACGCATAGTCTATCAAAAATATAGCTACACAATATTATAATCCATAAAGTGATAAGATTTGGACTCAATTCATGTCTGGTTGACGTGAAACACACTGACATATTTATTTATAATTTATATTTATAACATTCGGCAGTGATGACGAGCAATACATTGAAGGGATGCCCAAATACACCAAACAAAATAAAAATGGACCGACTAAAAAATAAAAAAGCCAAGAGCAACATAGAAAATGAATAACCAAGGAGGACCAAACAAAATGAGGATGGAGCAGACTGGCTACAAAAGATGGGAGTGAACAACTGCCTTAAAGGAAGCCATGGATTGACATTGGACAATTTCCTCAGGGAGGCAGTTCCAAAGAGTAGGGACATATGGATAAAAAGATCCCTGGGACAAGGTCAGCCGGCAGAATGGAGGATAAAGAGCACAGGAGTTGAGGTTACGGAGATTTGGCCGGGGATGGGGCTTGTAAGGATTAGGAGATGAGCACAAGTTATGGACTAGTTTGTATAGGTGACAGAGAGTGGCGATGTCCCGACGTTTGGATAATAAGGGAAGGTCAAACTTGAAAAGAAGGTCTTTATGGGATGCATTCCATGATTGAAGGATCACCCGACTGTCAAACCTTTGACATGACTCAAGGCGGTTGGTAAGGGATTTGTTGAGGGGGTGCCATGTGGTGCATTCCCGTGGGTGCAACCATATTCTAGATAGATCATGCCAACATTATTTCTGTAAATGTCACTTGTAATAATCGTGTTTTAAACGTGTCATGTATATAGGCCTTATCCAATGATTGGTTAATTTAACCAATCTAATGATCGTTTATTCGACATAAGAGTAAGTAAGGGTCATTATTCGCCCTAACCCTAACCCTAACTCTAACCCTAACCCCAACCCCAACCCTAACCCTAACCCTAACCCAAACCCTAACCGTTGACCGATGTAGTACAAAACGCATCAACCACTAGAATTGGAAGTAAAGGTGGATATACATCACCAAAAACGGTATTATAAAACTGGTGAGTAGACATGCCCTGCATCTCCCATAGCTCAACAGTCATCACGCGCAATTGATTACCGGAATCAACTATAGTGATTACAACCATAGTCAAGGCAACACATAACGGTTAATTCATCGAAGGTGAGCGTTGCCAACAACAATTTGGGCTACTCATTTATTTTTAAATGGCTCAATGCAAATCGGGCTACTTTTGTCGAGGCGTACATCACAAGCCTTAGAGCAGGGACATTATCAAGAGCGCCATCGCTTGATGGCTAGTTTATCTAGTCTCAATTTATTTTTGATTGACAGGTAACATCTTTTGTTCCTCTCAAGTGATTGTCTTAGACAAAGGTCACACGAGTCGATGTACGTACCCGAGTCATCAGGTACCCATCGTTTAAACCCCCATGATGCAACGATAGACTGTGGCTGTTAATCGACACACTGAAGTGTGTACGAACGAAATAGATGTCCTTAATTGTTAAGTGTCGTTTAAATCAAAATTAGATTCTTTAAGTGCAACAGCTTTTTAACTGCTTTTAGGCGAAAACTCTGTGTTAAAAACGCGTAAAATAGGAAATATAAAGCATTTTAAGCTTATGTTGAACTGTATAATGTTTTTATTACATCGAATAGATTTAGCTCAGCGGTAAGGTGTCGGATTTGAAATCAGCGGGTTACGGGTTCGAATCCTATCACAGCATGTAGTTTTGTAGTCGATGTTATTTTATTTCGTATTAATCGAGATTTTTTATCCTGAGACAAGTATACCTAAAGGGATAAGCGCCCATTCATACCATTCATGCGCAGTGATCCAGGTCTGATACTGCATAATTGCTTTTCACTAACGAAGTGATTATGTAACTCCCTGGTAAATGGGTCACGCACCTTTAATAATGCTAGCACATCCATTGGTTTTATGTAGCGATCTTTTCAATCAGTGTTCAGGACTTGAACAGCGTGATCCAATTGATATGGTAATAATTGGTTTACATTACATGTAACACTTCAATAGTAAATAGTGGATGGCCAATCGATTATCATCATTCAATTTAATTTGTAGTACGACCTCGTTATTAGCGTTAGCGCGATATATTAATCCAGTCATTCAGTTTAGCGTCAGCGATATTGTAATTTGTAACCCAATGTCATTTCAAATAACCTGAACACGCTTTTAGTATGGGCTGGTTACGACAGATTTTAAAATTATAATTAAAACAATGTATTATAAAATTGAAGTTAATAGTTTGTGTTTGCTTTAATACGAATTGAAACACCATGTGATCTTTTTATTTATGAAAAGATAAGTTTATGAGCTCGACCACATCGAAATATGTATTAATAATTAATTACTTAATGGGTAAATAAATAGATAAATAAATGAATATATTAATTCATTAATTAGGTAAGTTATTAAATCCTTAGACAAACAAATGAATAAATAAATATAATGTATAACATTATTGTTCAATTAATTGAAATTCAAATGAACACATAATTAATAAATAAACCCATCAAGATAGAAGAAAGTTTAAAAAAGAAGAAAATCAATATGAATAAATGTCAATTTAAAAAAAAAATGAATGTAAATAGATAATAATATTAAATAAATAAATAACGTAAAATAATATAAATAAATAACATTAAGAACTTCAATCAAGATTCGAACCTACGGCTTGTTGATTGAGAGTCTAAAGCTCTACAAAATAAAGACAAAAAAGGTGACTCCAGTGAGATTCGAACTCACGCGCAAAAGTTTCCATTAGACCACCGCCTTAGACCACTCGGCCACAGTGACAGTTCCCGATTACAGTGGCAGAGAATTATCAAATACCAAATACTTATTTGAATGTCGTTATTTCCCAATGACCATAAAATCTGTCCGAGCCTGGGATAGAATATTTTGAAACAACGTGTTATTGCACAAAGGCAACTGATTTTTCTTAATCCTTACAGTTTTAAGTTTGGGCTGATTTCCATTAAAATCCATAAAGGTCCCTTCCCGGTCAATCAATTGCACGAGAACATTATTATATATTATCCCAAAGCTCGCGGTAAACTAGACATTATGCGATTCAAATGTTAATCAGTAAATCAAACAGAAAAGTTAATGTCTACTTCATGGAATTATAATCCCTAAATCGATAGCACTGTCAGACATCAATGACTTATCTCAATACTACATGCAGTATTCGTAACATTATCTCAATCAATAACATTGAATAGAGACTGGCCTTGCGTTACATTGCATCACGGTGTATTTTGATGAGCACCGACGACTCAGGTAGAAAGTGAATCAAAAGAAATCAATCATGGGTCATTCATCGATATTACAGACCATTCAGTTTATTCTTGGGATTGACGCGGGATATTTGAAAGGAGAGTAAACTCGCATGATTATGAAATGGGCTTTTTACTTCTGGTAGTTTTGGTGAACAAAGTTTAGTAATTCTAATATCACTACATTAGACGTTGTATTACCTGGATTGTTTTCAAATGAGAATAAAATATAACTTGAGTATATAAGGAAGTACGGAATTCTAAAAATAAATATGATATGAACGTAATTCATTGAGAAAATAAGCTTTGAATCTTACCCGTACTTGTTTCATAGACTTTAAAACATCTTACCATCATGGAATAATAATTCCGTAATTGCTATTCCAATATTTTATCTAACACTCCTATAGATAGTGATATCTGATGGGCTATTTCTCTAATATTTCAACATTTTGGAACATAATGAACATTTAAATATAGCGACGACAGACTACATCCCCTGTTATTATACTTAAATATTAAAATGAAGCAGACGAAGCAACGCCCTATAGCGTCACTAGCGGCGTTGATATTGCAGTTTATATCCAGGAGGCGTGACCACAGTAACTTTCCGGTTCATGATTATTCACAAACACACAGTTTGAACGTCGAAGAGGGCGCTTGTAATAATGTCCAATGTTTACCTTGTGTAAGGCTTGTGACATGTATATTCATAATCTCATGAATATTTATGTCTCAGACACCTACAAATATAGTTCTGTAAATTGTGTGCGCATGTTTCTGTAACAGTATGAACGACTGAACGCGAACCTTATTTGGCACACGCAAAAATCAAAACACGCGCAGCAGGCATCGCGCACACCCTTCTGCTGAGCACTGGCCCTGGGCATATTTGTTTCCCTATTAACGTTTCTGCTTTTTTCAGATGTTTTAAAATGACAAAATGTAGGCCAATAAGCATTTTTAAAATGGAATCAGGACCATCTTAGATAGGCGTATAAACACGTCCGTAGCAAGATTCCGACTTTTTACCCTGTGGTGACAATTAACATCTTTGCTAGTAAAAAAAATGGCCGAAGTTACAAAGTTAGGTCAATAAGAACACTATTTGTATGGATACATGATCCTTTTTGTTACCTTAAATAGACTCTTGTTAACATTTAAATAGCAATATTCCAAATTTTAAATATCAAATAATTATCGTCAGAGTTGTCATTACATTTTGACCAACAAATTGCCAACATTGTTACCATTCTTAGTCTTCGTTTAATGTTGAGCACGATAATAATAATTTGTCGAAACCAATGGGAGAACATGGCACCAATATTCTTTTTCAAAGAAATTTTGGGTCTACTAGTACGATGGGTTTTTTAACATGTTTAATGGGAATTTAAACTTTTTGCTACACAAATCCGTAAATTTAATATATCAGGGGTGGAGGATACGGCAAGTATATCCCAGTAAACACAAAACGTTTTCAAAACGTTTTAAATTGTGTTTAATTAGGTTTCGTTTATGTGAAACGTTTTTAAAACAGTTTAAAATCTTTTTTTGTTGTTGATTGCTTATTGTTTTATCAAAACGTTATAAACGCGTTAAAAATAACGTTGACAAAATACTCATAATCGAACACATAATTGAAACGAAATCAAAACGTTTGTAGAACGTTATATTACAACCTAAATTAAACCAATCATTCTGGACCATATTTCCGTTTTAGGAAACGTTTTAAAAACAGTTTTATAACGTGGGCAATTCCACGCATACGCACTTAGCTGGGTTATAATGTTTTCGTAACACTGTGAATTGTATATGTACATGTATACGTTTTATTAAAATGAGTCAATCTGCATCATGCACCATGTTATACTTAAATGGCAAGTAAGAACATAACTTCACAAGAAACTGTACACATGAACAATTTGTTAATAAAAAGCCAAATGATTGAATTTTCTTTCAATTGCCAGTCAATTATCAATTACCTTATATAGGCTTCCATAAAAATGTTTTCAAAACGTTTTAAAGTGGGTTTAATTAGGTTTCATTTTTGTAAAACGTTATCGAAACATCTTAATAGAACAATTAATCAAAAATAGTTATTTCACGTTATATAACCGTTTTTAAAACGTTACATGGAAACGTTATTAAAACCCATATAAACTCCACAGATGTACGTTTTTAAAACGTAATATTGAACGTTTTTTTAACCAAATTTATACGTTTTTTCACGTTAATAAATGGCCAGCTGGGATGGTATGTTCGTGTTTGACGACCTATACACTAAAAAGTGCACGGTAATGTTACATTTTAAACGAAATCATATTAATTTTAACAGTTAGATGTATATCATAGTCCAACTTTCATAGATCAATTAGCCATTTTATACTGTATGGAGAGTGAATTAGTGTCGAGGTCCTTTGGAACGCGAAGCGTGTTATTTTATAATGAGGTTTGCAAGGGTCTTTGACAAAGACTATGAGCTGTCTCTTGGGACGGACATTCACGCATGGTTGATTACCGGCACTGACTACACGAACGAGAACGTATTGCTTTACTATAGTTGCAAACACTTATTCACCGAAGGTCACGTAATAATGTCATTACGTTGAGTTAATACTGTACTGTTAACACTGTTAAATCACGAATTTCGTGCAAGCAAGACGTGCTATAAATATTTAGTTATTTTGATATCTTGGGTTATGAATTCAGTAGCCATGGAGCAGAACGGCACATTACACTACATCGACCAATACATATACGAGGCATTAGTGTTCGCCACCTGGTTTCTCCTAACACGGTATTGCATACAACTGTGGACCAATTCACACCGTGAACAAGTAACAAATCTACCGCCAGGCCCAAGGGCCTGGCCACTCATTGGCAACATACTTCAACTCGGTTCTCAACCACATGTTGTCCTAAGCAAATTGGCGTTTAGTAGCTACCGTGATGGTATCATGACGGTATACATGGGTCCAATGAGAGCCGTCATCCTCAGTGATATGAAGAAGATCAAAGATGCCATGATACGACAGGCCGATTGTTTTTCTGATCGTCTGTTACCGCCATTCCTGGTAGAAGTATTCACAATTAGAGGTACGTGTCCGGGGGTAGGGGATTGGGGGGGGGGGGGGGGGGGGGGGATGAGGTAGGGATGGGGGTAGGGTTGCCTGGGAGGGGCTTTTTACCTGGGCATTGTTTCATGTGGTTCTCAAACATTAGGATCACTCTTGCGCTGTAAGAGTACCGATAATAACATTTATAATCGTGCCATGAAAATACTTTACACATGGACACGTATGAAATAATTAGACATTATTTTTCTTTCATTCTGTATCTATAAGGTAGCGTCATTTGGGAGAACGGAGACAATTGGCGTCAGCACCGCAGGATGATACACAGCGCTTTCCGAAAGTTAGGGTACCGCGAGAAACGTTTCCAAACCGCCATTACTTCCGAAATGGAAGCCCTCAGTGCATGTATGGAAGAAAAGACGCGGGAAAATACAACGATAAATGATCTGGGATCTTTGCTGACATCTGCGACGGCAAATGTTATTTGTACCGTCTGCTTCGGGCATCGTTATAAATACGATGAGTCAGAGTTTGTTGCTGCTGTCCGTTCAATGTTAAACATGGCCAAAAGTTTGAGCGGAATTTCTTTCGCTCATATCATACCAAAGTTGTACCATACACCATTATACAGTGGGGTTAGGAGAGATATGAATGAAATGATTGGATTTATCAAGAAAAATATTCAGGAGCATAAGGAAAGTTTTGATCCCAACAATATCAGGGATGTCATTGATTTCTATCTTTGTAATCAATCTAGTATGGGAACAGATGGCGTCAACGATATATGTTGGAGGGGTATTTTTGATCTATTTACGGCTGGATCGGGGACTACAGCAGATTCATTACTATGGGCGATTTTGTATATGGTGATTTACTCAGGTATTCAAGATAAGGTAATGTAAATTGATTCAGGGGTATTGTTCATTTCAATATATAAAAGTCATCCTTCGGAAGTTTGTATCAAATATCGGCTTTCAATTTGGTGCAAATCTTTGCTAATGCTCAACTGCAACTTCATATAGATGATGTGACATGTGATGTAATGGGCTATTCCATTTATTAATGGTACACCCCCTATAGAAGGCATGGGAATCCCAAAATATTTGACACTTTTTGAGCGTGGGAATTCCCAAAAAATAATTCCATATTCCTCTCGAAGGTATAGAAGGCATGGGAATTCCCAAAAAATCATCAAATTTTGGCCTTGGGAATTCCCAATTTTTTTTTCCATATTCCTCTTGAGGGTATAGAAGGCATGGGAATTCCCAAAAAATCATCAAATTTTGGCCGTGGGAATTCCCAAAAAAAAATCCATATTCTCCTTGAAGGTATAGAAGGCATGGGAATTCCCAAAAAATCATCAAATTTTGGCCGTGGGAATTCCCAAAAAAATAATCCATATTCCTCTTGAAGGTATAGAAGGCATGGGAATTCCCAACAAATCATCACATTTTGGCTGTGGGAATTCCCAAGAAAAAAGTCCATATATTCCTCTCGAAGGTATAGAAGGCATAGGCATGCGAATTCCCAAAAATAAAAAGAGTTTTGGACAAAAAGGCCATGTTCCTCAGGAATGGTGTGTTGAAGGCATGGAAAATCAAAAAGAAAATTGTCACATTTTGATATTTATAGCGAATCTGGTCATAATTTATACATTTTTGGTTTTATATGGGCTTCTGAAATGTAGTCCTGTGCATATGCGCGTGTAGCGTGCGAAATTCTGCCATCTTTATACTTATTTGGATTCGATTCCCCCAACTGACCACGCCCCCCCACCACCCCCAATTGAAATTGGATATAAATTAAGCAAAACCCTAGAGGTCCGGCCCACAATACAACAGGTTGGGTGTTTTGTTGTCGCCTTACCCTGGTTCTCATCGATCATGCTCATAACAATATTAGTAGGTTGATTTTTTTATACCTCACAGTTCAATTTTTGTTCTTGATTGATCGATCCCTGGTGGGGTTTTTTTAATTTTACTTTTGTATTCACTTCATGTAGGAGTACATGCCTATAAAGTGCACACAAAACATGACTTTATTGTTCCATCCCCTATACAAAACAAAAACCAAGCCCAGTGAACAATTATTAAATTATCAATCAGTCTCATATTGTCCTTATATTTACAATTATATTTTTGCAGTAAGCTATGTTCGTGATTTGATTCATTTCTGTTTCCATGAAAGTAACAGACCTGTTACTTTCATGGTAATACTTAATACCTAATTGTTTGTTGAAGAGAAAGTATGTCAAACCTGATAATTAAATTGTCAATCAAGGAATACAAAGTGTAAATATAAATAAATTCACATGAACATTTGTGCTATTGAATAATATAAATACTGGAAGTGCGACTAGTGCATCTAATAAGTCTATTATAAAACAACTTAATTTCACAGCAACTTAATTTTGCGAATTAGCATTTAGTCAACTATTTGCGGCAATTTAATTTCGCTAGTTTGTAACACCTTCCTATTATGATTATAACCATTATAAATAATATATTAAACTGGTAGCAATTTAATTTGGCGAATCGGATCGCTTTAATAGCGAAATTAAATTGCTAGCGAAATTAAGTTGTTTTACAGGTATGAGTATTAGCCATGCCTGTTGTAATGTTACACCAGTCTGTTATGTAATCAAGTAAACATGTTAATTGACTATGCACTATACTCACAGCATGCAGTGTGTAACTGTATGGTATATTCAAAGTCTATGCATGGTTTATGGGTATACATATTAAAAGTTTTCTTTGCTGTGGCTGCATGTGTACATGTACACTGAGCAAAACCACTGGTTTTGAATATCTGTGAGTGCACAATCTGTTCCTAATGTAATAGAACTTGAATAGAGCTAGGCCTAGGCAAATTAAAAATAACAACATGTTGAGGGTCCTGACTTTTTCCAAAAAAATAGGCCCTTTTTTATTTTTATTTTTTCCCACTTCAGGTGCAAAATTGCCCTAATTTATAGCGATACACTTTTGTGAACCTAAAAAAGGAGGAGGCCCTTTTTAAACTGTTTATGGTTCTGAGGGGTTGGTCACTACAAAACTTGTTTTGAATACATATTTAGGAAGATACCAACTTGTTATCCCGGGGGGGGGGGGGGTTCTCACATTGATATTTGATATGGTATACGTATATGTGCCTGCCTTTTGCGGTGCTTTTGTGCCCAAATTGGTATAGCGATGAGGTGGTTTTCATCACAGACCAAAGCGCCCAATTGTCATAAATTGGGTGCATTTTGAGCCATTTATGGTATACGTATATGTGCCTGCCTTTTGGGGTGCTTTTGTGCCCAAATTGGTATAGCGATGAGGTGGTTTTCATCACAGACCAAAGTGCTCAATTGTCATAAATTGAGTGCATTTTGAGAATGAACGGTCCCTTAGGTGAACCGTAAAACGGGGTGGATAGGGACAGTTTTAGCACTAGTCTCTATGTTGTAGATTTTTATAATCATATCCACCCATATTTATGCCTTTGAACTGCCCCTATAAAAATTTGAAATAATGTGATGGGTATGGAAATTCTACCTGAGACTAAAATGACTCATAGGTAAAGAATTATGAAAATTTGATACTGAATTGATATCATAGAATTTAAAGCTTAATTCGAAGAAATTCTATAGTATCAATTCAGTATCAAATTTTCATCTTTTCTATAAATATGGAGCCTGAGATTTTATATGTCACGCAATGTGAAAATTACTGTACTAAAAATAAACTTATTGACCCCAAATATTAGAAAATTTACGATAAAATGCAAAAAAGCTTGAAATAAAAACTGCTTTCAGAATTTCTTACCAATGTCAAAGAGTATGTATATCTTATAAAAGGACATCTTTATTTTTGATACCCTGGGCTCGGCTACATTTGGTTCATTCACATCCACTGAACCACTATATTGCTCTTTCCACATTTGGCTAAAGAAAATAGTACAATCAATACAAAAATTTGAGATTTCAAAAACTGTTCCCATTGTTGTCCCGTATTCACCCCCGTTTTACAGTATAGCCTTGTCAAAATGTCATTTGTCAAGAAATTAATTTCATAGACCTATTTCAGACTCATTGATGATCCATGCTTCACTTGACACAGAATATTGCCTTCTTCGCAAAGAAATCAATGTTTAAATATACGATCACTTTTTTAAATCCCACCCACCCCAATTTTATGTGCACGTGCACTGGCACACACATCAGTCATCCCTATTCAGACGGAGCTGGAGGGGAAATTAAAAATTACTTTTAAAATAAACAAATTAAAATAAATAAACATGAGAAAACATTAATAAATAAAAATGATTAAATAAATAAATGAATAATTATGTAAATAAATAATAAAAATTCAGAGGTATAGACCTTCCGGAATATTATCGCTACTCTGAGTTTCATGGACAATCCCGCCATACGGTCATTTTGTCCAATCGTCAGGCGAATAGATTTTGTCCAATCTATTCGCCTGACGATTGGACAAAATGACCGTATGGGTCTAGTTGGCGCTATAACATGGTCGAAGCCAACTGATGATTGACAGTTCTCGCTTCACTGCTTGCCTTATGCGGCATGTCGCAACTGTTAAAGGGGGCGCTGTGTACATGAACGAATTTGATTACAGGCACAGATCTGGAGTTTCTTATCCCATAATTATTAATATCCCTGTCTATACCTCTGAATTTTTATACGCTCTACCGTTTACGGTATTGAGCACTCTATTCAAATGTCGTAGTCTAACCAGAAATGGTTGTCAATAATAATTAAATAAATAATAATATATAAAATAGTACATAAATAAATAGGCCTATAGAAATATAGAAATGAATAAATTTTACATTCAATTTAGGTTTTAAATATGTCATATTTATTCAATTAATTTGATATCTTTCTTTACTGTTAACACTCATAAATAGACCCCTGGCTGTACACTCTCAGAAAAAAAGGTTTTAAGTCTGTCCTCTATTTAGAACCCTCAATGGTTCTTGAATGGAACCAAAAATGGCTCTTCAGACACCTTGCAGAACCATTTTTAGTCGTTATAGAACCATAAAAGGTTCTCAAAAGGGTTTTTAATTTTGAAAGAAAGAACCTTTTTTGAAGGTTCTATGAGGAACCTATCTCTTGAACCTTTGAAAAAGGTGCTTGACAATTTGAGAACCATTTGGAGAACCAATAAAGGTTCTAAAGAGACCAAAATGGTTCTGTAAGGTGTCTGAAGACCCAATTTTGGTTCTACTCACTAGAACCATTTAGGGTTCTAAATAGAGGACAAAAAAGGGTTCTTTAATTTCTTAGAGTGTAGGAATTGATGCTACCAAGTGTGCTGCTTCTCAGTACTTTTAGATGTAAAGAATACATCCACCTGACCACAACATAGACCAGCCTTACGTTTATCCATCACATTGACACAGATCATACTGTAACTGTTAGTACACCACACTGTGTATAGCCATTCATTGGATAGCCTAGAGTTGTCCGGTCGCTCCACTCAATCGATGGACACTGGATTGGGACAGTCAGAGATGGGGTATGCTAGCTTCATGATTGGGGTAACCGAGGATCTAAATTTAGATCTACTCAGTACTGTGTTGCATGCAGTGTACATAGATAGGTAGTACTGATTGTCCAAGATATTTTGACCTTCATTAAAGGTAGATGACCTGATCACATTTTCGTAACACAGGAATTATTTCAAACATACGGAGATTTTCATATCATATGAAAGCTCGTATTTTTTCTCATCATCATACTGAAATTTGACACCCTAAATCGGTATAATTACGGAGAAATCGATGAAATAACGTCAAATTACCGCGAAGTGGTAATAACCCACCGATGTAGTTTGTGTACTACTCATTGGGTACAGTTTCACAGCATCTTGTGCGTCTAAAATAAGAACCATATTATTATGCAAACTCAAACTTTGGAACACGACTTTTTTAAGGATGACCTTTCATGTAGAATAGAAAACTTCAAGTTGAAAATCGGAACATCTACCTTTAATATAGGCCTACAGTTACTGTGCACTGGTTACACTTGGACCAATGAAAATGACGCTATCAACAATGCCAATACTATGACCATGTTCCATTGTGATTTTCTTTAAATTACGATTAGAATTATATTCAATTTAATATGGCCAATATTCTTACGTAAAACTACGGTTGAAGTAGAATTTATTTGTTTATAAAAGATAATTTAGACAATTTTTCCATTATACTAAAAACAAAATGGCAGCCTCCATGTATGTAGAAAGACCTAAATGTGCAACATTTCGCAATTCCATGCTAATAGGTTGGCGGGCGAAAGCCCGCCACCCAAAAAGTGTCCTCCATCCACTGCTCACCACGCTCCCTCACTTTAAAGGGACACAATGTCATGTTGAATTTTTTTAATTTTAATTAATTTACTTCAGAATTCAAGATTAACATTAAAAATTGCCATTATTGTTGTTTCTACTAAAACAAAACACAGCAAAACTTGATTAATACAATGTTTTAAATATGTTGGAATACCACCCTTACACATGTAATGTAAAATGCTGGTTGCGGCTCTACCAGCATTTTTGAATCAACGTTATGTTGTATAAAGAGGGCTGGTTTTTTCTTAATCCTTTATTAGGTGTACGTTCATACATGTAATATAATTCCACTTATCAAGATTTCAGCTGCTGACGGAGAAAAAAATTGGCATGTTTTACGATTTTTTTTGGGGGGAGTCTGTAAACAAAATTGTCGGTAAATCATGCCTTTCGTCGGTACAACTATGGTCAGCCCCCCCCCCCCCCCCCCTGATTCCAAAAGCTGGGTACGCCACTGGCGCTTCCTCCACCATATCACTAATGCCCCTTTAATTAAAATATATATAATATATACGATTGGCCATTCAATAAGTTTCTACCTCATACGGTACCTCATAATAAGTCAGTCATATGAAATATTCACAATTGTAGCTTTAAATCTCAGCTACAAATTCATAGTTAATTGGTTTGAGTATTGGTTGTACTTTTCTGGAGATGCAGTGAACTCCAAAACGTACATTAAGTGCAACGGGAATGGATAAAAAACAGTAAGACTCCAAATTCTAAGAGACTAAACGTACCTATCGGCCAATTTAATAAAACCGTTCTAAATTACAGATATCTCTTGAACAGGACTATAACTATAGTGACTGATTTCTTGGGCATTTTAATGCCCTCTAATTATCCAGACGGTACCAGACCCAGACCTGGACAGCCATTAATGTTAACACTACCCTAGTGAACCGCTGCAAAGGTTCTTTTCTTTTCATAATATTGTCATAGAACCAAGACTTCTTCAATATACACAGGACTAAATGGCTAGATTTTAAGTCACTCGAATCATGCTCATTTTCTACACTGACTACCTGATTGACTATTGTAACGGTTGCATATAAGAAAAACTCAAAAAGTAACTATCATGTTAAGATTTAACATTCGATGCATCACTGCGGCTTGACTTTTAGCAATGAAAATTTGACTGAATAGCAGTATTCAAGTATGATAAAGTAAAAAGACGTAACATTCAAATTGATATTATACCGGTTGAGAGCCCACAAAGGTTAATATTGCCTACAATCTGATTTATAAAATATGATAATACAGTATTATATTCAGAAATCATTCATTTTTTTCTATTTTCATTATTTAAATCTGGCTGTATCCAATCGAACAATACGGAGAGAGAAAAAAACCCACCATGTGTTAAACTTTAGGGTAGTTTTCCGAAAATCCAAAATTTCTCTCCGACTTTGATCGGATTAGCGATGTTATGACTGAGGAGGTAGAACTTATTGAATAACTTTCGTATAGGCCTACATAAAAAAAATCGAAAAAAATGTCAATACTGTATTCTGAAATTTAAACATTTGGGAAATACTATTCATGCATCAATTTTTTGACAGAATAGGTGCATAATAACTTATATTTTACATTGCAAAGTTGTATTTTGTTTAAGTGCAATTGATGCATGCCTAAAACTTAAAGTGCACTTTATGTAAAATTAGGTTTGTGCTTCCACACATTTTGGTCATTTAAAAAATAACACACTTTTGGTTAGTTTATTATTATTATAACCCATCATTTTGACAATCCATAAAAATAATTAAAAAAACCCATTTCCCAGCACTAGAGAGGTGTGTGTGGAGGCAATCGAGAATGACAAAATTGGCTATATTCCAGATAATAATGAATCCCTAATAATGAGACACCCCCCCCCCCCCCCACCCCCCATCTATAGAGGACAAATCCAGATCAAACTTTTTAAAAAAAGTATGGAATTCCAGATCAAACTTAAAAAAAAGTAAGGAATTCCAGATCAAACTTTTCACAAAAAAATAATTAAAAATACATCCCATGTTTTTATTGTTTTCAACAAAATTGACCATCGGTAATAAGCTCCCAACATTCCAGGCAAAATATCATAATTTCACAGTTCCATCCTTGCACAAACCTGGCACAACATGTCAAAAAATAATTAGAGGTCATCTGAGGTCAAAGGTCACCCAGAGGTCAAATCGTAAAGGTTGCCCGATTGACCTCAACTTGGAGAAGAAACATGAACACCGGGGGGGGGGGGGGGGGGGGGGGAGGGGGGGGGGGGGGAACATGACCCCTATGTGACCTTTGACCTCATTTAGTTGATCTCCCAGCCAGGAAGATTCGCAAGTCATGACTTGCAGTATTTTTTACTTGCCCAACTGTGTTTAGGCTACTTGTATTTTTTGATTATTTTCTGAGTTGCAGTGAACCAATTGATTGGCCCATCAGAGCTCTCTGTGGGTTATACCCCCAGAATTCGAGACTCACGCCACTGCACAAAACATTTGTATTCTGTGCGGCACTGAAGTGGATTTATGAATAGGAACCCAGGGACACAGCAAAATGAAACATTTTACCAACAAACTTTACCATATGAGCCTAACTAGGAACAGAGCTTTGTCTCTTGCCCCTACGCCTATATATGTTTTTAATCTCAAAAACAAGTTTGTTATATCAATCTTTGTTCTGAAGAATAACCTGAAGATCACTTTAAAATTTCAAGCTCGAGAAAATTCTGATTATGCCTAACCCATAGCTTATTATTTTGTCAGTAAAACTAAAACTGATGGTACAACTTGTGAAATGTGAAATTGCATCGAATTATAAATCTGGGTCTTATTCACAACAAAAACATACATGTTATTATTACAGGGTGAGTCAGACAAAGCAGGCACGTTTTGGTAAAGGCGTACCAAAAATATCTGGCGTGTTTATTGAAAATCATCATCAATTGTTTTTGCTTTCATTCAAAAGATTTGTTTTAATCGACCATTTGGTCTATACTTTTACTTTCACTAAAAATGTAAGCCAATCCAAGGAATGGCAAACAATGTCAGTTTGCATTCTTTTAACATTCTTTTAAAAGAGTGGGGGAGTTCATCCGTCCCAAAGTGGAAGATGGACTAATTCTGTTGTTGAATTCTGGGAATTTAATCTATGAAATGCTCTTTACATAACTGGGGCGGAGGGGTATGGAGATGTGTTTGTTTTTGTGTGTCAGTTCTTGGAGGGGGCCACGATTATATACACTGAGCCAAAAAAGAAACTTATAACAAAAAAGAAACTTATAAATTTTAACAGATCACCAAATAAAATTCTGTGCATGAAAATGTACCAAATTTGGATACAATATTACTGCAATGTATTGCTTCAAATGGCAGTCAATAACCAATTGTTTGCTTCAATGACACAAGAGAAATGCGCACTGACCCTATGGTGATCTGTTAAAATTTTATAAGTTTCTTTTTTGGCTCAGTGTAGTTGTACCGACGAAAGCCATGATGTACCGACCAAAAGAAATTACAGACTCCAATTTTTTTTGTAAAGTTGCCCACTTTTTTCTCCGTCAGCAACTAAAATCTTGATAAGATAAGTGTGTGTGTGTGTGGGGGGGGGGGGGGGGGGGGGGGGGGGGGGGGGGGGGGGGGGTAGGAGTAACCTTGTCCTGAAAATCGGCAGAACAAAACTCATGGTCAAATTCAGAAATGTACCGACGGAGGCTCGTGTGTACCGACGGGGTTATTTCAGGGGGCCACCGAGCCCCCGACTCCCCCCCCCCCCCTGGCACGCCACTAAGTTCTTGTGTGTCAGTTCTTCATTAAAACCTTTAATTTGTGTGTCAGACCCAAGATGAAATCCATGATAGATCAACATGGAATCTTTCACACTATGTTTCCTTAATATTATATATTGCATGAACTCTTGTTCAGGGATTGCACACCCCACAAATATACACACAAATCAAAGGTTTAAATGCATATTAACTGGCACACAAACAAACACCTCCATCTCGGCATCATCATTAGGGTTCTAAAAAGTAACTGGCATGCTAAATTATATGACGCTATTATACTTGTTTATATATAACTTTTTCAACATATTTTATAATATCTCATTGGTACAGTAGATGAAGACTAATTTTAATTTGTGAGTTGCACCACGGCGTATCCCGGGACACATTTTTCGTGTTAACGATGCGTTTGAAAGATACCAAGGGTCAGAGGGTCTTGCAACTATGATTTTGCGCGGCCGCCACGCTATCGTCTGATCCCCCTCCCCCCCGGCCGCGCCTAACGATTCCCGATCCGAACTACCACTGATGATAAACATTTATTTTCTTTCGAATTTCTTTTCTCTTCCTTTCTCTTTTCTTCCTTCCCCTTTCTTTTCCTCTACCCTTCCCCTTTTTCTTTTCTTCCTTCCCTTTTTCGCCATTCCCCTTTCTTTTTTTCCCACCGAAATCATGCCCCCGAGCCCTATAATGCTACGCACTGGTCTCCACCACAGTCAGAGAATGATTTGACCACATAGCTATCATATTTTTAATGGAATCCAGAGCTTTTGTTTAATTTATATTCACAATCACCACCCTTAAGGTTTGCACTAAAGTTTCAGTTGTTTTGGTTCCATATGCATCAGGTATGTGTCTGCATGAACTAACCAGTTTCAAGCTTGATGCATGGGTTGATTTAGGTTAAGATTTGAATTATTTTGCTGCTATTAAATACACTAATATTACAGTAGCCATTTTATTTGCTATCTATAGATAACATTGCGATCATGTTATACTGAAGAAAGCATGTTATTCATTCAATTTGTTTGCTATCTACTGAAGATAGCAATAGTATGTAACATATACCGTATAGCGAATGGTATCACTGGTATTCTATAATTACTGGAGATAGGAATCTTTGTTGATTTGGTATTTTGCTTGTTTGTTGGTTGTTTTATAAATAAATATGCCAAATATCATGTAGGCATTATTGGAGAACTATGAAGAAGGTTGAATTGGTTTTCCCTTTATAAAACGCTCTTGAACGTAAAAAAACAAGGTTTTTAAATAATTTATTTTTATGCCGAGGCTATTTGTAGCGATATTAGTCATTATTATTTTTATGGTTATGCCACATTACATAGGCTCTGAAACTACATAAACCCCCTACACCCCTCCCCCCCCCCCCACACACCCCACACGCAAACCAAACCAGTTTGATTTATAATCATAACCCTCCAAAACCATTTACTGCGGCTACTTAATTAACCCTTACCTCTCAAACTGCATGAACCACATAAATCCCCTACACCCCACCCCCTCCCCCTCACACACACCAACCAGATTTATTTATTATCATAACCCTCCTAAACCATTTCCCGTGGCTTCTTCATTAACCCTCGGTCCCTTGGATTGTTTGGCACGCCAATTTAAAGTTAAAAAATCAGGTTGCTTTATTAACCCGCTACTTGTACCTCGTCACTATAACCATGATAACCCTATGCCTATTCTAAACCATTTTTTACGTGGTTTTACCCCCACCCAACATGACACCATAACCCATAACCAACAGGTCTATAACTTTTCCCGTGTGGCTTATGCGCCATGTGTAGAAGTGCGTAATGCCGCGGCAGTGAGCCCTTCCGCAAACATGTAGGAGACGCGTTACCACACGGTATGATTACGCAATAGTATGCGCAACGCACAATATCGTGCACTTCTAGTGGCATTTGTGAGCAAAATTGGAGAGGTTTTTGAAGTAATTCTGTTATACCCTTCACAGAGGTATTCATAGTGCATACTTTTTAAGAACGACGCATACTACCGATGTTGGTGTGTAGGGTATAACAGAATGATGCCAGGTTTTTTGCTGGTTTTTTGAGCCAATTGTTGACCATTTTCTATACTTAAAATCACACGTCCCGTTATTTCCTCTATCTTTCATGCAAATTAGGCGCCACTTTGATCAAAACTTATAGAGAAATAAGGATAACAAACGCACCCCGAATCCTGTCCACACATCCTTGCCACTTCAATGTATAAGCCCCACCCTCTCAACTCTGCACTCTGATCCTGTGCCACCCCCCCCCCCTCCCCACCCCACCAACACCCAAAAAGTACCACACCCCTATAGAAGGCATGGGAATTCCCAATTTTTAAATCAAAAAGCAGCCTGGGAATTCCCAAAAAATAAATTGCATTCCTCACACCCCTATAGAAGGCATGGGAATTCCCAATTTTTAAATCAAAAAGCAGCCTGGGAATTCCCAAAAAATAAATTGCATTCCTCACACCCCTATAGAAGGCATGGGAATTCCCAATTTTTAAATCAAAAAGCAGCCTGGGAATTCCCAAAAAATAAATTGCATGCCTCACACCCCTATAGAAGGCATGGGAATTCCCAATTTTAAAAACAAAAAACAACCTGGGAATTCCCAATTTTTGAAGCAGTTTTGGTCACACCCCTATAGAAGGCAGCACAATTTTGCAGTGGGAATTCCCAAAATTTTCAGTAAAAAAATGCTTGCCTTCTATAGGGGGTGTACCATTAATAAATGGAATAGCCCAATGCCCGGCGGTGAAGCGTGCGCACCAACGGGGAATGTGCTTTGTAAATTAACGGTGTAGAATAGTGCAGTAGTCGTGGTATGCATCCTTAGAACAATGAGAGACCAGGGACTAAATAAATATGGTTGCCCGGCAGTATGCGTACGCACCATAAGGGCAGGCGCTCTTAAAATTGGCGCTCGGTGATGGGTATTTTGCTTTTGAATAGTATGTATGCAGTAGTCATGGTCTAGTACCTCTAGCATGTCTTCAGACCAGGCGCTAATCAGTTTGGTAACACTACTGTTGTAAACAACGGTCACATCATCTTTAAAAAGAGCGAAATACCTCAAGTTTGAAAGTTTTTCAAAAGCAGTTTTAAATCAAATCATAACAGAAGTATCTTTTGTGGGATTGTAAGCGGGGTTCTTTTAGGATACTGAAATATTTGCACTTTTTCCTCGAAGACGAGGATGGGTCTTTCTTGCATATTAATTGATTTTGTTTTCGCTGATGTTGTTATACCAAGGTTCAAGAAGAGTTGGATTCTGTACTTATCGAAAACGGGGAGGAGCTCCAGTACCCTGGCGTGATTAACCGCTTGCCATTTACTTACGCAACCTTACTAGAGATACACCGGCATGTGAGTGTAGCACCGTTATCCATCCCCCGGGTTACCTCTAGAGACACGACACTGGCGGGCTACGACATACCAAAAGGAACTAGTGTGTGGGTGAACGAACATGCCGTGCACAATGACCCGCATTTTTGGCGTGACCCGGAAGTGTTCAGGCCGTCGAGGTTTCTTGATAGTTCTGGAAAGCATATACTGCGAGAGAAGAAATGCCATCTTGTTCTGTATGGATACGGTAAAAAAAAAATCAATATTTATTGAATATCAAAATACTTGGGGGATACTGGGAGATTTCCGAGAAAAAATGAAGGTTCGAAAAAATGAATTGCTTCGATAGATATAAAAGGTACTTATATAGAAACCTTGAATACTTAATGGGAAAAGGGTTGAATGATGGCGCTACGGGGAGAGAGATATTCGGTTGAATACATTCATATGAAGAGTGATGCTGATAATTTCGATGTGATCTACATCGAAATTGCCAAATCGTAACATTTTACACGCCAGACGGCGAATTAAGGTAAACGGTTTCAGATGGTATAGTTAGTATGCCCAAGTATTACGTAGGTGCAAACACCGGTTTACAGGAAAAGTGAGTGCGCCCTCCTATACGTATATCTCAATGCACCTTTACGGTCGTGGGAACATGCTGATGACAGGATACTGCACTGTTAGTGTGAACATGCTGATGACAGTACACTGCACTGTTAGTATTGGAAGCCATTTTGATATACAGGGTGAGTCAACCCGGTTTCGCCTATTTTTAAAACCAGTTAAAAACAAAGTGAATACATTTAATGAAACAAATTGCTAGCTACAACCTGAATCCCAAACGGGAGATATGTTTTCTTTCCTTCTCTGAATTATATGACAATAAATCTATTCCAACTTCCACATTATCCACTATTGAAGTATGAGTTTTTGCTGATTTTTGTTGAACATGTTGAAAGAAGAGCTGGACATATTAAATACCGGTACCAGACCATCACACACATGAAACATGACACAACTATTGAGATTTATTAGGATTATTGCAATCATTTTTTAAAATAATTTTACTCCATTTGGTACGAGAAAAAGACAATCTTTATTTTTTATAGCATGTAATGAGTGCCAGTACAGTATTTACAAACAACTCATCCTTGACACTGCTATGAATTCGCTTTATGTACAATTATTTGTTACATTGTATATTTAAATCGTTTCCGAGCAATACGAGCATTATTGAGTCAAAATGTTAACATAATGTTGACTATATATTTGGCAATTACTATTTTAAACTACAATCGCGGCCATAATTAGTTGGAACATCCATGTAATAATGACCATTTCGTGCGTTCCCGTTTGCGCAAAATGTACACTATCAAAACATTGCTGTCTTTGACGGAAGGCTTAAAGCCTTTCCTAAACATTAATAACTCCCCCCTCCCCACTGGGCAATGTTGGCCCTTCCCAGTATCCCGTAACCCAAAAATCATGTTTCAACATTGATCCAGGGGGAGAGGGGGAGTTTTTAAACACACGTATAAAAGTGTTCCAACAATATTGGCCGAGATTGTCTCCTCGAGTGATAAATGTAAAGTTTTCGATTAGTTTAAATCATTGTATTTTCGTAACGGCTAATTCGATTTTATTGATACTTGGAGATCATTTTGCCTACATACCATAGATAAAAGTGAATGACAAAATTTGATCTTTTCATTAACGGTTTTAGGGAACGGTCACTTTTAATTAGATATAAGGTCTATTTCTGGTGTATTTTTGTTCATAAAATGGTCACATGGATTCACTTTATGTCCAGAACTATTTAACAGATCGCTGTAAAATTAGCAGAATGTGATAATAGTATTATGCCCACTGTTCATACTATTAATTTAAACATTTGTGTTTAATTTATTTGGAGAAACGGTCACATTTGAATTGGAATTAGATAGTTTAGGTCTAATGTCAAATTGGAAAGTTGTGATTATCTATATGAATTTGTTCTATTTTTTCAACAAACTTCACGCAATTTTAACAATCGACTTATTTATTGTTTTAAATATGATAAATATGATAAATAAATAAATAAATAAATAAATAAATAAATAAATAAATAAACAAATAACAAATAAACCTAATTGTACATATTCATGTAGCTCTATTTAACACTTTCCACGCGGCAGTCGTCTGTAGACGACATTCCAAATTTTCACAAAATGTTTAAAATTGCAGACTAATCATAACATGTTCTATAACTTATACACCAACGCTCTTAGTCTTAGTCCTCTCCCCAACATAGAAGTTGATATCAAGCATGTGAAAATCATAGTCGGTAGACTAATAAAATATGTAAAACACACAGGATTATTATTGTTATGATTGTATTTAAAAAGAAACTCGTAGCTCTCTTTTATTGACATGTCAACCATAAACATATTGGTATACCTCCTTGCGTTATACACAAGCCTTAGAGCAGGGACATTATCAAGAGCGCCATCGCTTGATGGCTAGTTTATCTAGTCTCAATTTATTTTTGATTGACAGGTAACATCTTTTGTTCCTCTCAAGTGATTGTCCTAGACAAAGGTCACACGAGTCGATGTACGTACCCGAGTCATCAGGTACCCATCGTTTAAACCCCCATGATGCAACGATAGACTGTGGCTGTTAATCGACACACTGAAGTGTGTACGAACGAAATAGATGTCCTTAATTGTTAAGTGTCGTTTAAATCAAAATTAGATTCTTTAAGTGCAACAGCTTTTTAACTGCTTTTAGGCGAAAACTCTGTGTTAAAAACGCGTAAAATAGGAAATATAAAGCATTTTAAGCTTATGTTGAACTGTATAATGTTTTTTTTACATCGAATAGATTTAGCTCAGCGGTAAGGTGTCGGATTTGAAATCAGCGGGTTACGGGTTCGAATCCTATCACAGCATGTAGTTTTGTAGTCGATGTTATTTTATTTCGTATTAATCGAGATTTTTTATCCTGAGACAAGTATACCTAAAGGGATAAGCGCCCATTCATACCATTCATGCGCAGTGATCCAGGTCTGATACTGCATAATTGCTTTTCACTAACGAAGTGATTATGTAACTCCCTGGTAAATGGGTCACGCACCTTTAATAATGCTAGCACATCCATTGGTTTTATGTAGCGATCTTTTCAATCAGTGTTCAGGACTTGAACAGCGTGATCCAATTGATATGGTAATAATTGGTTTACATTACATGTAACACTTCAATAGTAAATAGTGGATGGCCAATCGATTATCATCATTCAATTTAATTTGTAGTACGACCTCGTTATTAGCGTTAGCGCGATATATTAATCCAGTCATTCAGTTTAGCGTCAGCGATATTGTAATTTGTAACCCAATGTCATTTCAAATAACCTGAACACGCTTTTAGTATGGGCTGGTTACGACAGATTTTAAAATTATAATTAAAACAATGTATTATAAAATTGAAGTTAATAGTTTGTGTTTGCTTTAATACGAATTGAAACACCATGTGATCTTTTTATTTATGAAAAGATAAGTTTATGAGCTCGACCACATCGAAATATGTATTAATAATTAATTACTTAATGGGTAAATAAATAGATAAATAAATGAATATATTAATTCATTAATTAGGTAAGTTATTAAATCCTTAGACAAACAAATGAATAAATAAATATAATGTATAACATTATTGTTCAATTAATTGAAATTCAAATGAACACATAATTAATAAATAAACCCATCAAGATAGAAGAAAGTTTAAAAAAGAAGAAAATCAATATGAATAAATGTCAATTTAAAAAAAAATGAATGTAAATAGATAATAATATTAAATAAATAAATAACGTAAAATAATATAAATAAATAACATTAAGAACTTCAATCAAGATTCGAACCTACGGCTTGTTGATTGAGAGTCTAAAGCTCTACAAAATAAAGACAAAAAAGGTGACTCCAGTGAGATTCGAACTCACGCGCAAAAGTTTCCATTAGACCACCGCCTTAGACCACTCGGCCACAGTGACAGTTCCCGATTACAGTGGCAGAGAATTATCAAATACCAAATACTTATTTGAATGTCGTTATTTCCCAATGACCATAAAATCTGTCCGAGCCTGGGATAGAATATTTTGAAACAACGTGTTATTGCACAAAGGCAACTGATTTTTCTTAATCCTTACAGTTTTAAGTTTGGGCTGATTTCCATTAAAATCCATAAAGGTCCCTTCCCGGTCAATCAATTGCACGAGAACATTATTATATATTATCCCAAAGCTCGCGGTAAACTAGACATTATGCGATTCAAATGTTAATCAGTAAATCAAACAGAAAAGTTAATGTCTACTTCATGGAATTATAATCCCTAAATCGATAGCACTGTCAGACATCAATGACTTATCTCAATACTACATGCAGTATTCGTAACATTATCTCAATCAATAACATTGAATAGAGACTGGCCTTGCGTTACATTGCATCACGGTGTATTTTGATGAGCACCGACGACTCAGGTAGAAAGTGAATCAAAAGAAATCAATCATGGGTCATTCATCGATATTACAGACCATTCAGTTTATTCTTGGGATTGACGCGGGATATTTGAAAGGAGAGTAAACTCGCATGATTATGAAATGGGCTTTTTACTTCTGGTAGTTTTGGTGAACAAAGTTTAGTAATTCTAATATCACTACATTAGACGTTGTATTACCTGGATTGTTTTCAAATGAGAATAAAATATAACTTGAGTATATAAGGAAGTACGGAATTCTAAAAATAAATATGATATGAACGTAATTCATTGAGAAAATAAGCTTTGAATCTTACCCGTACTTGTTTCATAGACTTTAAAACATCTTACCATCATGGAATAATAATTCCGTAATTGCTATTCCAATATTTTATCTAACACTCCTATAGATAGTGATATCTGATGGGCTATTTCTCTAATATTTCAACATTTTGGAACATAATGAACATTTAAATATAGCGACGACAGACTACATCCCCTGTTATTATACTTAAATATTAAAATGAAGCAGACGAAGCAACGCCCTATAGCGTCACTAGCGGCGTTGATATTGCAGTTTATATCCAGGAGGCGTGACCACAGTACCTTTCCGGTTCATGATTATTCACAAACACACAGTTTGAACGTCGAAGAGGGCGCTCGTAATAATGTCCAATGTTTACCTTGTGTAAGGCTTGTGTATAATGCATAGTAAAACATACACCCCCCCATCCCAACCTTTACATAGAGATACATATTAAGCGTCGCTCGCAGTGAAATGATATGCAATCTCGTGTCAACAAATCATAGATATAACAGGTTACAATGTAATTCTGGAACTTTGTGTGCATGTAGAGGCTATATTCACAGTATGCCAGCACAATACACGCAAAATCAATTAACGCGACAGTATACCACGATAAGAAAAGGAAAAGTAGGTCAAAGACTTTTATCTGAAAATGATGGCATACTGTTGAAACTCGACATTCCCGTAATATTTTGGACTCCTGATTGAAAATATCCCATGGATTACTGTTATGGCCTATCCAAATACGTTGTCAAATTGAACTATATACAGTGCATTAACAATAACGACTAACCATATCGATTATGTCTATAATTGTCCTGATATCTTTTAAAACGCTGTTCCGTGGTATGGTCTCATCCGTGGTGAAGTGGTTAAGAGCGCTGTTGTTGCGTTGCTTTCACGCTTTCAAACCAAATGTTGTAAGTTCGAGCCTGGCACCGGACTATGTTTTGAATATTTTTTTAAAATAATGTCCAATTCCCCCGTAGACTTTTAAAAATACCATATAACAATTAATTTAACTTGTTGGCGATAGCGCCCCTTCCCCTTCCTTGTTATGTAATCCATTTTGAATGACGCAGGAGTCGCGTAAGCGACGAGAATGTGTTCCAGCATGTTTAGCTGTTGGTATATGTGATCGAGAAACCATTTAAATTTAAATTACTGGCAACATCCATAATTTATTGGGCATTTAGTATGCCAAATATACCTCTGTAATTAAAAGTGACCTATCCCTAACAGTAAGTTGAGGCATGACCTTTTTAAGTAGTTGGCCACGTGACCAATAACATAACCTATCTATCCTTCAAATCTAGTAAAGAAAGCTTTATTGAATCAAAAGTTATGCCCAAAACCCTTAAAACAGATGATTTTTTTAACAGATGATTCAGACAATCGCGGCCATAATTAGTTGGAACATCCATGTAATAATGACCATTTCGTGCGTTCCCGTTTGCGCAAAATGTACACTATCAAAACATTGCTGTCTTTGACGGAAGGCTTAAAGCCTTTCCTAAACATTAATAACTCCCCCCTCCCCACTGGGCAATGTTGGCCCTTCCCAGTATCCCGTAACCCAAAAATCATGTTTCAACATTGATCCAGGGGGAGAGGGGGAGTTTTTAAACACACGTATAAAAGTGTTCCAACAATATTGGCCGAGATTGTCTCCTCGAGTGATAAATGTAAAGTTTTCGATTAGTTTAAATCATTGTATTTTCGTAACGGCTAATTCGATTTTATTGATACTTGGAGATCATTTTGCCTACATACCATAGATAAAAGTGAATGACAAAATTTGATCTTTTCATTAACGGTTTTAGGGAACGGTCACTTTTAATTAGATATAAGGTCTATTTCTGGTGTATTTTTGTTCATAAAATGGTCACATGGATTCACTTTATGTCCAGAACTATTTAACAGATCGCTGTAAAATTAGCAGAATGTGATAATAGTATTATGCCCACTGTTCATACTATTAATTTAAACATTTGTGTTTAATTTATTTGGAGAAACGGTCACATTTGAATTGGAATTAGATAGTTTAGGTCTAATGTCAAATTGGAAAGTTGTGATTATCTATATGAATTTGTTCTATTTTTTCAACAAACTTCACGCAATTTTAACAATCGACTTATTTATTGTTTTAAATATGATAAATATGATAAATAAATAAATAAATAAATAAATAAATAAATAAATAAATAAACAAATAACAAATAAACCTAATTGTACATATTCATGTAGCTCTATTTAACACTTTCCACGCGGCAGTCGTCTGTAGACGACATTCCAAATTTTCACAAAATGTTTAAAATTGCAGACTAATCATAACATGTTCTATAACTTATACACCAACGCTCTTAGTCTTAGTCCTCTCCCCAACATAGAAGTTGATATCAAGCATGTGAAAATCATAGTCGGTAGACTAATAAAATATGTAAAACACACAGGATTATTATTGTTATGATTGTATTTAAAAAGAAACTCGTAGCTCTCTTTTATTGACATGTCAACCATAAACATATTGGTATACCTCCTTGCGTTATAATGCATAGTAAAACATACACCCCCCCATCCCAACCTTTACATAGAGATACATATTAAGCGTCGCTCGCAGTGAAATGATATGCAATCTCGTGTCAACAAATCATAGATATAACAGGTTACAATGTAATTCTGGAACTTTGTGTGCATGTAGAGGCTATATTCACAGTATGCCAGCACAATACACGCAAAATCAATTAACGCGACAGTATACCACGATAAGAAAAGGAAAAGTAGGTCAAAGACTTTTATCTGAAAATGATGGCATACTGTTGAAACTCGACATTCCCGTAATATTTTGGACTCCTGATTGAAAATATCCCATGGATTACTGTTATGGCCTATCCAAATACGTTGTCAAATTGAACTATATACAGTGCATTAACAATAACGACTAACCATATCGATTATGTCTATAATTGTCCTGATATCTTTTAAAACGCTGTTCCGTGGTATGGTCTCATCCGTGGTGAAGTGGTTAAGAGCGCTGTTGTTGCGTTGCTTTCACGCTTTCAAACCAAATGTTGTAAGTTCGAGCCTGGCACCGGACTATGTTTTGAATATTTTTTTAAAATAATGTCCAATTCCCCCGTAGACTTTTAAAAATACCATATAACAATTAATTTAACTTGTTGGCGATAGCGCCCCTTCCCCTTCCTTGTTATGTAATCCATTTTGAATGACGCAGGAGTCGCGTAAGCGACGAGAATGTGTTCCAGCATGTTTAGCTGTTGGTATATGTGATCGAGAAACCATTTAAATTTAAATTACTGGCAACATCCATAATTTATTGGGCATTTAGTATGCCAAATATACCTCTGTAATTAAAAGTGACCTATCCCTAACAGTAAGTTGAGGCATGACCTTTTTAAGTAGTTGGCCACGTGACCAATAACATAACCTATCTATCCTTCAAATCTAGTAAAGAAAGCTTTATTGAATCAAAAGTTATGCCCAAAACCCTTAAAACAGATGATTTTTTTAACAGATGATTCAGACAATCGCGGCCATAATTAGTTGGAACATCCATGTAATAATGACCATTTCGTGCGTTCCCGTTTGCGCAAAATGTACACTATCAAAACATTGCTGTCTTTGACGGAAGGCTTAAAGCCTTTCCTAAACATTAATAACTCCCCCCTCCCCACTGGGCAATGTTGGCCCTTCCCAGTATCCCGTAACCCAAAAATCATGTTTCAACATTGATCCAGGGGGAGAGGGGGAGTTTTTAAACACACGTATAAAAGTGTTCCAACAATATTGGCCGAGATTGTAGCTTGATTTGATAGACGAACAGATCTTATCTCTTTTTAAACTGTTCTTGCTTTTAAAAATAACTTAACAGGTGCGTACCTTAATTAAGCGTTTTGAAAATGTTTTTGCTATACGGTATATCATAACATCGCAATATTTTGCATGCAATATCGATTTATTTATCAGAGATTCAACAAAAATATGTAAATTAGGTGTATTTATCAAATGGTCTTTTATTGATAAAATGTCAACAGGTATAAAGTTTGTTGGGTTGGTGAATAACTATTAGTGCAGTATAGGTAACATCCATTAACTTGGGTTTATTCATGTTATCTTGGAACACTTTTTATTTCGCGCTTTTTGGTAAATGTGTTGTAATTATGGCGCGCAATTAGGTATTGTCTTGAAAACTTCACTAAGTATGAAGAAATGTGTTTACTCTTATATTCAATTTATAAGAAGTATCCATAATTTTCAGTGTTAAATACTTTAAAACGGCTCGGAGGCAATAGGTAGTATTAAGGTTCAGTCGGATGTGAAATGTGTTATTAAATAATAATTATTTATATATTTGTCTTTCTTAACTTCCATTAAGGTCTCCGTCAGTGTTTAGGTAAGAGGTTAGCCGAAATGGAAAACTTCATGATGTTTAGCGGTTTATTGCGCAAATTCACCTTTCACACGCCACCGGAAGGTAGGACGCCCTCTACTGTAGGTACATTTGGCTTGACATATACCCCCTCAGCATTTCCAGTTGTGGTGGAGAGAAGATAACGTACAAGCCGTGAGATTTTAAACATTTTGTTGTTACCCGAGTGAAAAGTGTGTTCATTTTCTATAGCACTAGTTCCGTGCCCATTCGCGAAACCAGAAACTTGTTTGCGACAGCAAGCTGCCCCGGGCGTGAGTAGTGCACTATGAATCTAACCATATGCATCATAACCCTCAAGGGTCCTCAAATTAACATTCAGTTCTATTAAAGAATATAACAATTTCAATTTTGGATGACCACCTGGCAGTTATTCAAATCTGATCTGTCAGTCACTTCACTTGTTGGGTCGTAATTCCTAATTAGCACAGCAGAATACTGGGACAGTGTCCACCAATTAATATAGCTTGAAAGCAAAGGCAATATCAACGTAAATTACCAATATTGTGAAATTGGTAGTTTCGAGTTAGTATTACTTGGACCTTCTTTTGATGGTGACACAGCACGAAACAAGTGCTACATCCTATGTACCAGTCGGAAAAGTGTACTTTAGGACCCAGATTCTGGACTGCACTAGTATTGTGTGTTACTGGTACACCCAGTATCGCTCGATATTGATTTAAAGTAAGTGTTCCCGTATCGGGCGATACTGGCACACATAAAATGTCCCGGCATCGGGCGATTACTGGATCATAATTATGTACCAGTAGTGTACCAGTATCGCCCGATACTGGAACATAAAAATGTTCCAGTATCGCTCGATACTGGAACAAAATTTGGTGTGCCAATATAACGTCTTGGCGTTTCTATTCATACTACGTAATATGACGGTTGTATAGGTGTATTTCTCTTGGATTTATTGGATCGGATCAATAATTAAGTCCCGCTACCATTGGTCTTGATCTACATTATCAAACCCTTATATTAATCATTGTGACCTAGATTAGACCCAGAGACAATTCAAAACAATATTAGAGAAGCATTTTTTTATTTTTAAATACTGTATTTACGTTCTAAAGTGCTCAACAAAAGAAAGTCGTACACTTTGTTTAGGTAAATTAAAGTAACTTTTGATTGTTTTTTTACCAAACAGGCTAGATTAGATAGACATTTGGATGAATCTTTTAGGCACATTTTGATACCAAACATAACACCCAGCAACAAAGATAAACCATGATTAGCGCCATTTAAAGAAAATTAGTCACTTTTCAAAAGTCACATTTTCAATTACTACACGGGAGGAAAATGTGTGTGTGCGAGGTTCACCCCATGCGTGAAACTGCTATTAACCAGGATTGACCGGAGGGCAATCGATCACACAGTGCAGCCGTGTACACGTACCTTGCGCTGGGCGTACACTTAGTGAGCGGGATATTTGATTCCGAACATAAAGGGCATTATGTGCTTGTTAACAATTGGTGTTTTCTTCCGCGTAGTGTATTGGAAATGTGACTTTTGAAAAGTGACTTTTGAAAAGTGACTAATTTTCTATAAATGGTGCTAATCATGGTTTATCTTTGTTGTTAGGTGTTATGTTTGGTATCAAAATGTGCCTAAAAGATTCATCCAAATGTCTATCCAGCCTGTTTGGTAAAAAAATAGTCGAAAGTTATTTTAAATGACCTAAACAAAGTGTACGACTTTCTTTTGTTGAGCACCTTATGATATTCATCGGTAGATCAGTGTCCCAGGATGATTTAAACTGGGCAGGTTCTTGTCTGTAAATAGTATACGCTGTGTATCTTTTACAATTAAGAACTATTATTCTCACTATACGGACGGACACAATTGGAATTCAGCAATGTGAAAATCCGTGAGAGCGTGAAGATAAATATAAGGCTAGCTAAAGTAAACGGTTGGATCCAAATGAGAGTATTGGTACACAGTAAGCAGTCAGCTTTTATCTAATACAAAATACGTGTTTTTTTCCTTCAAATTCGTGCATTGGTTTCATGGAGGTCGCCATTGTTACCATACCGTCATTACAGGTGCTGTCAATCACGCCGATGTATTGCCTTTCCTGGTTCAATATGCCAACTGATTTTTTTTAATAATTTGACTTCATAATGATTTCAGATGCTCTATAGTTTATACGTTCAATTGACCCCAACCTGACGTCACTTTGTAGTGACAAAACCACGCTCACACGAACAAATGTATCCCATTTTTGCGATTTAAAGTCGTTTTTTTTCTCCTTTTTCAGTCGATAGATTTTTCTTTCCGTCGGTGATAATCTAGTTTGTATTTATTTAAGTACCGGGTTCACAAGTGTTACCATCCACACTAATTCAAAGAAGTTCAACGCAACCACAAAAATATAATCGCTCTATACTCATCTCTGTAAATACTGGACACTGGTATACTGCAAAAAAGCAAAATTGCACCCACCAGTAGTCGGACACGAATTTAAAACAAAAATCGTATTCTTTAATTCGATCTCACTGACAGGTAAGAAAAGACACATAACCAGCTTTATGGAATATGTGTATGGTACATGTTTATTTGATCAAACATCAGAACAGTGACCACTCAGTGAAGTAAGTCATCAAATTCTTGAGGATGTCTACCTTGCTAGACCAAAGAGTATTGTTTACTTGAATAAGTTGCCAGTCTGACGACACTGCTAGTTTAGCAGTGAAACGTAACTAAAATTGTGAGTATCTTATACGAGTATTGTATACATTTGAATTAAGATAAAAAGCTAAATACCATCTGAAATGTCTATGAAGGCTATGATCGTTCACCAGTTGTATTGTTCTATGAGAGCAAATCAGACATCAATAGTTGCAGTTGTAGCTATGGTTCATCTTAATGAGATGAGGACGGGCCCAGCTTTTGCTCAAACAGCATCAAAATATGAGCAGACCATGATCAGACTTGAGTGTTACAGCATTAAAAGACAAATTGAAATCCCAACTTGGTGACACATGTGATGTCTTCAAGGCACTCTTGAATAGCATGATCCATACCACGTACAATTATAATTTTGAGATCAAGCTATGGAACATTACAATATCATATGAACCAGATGTGGCACCCTGTATCCGTAGTGATATGGATTCAGTACCCTGTAATTAAGGAATTATCTGTGAGCAAATCTGGTTCTCTAGTCGTAAAGCTAAATATGATCAGATATATTCATGTTCCCACTCCCTTAACACTTTTGGACCTGTGATTTGACATTTCGCCAGTAATACATCATCTAAGGATGTGTCTATTTCCCACTATGTGGTCAAATTAAGAAACTGCAAAGGACATAATTATGCCCCAAGGGCATAAACTAACCTTCATAAACCTGAAAGTGGACCACATAGTCAACGGTTGGCAAAATTTCAGATGATTACGGCGAAATGTCAAAATCACAGGTCCAAAAGTGTTAAGGGAGTGGGAACATAATCCTCCCGAGCCGCCTAAGAAATGGCTTACATTATACAAAGTCATTGCATTATCATACTACACTATTACACCACTGTTATCGTATCATGAGTATACATTGGACCTCGATAAAGATAAGACTATTTGATTTATGGCTAGTTATACATAGTGAGAAAAAACCTCTCAGATCTAAACATTATGGAATTTTCATTATTGATTAAATTGTGATAATGCTGTTGAAGTGTTTATTTTGTTGTTGTTGATGTGATTAAGGAAGTTGTTGTTATAATGAAATTGGAATGATTTCACTGATAATGTGGAATGTGTTCAAACTTTCAAGATTTTTTTGTTTGTTCTTTAATATATAACCTTTATTGACAATTGTTGAGAAGTATTACAAAAATTAAATATGATTATAATACAACAAATTAAATACACATTTTATTATGCATGAACCCATTATATGCCAATATAATGTTAAATTTAATCATAAGTGGTTTTTAAACTGTGATATTTCCCTAATATAACCAAGTTAACCTGAAGAGCGAGCGCTAACACATCGCACACTGCTATACTATGGAGCCCTCTAATGCTAGAAAGCCCAGAAACCATCTAAATATATAAAGTATACATAACCACGGTATCTAATACACCGCGGACCACTAAAGGAAGTTCCAAAATGGTCCGATAATAGTAATAATAATATTTATTGATTTAACACTTTTCACGGGGATATTAGTTTTACTATATACAACACATATTTGTTTAGAAACCTTTCCCAACTTTTAAGATTTATCTCAAGGATTACTGATCCAATACTAGGCATGGTTGTACTTATTTCAATGCATTTCTCATGGTAGTTCCAAATATGGTTAGGACATTTTTAAATGTTGATATTTTTGAAACACTTTGTGACATTTTGGAATTTCGTCTGCAGACGCCTGCCGCGTGGAAAGTGTTAACAAATGATTGAATGGGAGTGATACATTTATATTACTTTCTGCATATTGACAATTTTAACCTAAATAGGATAATTATATGGAAATTATAAAATACCAACAGGAACTGGTAGCTTCTATACGGGTGTGAGTCCTACTGGATTTTGGATTTTGGATTAGTCCAAAGCCAGACCGAATGATAGTCAAGTGAAAAAACAACAACCAAATGTATTTGAAATGACAATATAGTTATTGTAAATACCGCAACCAAAGGTGTCAGGACACTTGGTTTGTGGTATCAAAATCATCTCATACAGGGTGTCCCAAAAGTCTATGCACGTTTTTGAAGAGTCATATCTCATAAAATATAAATCATATGGTATAAATTTAACCATATTTTGATAGACGAGATTTGGGAAATTATTTGATACCAAACACAACCCTATTGGTGAACCCACATCATTATAAAACTGGTTGAAAGTTTTTGGCCGTGTGAGACCCACCCATATATCAAGTGCACACATTGTTGCTAAAACAGGTGCGCATAAATTAGCGGTATGAAAGCAACGTTGCGCATTAGTCACAGTTCACTACTTACCTTGCAACATTAATGTTATTACCAAACTCGGTCACTCACAACATAAATAGGCGTAGTAGACAACATTGCACAGCAAAAGTCTTCATTGCATAGATAAGCGAATACAAATTGTATGGTTCTACGCTGAAACAAATTCAGTTCAACTTACTCAACAAAATTTCAGAAAACGTGTCAAAGTGAAACGCGCACCAGGAAGAATATCCATTCTGAATTTGGTGGAAACATTTTTGAACACAGGAACTGTGCATGATTTGTCTCGATGTGGTAGAAAAAAGACTGGTAGATCAACAAGTCACATTGATGTAATCTAATCGCTGTGTGATGTGTGCGTTCACTTTTCTGTTACGTTATTCAATTGTTTAGGTCTGTGTTTTTGCATTAGCGCACGTCTCTGTATAAATGGAAAACATTTAAACTAGATCTCACTATAGAAACGAAAATTATGTGTGATATAGTCTGTTATTATGATGGGATCACTGTAATGTAAAATTTCAAATAATACAATCGACGGGTCATTTTCTGTGTAACCAACTCTACCTGTCTTTTTGTTAATCTCAATAGGTATGGATTTATGAACTTTATTCCTCCGAAGTATAAAATTACATTTTTGCAGTAATAAATATTTTACTTCTAGGGTGGCATTACAAACAGATGTTACTCCAATGTTTGGTATTAACATTATTTCCCACATCTCCTCTTTCTAAATATGTATTCATATTTTCAATACGACTTATATTTTGTGAAATACAAAGCTTCAAAGTCGTGCATAGACTTTTGGGACACCCTGTATGTATATTAAATTTAGAGTGTAACATTTCACTACGAGCTGAAAAAATGTGTTGCTGATGAATTTCTTATAATTAACTTATTATACTTTGTGGTATAATTACACCCAATTTTTTGTTGCAATGATCTACCCTTCATTTGTCTCTATCAACTATTGGTGAGTAGAGAACCTACAGTCTTCACATTAAATCACCTTATCAAATGACAGTTTCAAAACGTTTAATTGTGACCAGACAAACCCATAAAACACATATGACAGGTATATTAACATAACAAATCCCCTAATGAATGTTGTGAAATATTAGTGCACAAATGATCTGCTTTTGCATCGGTTAATGTATTATTCCGTATAATGAACAGTTGTGAACTAATGTATCTAATGACATTATAATTCACCACCAAACCACATGTGACAGGCTTTGTGTGACAGGTATGTAAACATTACAACGGTCTGCAATCAATCACTATTGGCATGTTTAGTCCCCTCAAGTCTAAATTTAGTGTACTAATAGTACTTTTCAATTGGTTTCTGCCTATACGTATAATAAATACAATACTCAAATCGGATACAAACTTCTCCATTGGAAATAGCTCATGAATAAGTAATGAACCTCATAGCCAATGTTCTCCTATGGTACTTAGTCTGACAATGTTGACAATCTTTCAAAATAACCTTCTCAATTGTTTGTTAATGGATTAACTCATGTAAAAATAATCCGAATACTGTCTCTAGTCTTTAATCTATCATAGATATTGACACTTGATCTCTTTATTAATCATAAAAATAAGATATTTAAGATGGAAATTAAGTTTTATTTTGACACCTTTACGTTCATATTTTAAATGGGAACCATCCGGATTATCTGTACTTTCTCATAGCACCCAAACATGATTTAGGCTGACACTAAAACAGTTCTATTTATTTCGTCATAACTTTGTATTATGATAAAATGACAAGCTAATTTGACTCTAAATTGACTAAAAATATAAATGTGAACAACTTGATTCACTGACTTATTGTTATAAATGTTTCTTTTAAAATAATGATACCTTAATAATATCTCAAAATAATTTAAACAAACAGTTGATAACATTATTTTATAACCGTATCATAGTAAGAATACCAACAACCTAACCCAGTAATTCAATGAATTCCCGTGTTTTCTCTCAATTTGCTTGCAAGGTACAGGTGTCTTAATATTGTCGGTTGCTAGTGTACATTGATAGATCTAAGGTCCACATGAAGGGACTGCTTTATGATCCAATTGCAACTGAATTCGATGCGCCCTCATTATAAAACCATATGGCGATAGTCCGATCACTGCATGTATTCCCGTTGTACAGACCCGGATTTGGTGCGTTGAATGGTGTGGCCAGTGCATTTACACTAGTGCAGTGGCGTAGCTCGGGGGGGGGGGGGGGGGGGGGGAATGCCCCCCTGACGAAAAAACCCGATTTGTGCCCCCGCCCCCCACCACCTTAAAAAAAAGGGGGTGAGAAAAAAAGGAAATAGGAAAAAATTGATAAAAAAGACCGAGGTTATTAGCCAAATAGAAGGCAAAATTAATTGTACATGTAGTACATTTACTATGCGATTTTTTGTGACTGAGCGATTTTTTTTGGACTGTGCGAATTTTTTTGACCTAACCCCCATGCCAATGCCATGTAAATCTATGACGTCTTCCAATGGAGCTATGAGATATGATCAATTCAGTAACAAGAGTGCCATTTTGGTCACTTTTGAACAAAAAATGGTTTTTCAACTAAAAAACACCTACATTTGTGATTCCAATGATTTTTATTAGGATATATCTAGGGTTCGGCAGAATCCGTGATTTTTTAAGGCAAAATCCGTGGACAGTTTGTGTAAAATCCGTGATTTCCGCGATTAGTGTGATTTCAAGCAAAGCCGAGATCAAACCGTGGGAAATGACACGTGAAATCCGCGCGGTCATATTTTTAGGCACTCAATTACAAATATCTATTACTCAAGGACATTAGTAAATAAATAAGTGTTAGATTGGAATAAACATACGAGGTAAAAAAACAAAAACAATAACAAGGAAAGGGCGATATAAAAAAAAAAGTTCTCTAAAATGCCTCAATTCAGATAATTTGTGATTCTTATCATCAAATGAAACTGTAAAAATCGGCTTGTTGGACAATTACCTTGGCTGAAATAGCCTTTCCGCGATTTTACGGTACAATTCCAAATCCAAATCCGTGATCAAGTATGAAATCCGTGAATTACGCCGTGAAATCCGTGATCATGGATTCTGCCGAACCCTAGATATATCAATGTATTAGGGATCACGTCAAAACTCGACCGCCCGTTGACCGCTGGTTACGGCCGGTCGGTTCCGCCCGGTTCTCACAAAACGTGTCGTCTGTTATAATATACACACATAATGAGGTCAAATAGTTACACTCTGGTGAACACGACCGGTTGATACTGCCTCGCCACACGCGTGAGCAATAAAGTCTTGAAGTAATGTGTTCTCAAGTCTCAGTTGACAACCAGTACAATACATCTATTGATTTTCGCTGGGGTTGGCTTTTTCAATCTGTTTATAGCTCAATTAACTTTTTAAAATCGATACCGAAAGTATATGAATGGTTTTTTTTATAGAACGATTATAGAGAGAGCTATTAGTATTATGACCGCAAAGTAACACATTGATAGTGTAAATTGGTCTGGTTACAGCATTAAGTCAACCGGCGGTTGTTCAGTGTTGCATGCGTGAATATTCATATACCAGTAAAACATTTGACCTGAAAGAACCGGGCGGAACCGACCGTAACCGGCGGTCAACGGGCGGTCGAGTTTTGATGTCTTCCCTTATTGAAACATCTAAAATTCAAATACTTTGTGGTTTGTCATGAATAATATGGATGCAAATATGCTTTCCTGATCAGATTCAACTAACTATTAACATTTAGTATAGGTAGATTATTATTGATATGTTCAATATACACACTGGAATGAAGATTATAATAAAAGAGTTCTCTGCACAAGAAAAGTGGCCAAAGCTGAATTTTACATAATTTGATATTAAACGGAAGTCTAAAAATGGAAAGAAACAATTTCTTATGAGATGACACATAAAGATAATTGCTGATCATGATTTTTAGTACTTCACATTTCACACCGCATTTCGCGTAGCATTTTGTTCTTTAAAGAAGAACGCGTTTCGCAAAGCCCTTTTCATGTTTTTTTCTGAGACAAACCTTGCCGGTAGTGTTATGCCTTACCATTAGTTTGGTGAACATTAATTCCATTGTTAACATTAGATACATTTGTCCCAGGCCTATACTGTCCCTAACACCTGTCAGAGTTTGAAATCCCCGGGGAAATCTCTCAGTCAAGACACGTCACCATTGTTCATTGCTCTTAACATTGGCACATACATTACCTATTGTATTAGTATTCACAAATGTTAACATTATTTAACTAACATTAGGTCTACTATATGACAAAACCTATTGTTAATTGTTCTTTGAAGGGTAATTATGTTTACATAGCAACGATCATTCTTTTCACTACTCTTGTTTATTTTTGAGTGACATATTCACTTGGAATAATGAAAGGCGCTCTGGTGCGGGAGCCATCAGTTACAAACTATCACTACTGAAATCATAAGAGCTTAATTAGCAATTTGTCATGTAAAATTTATGAATTTGTTGGTTAATTTCAATGTAGCTCCCGTAACCAAATTAACAGAATGCAAGTGTTAGGATACCTAATCGCGTTTACATCCTTAGCGCTCATTTTGACGAAAATAAAGGGAAGGTACCACCTTACCCGCGCTTTTTGGACGAAAAGAAATTGTATTGAGGACTTACCCGGGAATAGGGTAAACCGTCAAAGTTTGTCGGTAGGGGGGGGGGGGGGGGGGGGGGGGGGGGGTCATTATTTTTTTTAAATGTCGGAATAGTAAAGTCTCAAATCTTATAGTATATGTTAGCAGCATCATTTCCCTCTCTTATAAGCCAAAAATGCGATGAAATTTGGCGAATATTTTAATTTCAGCCTTTTTATAGGCTATATTTCACGTACAACGGCATTTTCAGGCCGGCCATGATTATGACGTCATGACGTGGGATGTTTGTGTATGTGTAGAAAGAAGAGACCTCTAGCTAAACCATGTCCAACCGGATATAATTTCAAAATGGATGTTGAAAAGTCCACTTTTCAAAAACATCTGTGGATCCCATATAAAAATGATTATCATTCCAGTGTTCCTAGTCCATATTGTAGCGTAGTAGTGTTGCCAAATTCTTACTTAGTAGCATGATTGGGCAAAACCAATGCAATCAATGTTTACTTTCGTTCAATGTAAACACACTATTTCAAGTGGCTGACGTCATCGGTCCAAATAAAGTTTTGTGATGCAATGTATAAGTTCGTGTCTCCGGAACGCGCACGATTTGTTGTATTGTGTACCGATGCATCAAGTCCATTGGATTGCATACAGAAGGACCTACCAGTTATCCAACTTTTGCATTATTGAAAAGTTTGTTCGAGCTCTAATGTAAACTGATAATGACAAAATTGGGCTATACACAGGCAACCTCAAGTCCTGTAGTGTTTAACCTTGTAAACAATACAAGTAGTAGTCATGTATCATATAACAGCTAGCTATAGTCTGTTCAATGTGAGATGGACCATTACTGCAAAAGAATATGATGCAAAATGAATGGACAGTATCGAGATCATGCGCTATATTATGGCGAATAAACTATAGACTTACAGTCTTTTTAGTGCTGCATGGACAAGATTATGATGACCTTTCACATTGCAAAATAATTATATATCATAAAAGGTCATGTTTCATCTTATGTTGAATGAACTAGGCAAGCGGGATATATCTAGCTATATTTTTAAATTGTGCTTTTGCATTTCAAATGCACATTTTCGCGAAGAGTTTTGTAGCAATTGCTGTACCTATCAGACTTGTTTCATTTGAGTCTGGACTCGGGACTCAAGTCCATTCTTTTGCGATGTAAAACCATTCAGCTGGATGGAAGGAACTCTAAAAGCTGAAACTAATTTAGTTTAATTCAATATTTAACTTTAATTTAACTTTAATTTATTAATTAAATTAAATTCAAATCGAAATGAATTCAATTCAATTCAATCCAATTCAATTCAAATTGAATTAAAATGAATTAAAATTCAATTCAATTCAAATCCAATTCATATCAAATTCAATTAAATTCATCGATTAAATTCAATTCAAAAAATCAATTAAATTAAATTCAAAATCAATTCAATCAAATTCAAAATTATTTCAGTCAAGACAAAGATAACAAATTTGCTGATGATACTACTATTTTTATAAAGGATGGAAAGTCTAAATATAATGTCATAAATGTATATACTTGATAATTTTACAGTTATTTCTTGATTACATCTTTGGATTGGGTCAAGAAAACATAGAAAGAAATGGGTTGGAGGTATAAATTGGAAGTTTCATCCCAACAATAATATATATAAAAAATATTGGGTGTTAAGTAGTAAGTCCGTGTATAAAATTGGAAGAGATGTCTGTATCTGCTGGGTATCTAAAATGGACTCTGTAGAAAAGGCAATCAGGTCTTGGACGATGAGAAATCTGTCAATGATCGGTAAAATACAAATACAATACTTATGTGTTGAAATACGTAGCTTTAAGACAAGCAATGCCACATACGTGGAAAACATCAACAAATTCTATACATAATATAAACTGCGCCAATAAAGTATCTAAACACTTACAAATGGTCAGATTTATTGGAACCTGAAATAGTATGCAAAAAAATTAGTTAATTAATTCGATTTACAGTTATCTTCTGCGCATATTGACACCTCTTTGGTTGCGCTACGATGTTGTTTGGCGGATTTATGGGCACTTGAGTGGCTTAAGGTCGAATTCAAAAGTTGCAAAACGTTTAAACGTTCAATTTTATTTGACGGATGTAATAAGGTCAAATATTGAACAGCTCAGAAGTATGAAGACTTTTTTATGATTAGTGTAAAGTTCACCACATTGAAAAACTACGTCACTCTCGTCTCGTTTTCGGAGCACTACTTGCTCTGAGCATGCTCAGTGGGATAGCACGCCCCTTTTATGACGTAAATGCGCCAATTATAATTAACGTCTATTGGGGTCGAGGTACCGAGTGTTGAACCAACGACCGCATATTAGTATAAGTTAGTGACGCCGCGGTGCACGGGTCAAATTTATACTAATTCTAGCCTGACCTTGGGTCTATTTTGTAGCCATTTATCTTAGAGTGTGATATTTTCCAGGGGAAGCCCTCTATTCATGATTTTTTTGAAAGTAGATTTTCTTGCAGATTTACATTTCGGATCATAAATCATGAATATATTCTGAGTTACAGAGCGATACGATTCCTAATTACTTCAAAATCATGGTTTAAAGAGTGAAAATAAACTGTCCTGCTCCAGGACAGTTTATTTTTAACTCTAAATTCACTCTTACCGCATTCCTTTAACAAGGTATTTGACAGTAAAAAACACATGTCTCTGACTAGCATCGACTAAAAAGTTTAACAAATAATAATAATAATAGCGTTGCTTATATAGCGCTGTTCCAAAAATGATCACAGCGCTTAACAAAAGATAAAACATAAACAAGAAACATCTTAAGATATAATTTATGGGATGGTTCCACTCCGGGTTTCCCATACCAATTACCATGAACTTAATATGTAGATAGGCCTTCATCAAGCATTTTTACTCCCAAAACTAATAAATAGACCAGAGTCTGACAGCTATAAATATATAGTTCAAAACTTTATTTGAACCTTAATTTGTGGCGATAGTGAATCATTGAACGCGGCGCGATTTGATCATCCATCGCACAGTATGATCGTTGCGCATTGTACACCATGTACACCATGCCGTGTGTACATTTGGTCGAACGTGTACTAGTAGGGGTGGGCGTATCTATACTTTTTATGGAAATAATTTACAAAACCCAATTCTGTCTATAATGGCCAAATTTTGTGAGAAAAAAGAATATGACGATCAAGAAGTTTTCAGACAAATGGTTAGGGGCGTACACCACTAATTCGGCAATTCGCGGCACTTCCGGCAAAGTTGAGTACGATAATAGTTCCTATTTGACGGAAAGAATGGTAGCAAATGAAACTAGTCATTATTGTTTGTGTGTTAAATTTGTGTTCTGCGCATTCCTAAGAATGTATATTCAATGTTTTAAAAAGAAAATACGTGATTTTAACTGAAACATGATTTTACGGACCGATTTACACGCACGTTGCCTGCATGGGTAAAAGCCGACTTATAAGTAACAAAATCAGTACACTCTGACGTGCCGGCTTCTAGCTAAACATCTACCCGATGACCCGGGGTTGAGTTTCAAATTATAAAATCCCATTTGTGTTAAAACATATCAAAATTTCATAGAATTCGTCGCGAGCTAAATCAAATTACAGCGATTTGAACACAGCCAACAAAGCATGTAAAGTCTATGGGGCTGAATTAGTGATGAACGTTCTTAGGTTGGTAAAATGCTAAAATTCAAAATGGCCTCCAAATAGGACATTTTTCTCCATTTCTGAGCAAATATAGGTCTATAACACCAACTGATGTGGTATTTTATGTGTTTTCAAGGTCTCTGAATCCAAAGTATTGATTCATTTCATGTTTCTACTCACTAGGGTAGTCAAAATAACCTGTTTGACCTCAGACAAAATCAAAATGGCCTCCAAAACAGTTATTTCTCTTTTTTGAGCAAAATCGGGTTAATAACATCAAATGATATGGTACTTTCTATATTTTCAAGATCTCTGGATCCACAGTTTTGTTTTGATTCATATCATGTTTTTACTCACTATGGTGGTAAAAATAACCTGTTTGACTTCAGAAAAAAATTCAAATGGCTGCCAAAAGGCTATTTTCTCTATTTCTGAGCATATTTGGGTTTATGACAGCAATAATAATAATAATAATAATAATAATAATCAGTATTTATATAGCGCCTTTTCCCAAAGGTTCAAAGCGCTGTAATTTCGCTGCTGGTGAATCATACTAAACAATGCAACGTCCAGGCAGCAGCTAAATCAGCGCCAAGTTGCGACATATAAACACACATGAACAACATCCACCATTTTTCAATGCAGCTCCCCAAATACCATTGGGTCAAGGAAGTTTTTGATATAACCGAACAACTAATCACAGATTTCGAAAGCAGGAGGAAACCGGAGATCCCGGAGAAAACCTGCGAGAGCGTGTATGGATCGTGATAAACCAAATGCACATAAAGCCCGACCGAGCACAGATTTCGAACCCGGGATTCATTGGTGCAAAGCGAGGGTATCTACGGCTGCGCCAACTGATATTGTACTTTATTATGTTTTCAAGGTCTCTGAATCCAAAGTTTCCATTCACTTTATGATTTTAGTCATCAGGATCGTCAAATTGACCTGTTTGACCTATAAAAAACCCTCATAATGGCCGCCAAAACAACATTTTCATGTAATTTGTTATAGCATTCTCTCTGTAACGTCATATTAGGTGACATTTTATATTATTGTAGGTCTCTGAATACTGATAATACTAGTAGTGAACTGCTCAGGAATATAGCTACAAGACCGACCGAAATCAGTGGAATAAACTATAGACACCGCAACACGTAGACGCAACACCTTGAGCAAATCAAGATTAGGGTATAGCCTACATGGTGAGCCTGGATGAAATATTGGAATGTTACGGTACAAAGTATAGTAATGATACTTTGGGTTTATTGGTTGATAAAATGGAGTGCTATAGTGAAAAAGATTTATTCAGCAAACATGAATTATTACTATTCATCATCATAGAGTGACTTGGTTGAGGATGACATAAATTCGATATGGCCACCAAAATTGGCATATATTTATTCTGTTTTTAGATTTCCTTAGTCAATAAATGACATACTAAAAGTCTATGAATATTTTACAGATGTATGAGGTCTTTAAAAAATAGAAACATGTCATTTTTTAAATTATTTATGTTTCAAAATAGGAAATAACCTGTCGAATTAGATAATATGTACAATTTGATAAATGCTGTAAAGATGGCAAATGCTAATGAATGTCTTGTAAAACATGGTTCTGGTTTACATATGTAGGCTTAGATATAAATGTCTGTGAAACAACACTGTCACGGATAATCACAAATAATTTCAATGTGAATTGATCTTGTGCAGTGTCAGTGGTCCGATAGCTAGTTTGTTCTCATCTAGCTCTTCTCATCAGTGTCAAAGGATGACAATTTTGATAACTATTTGTGTGTCAATAACTTCATCCGACGCAGTTTCAGTAGCAAATTACTCTTCCATCTTAGACAGCTCTTAGTTCTTGTCCCAAAAAGAAAAAGTATACATTTTTGGAAAGCTAATGCTCTAAAGAATTCAAATATGATGTACAGGGTGTCCCAAAAAAATGTTAACACTCCGGGCACATAATATATCTTAAAAGGACAGGAACACATGGGTCTAATCTTGATGTATTATGAAAGCTGAGTAAATAAGCTTTCATTTGCATTTTATTGCATTCCAATTGGTTATTTAGAACGGGAGATATGCTTCAGCAAACATGAGGAAGCAAAATTGGCTTGGTCCAATCCGCTCAGTATGAAAGTAAAGCTTTTAAAATGCACGAAGCAAGAAGCAACATGATTAAGTCACACACACATCAGTTAATCTCTTCTTTGTTCTTTTCAACGCATTCTTTCGATTCTTTTCAAGCTTAAAAGACATAAATAAATATATTCCACATAAATTATATAGGTATTTTGTCATGAATTCAAGTTCTATACTCTTTTTCCATGTGCAATGGGTAGATGTCAGTAAAGCAGGGGGTGTCTTTAAATTGAAATTGAAACATTTCATGTTCTTTGTTGAAATCGTCCATCCAATTAAATACATTAACTAATATTGCACTGAAATAAAACTAGTATTGCACTGAAATTAACCATAAATCAATAATCGATACATTCTAACTCATGATTAAATGTTGCAATGGTATTGTTCCTTTTGAATTACTGCACAATAATGTTTTTGGCATTCTTACAAGTTCGTAATCATAGTTGTAATTAATGCAAATTGGACCAAGCCGATTTTGCTTCCTCATGTTTGCTGAGGCATATCTCCCGTTCTAAATAACCAATTGGAACGCAATAAAATGCAAATGAAAGCTTATTTACTTAGCTTTCATAATACATCAAGATTAGACCCGTGTGTTCCTGTCCTTTTAAGATATATTATGTGCCCGGAGTGTTAACATTTTTTTGGGACACCCTGTATATGTTGATTTTAGGGCAATGGATCTTATCACTGTGTTCACACGAAGTCCATATAATTTTTTTGATGATTTTACTGTCTTTCAACTTTATTATTTTTCTTAGAACTCCACCTATAAAATCTATATCATTTTTGAGTTTCTTGTGAAACTTCCTTTCAGAAAATGTATTTACTATAGAAGCATGTTTGGTTACTGAAATAATATATTTAATCCTAAAAAAGGTGCGATATTCTGATAATCTTGCATTGTCTCGCAAAAATTCCCCAGTTCAAAACGCATGGCCATATATATATGGCCTATACACATATTCTCCTATCTGAAAACGCTAGAAACATGTATTAATTTAACGTTAGTGAGTCTTTCAAGATAGACAATTTTCAAAATGTGTTAAAAATTGGTCATTTTGGCCGCTATTTAGTATTTTTCCTTAAAGTTATGGTGTATAAATACCACAAGTAAAGTGTATACACATTGAATGTCTTCTCCTGCATGAAAAACATCTAAAGACATTTATTAATTGGTGAGTCTTTCAAGACAACAAATCTTTGAATTCGTAAACATTCTGTCATTGTGGCGGCCATTTTGTATTTGCCTCTATAATTATGGCGTCTTATATACCACATATATAATTTTGTATCACTACATGATCAAAAATATAAAAACCTGTATTAATTTAACATTCATGAGTCTTTCCAGCCAGTCAGATTTATAAATTCATTAAAAAGGTGTCCTTTTGGCGGCCATTTTGAATGTTGCCATATTCTTTTTTCTCACACAATTTGGCCATAGAAAAACTGGGTTTTAAAAAATTGATACATTGCCCAACCCTAGTACCAGGCTGTAAACAAATCGTTGCTCCCTACAGTGCAACAGAGCATAAAGTTCCAAAAGTGCATGTTATTGAAATTACGCTCTAATTCAAAAAGTAACATATGTAAGACAAGGAGACTATATCATATTATAGAATACAGCTTGGTGATTTAATGTCATAGAAAAAAAATGGTTTGACCTTATTTGCATATAATTAGCATATTATAAAGAAATACATTACAAATTTGCTTTTTGGAATTTCCAGCAAAAACTATAAATGCTATTAACACCAAAGTTACAGGAAATGAAGTTCCCATCATTGCCAACAATACTGTCTGAGAAAAAGTTCACATTTATCTTTACTTTTAACAAAAACCCAAAATCTGTCTTAATTATGCTTAATTAATGACCAAACTCGTTGAAATTATTAAGTTATACTGTGTATCCAAACCAGACTTGCATGGTATCAAATTAAAGGTAAAGATGTGCTTAAAAGAATGGTCTGAGCAGATAATTCAATATCCCTTTAGTATTTAAAATATCGTCCTCCAAACATTTAGTATGTTTAAAAAGAGAAAAAACCACATGTAACCACTATTTCATACAACTGTACACAGACTTGGCAACAGTCTATTCATACTTGTGCAGCCATGCACGCAAACAATGGAAGGAATATTCAAGGACATGACAACGCTAAAGAATCAATGGTTTAAAATTCGCCCTGAAAGAAATTTGCCAGTGTGCAGTCAAGAGTTTAAGCATAATGCATGTGGTCAGAAGTCACAAACTGGTCCAAAAAAAAGTTTCACTTCTAATAATGTTGAGAAATGCACCAATTCTGATTAAACGGGACAAAACTTAAGTTTTACATACTTAATGACCCACAAACTATTGTTGGAAAGCTTAAGATTCAAGGTTTTTTTATTTTTGCAAAAAAGAATCAAATTATACAGGGTGTGTACAATTTTTACAGGGTGAAACATAAACAATTTGATCGTTTTTGCTCCTCACAAAATAGTTTGATAGTTTGTACAATTAGGGTTTAGCTGAAAATAGTCACCAAAATCAGAACAACCGCAGAAGGTGCTACCAAATTTGCTAAGAATCATTTGCCCAAAATGTACACAGGAAAAGTACAGGGTGTCTAAAATTATGATGAAATAATGCATAAAATGAATGTTTGTATATAATATTCTATGAAATTTAGTTAGCATGGACCATTTAATTTAAAAGAAAATGATTATCAAAATGAACTACTTGAATATCGTTAAAGTTCCTTTTATTTTGAATACAGGGTGGTCCAAAATAGGTCTAAATAGCAAATTTTTCATGAATCTATGAACAATTCTGTGAAGAAACACTTCTGGCTTTTTTAGTTAAATGTTTTACTACCCAGGGTAGAAAAGGACTGAAGAGTCACACAAATGAAATACAGAGACTGCGATTTGGCCATTGTTTAATCAATAAAATGAATAAAACTGTGTATTTTTTACATTAAAACACTCCCTGAATTGAACATCATATTCTAGTAGAGAATGTCTAGATAACAATTCAATATTAGTATTCATAGTAGCAGGCACATGTTATTAACACATATGAGAAGTTTGAAAACTTTCCTATGTATACTTTTAAAATGGCATCAATTTCAAAAGTTCTAGTTTTCCGCTATTTTGTGTACAAACCTATGGGCTCCTCATCCACCGGCTCCTCATCCACCGCTCCCACCCTTGACTCACTCGACGTTTTTTGACAACTTCTATTTAAAATAGAGACACGTATCACGATTTTAAGGATTTTTTGAAACGATCCCACCTTATTTTATATACCTATTAGTGACCTGTGACCATGTACACTGGCACTCATAAGTATTACCGCAGTGAACATACCCTAGAAATTCCATCTTCTATGAACAAACTATTGATTATTTTCACTAGTAACAACAGTGTATGTCTGCATTACATAGTTGTTCTTGATAAATTCATGTTTGTTGTATGTTGTGTTCATCAGATTTTCGACTAAACCCTATAAATTGAGACCAGTCTAAAGCTACACAGTGAAATCCCATAGACATTTGCCTCATTATATATTCATGAGCTCATTATCGCCATTGTAACGCTATGGGAAAATCCTCTCTTACCTATACCTTCTTTGTAAAAAGTCAGTGCTTTAACAATTAATTGCTAAATTCACAAATGCAATCTTTCACATTATAACAGTCAACTCCCATTCATAAAAGAATGCACTAAAAGGGTGATCGATTCAAGTCTAACAAAAGAGTTGAACAAGTCAATTCAAAATAATGTATGCTGGATCATGCGATAACTAAACTTATTTGGTGATTAATATTTTCTAATAGCGTAGGTCAGGCTTGGTTGTTCTCACATTTTTCTGAACGGACTTGACAAGCCGTCTCACTAAGGGGGTGTCACTACGTTGAACATTTTTCTGAATCCAAAAATACGAAGATTGCAATAAAACCAGACATATTCACCAAGACGAGCTCAACATGCTCAATGGTGTGTAAAAATGCATTGTGTGCTTGGTATAAATATCATGTGCATCAGTTCATAGTGTTTATATAGCCCATGCTCTATCCACACATTTCAATATGACAGAATACCCCTGTATGTAACATTGTAATTGCTGCTGCAAGTGTTTTTTTTTAAATTGGCTGGTTCCCAGTACGCGACAGTTATCCTTCTACAACCAAAACTTTAATAAAATTATGTCTCGAAATATTAGCTTTTCTGGAAGATTCCAGTAACCTTTTCAAAACATGAGCCGAGTTCTAGGTATTAATGAGTATTGGAAGTCCCTGGCATAATAACTATACGTGCTGAAAATTTTATAAAATAATGTAAAACTAATGATTTGTTGGAGATGATTTTCGCAAGTAAGGATATCCCATGGCGTTACACGGCGATAATGAGCTCATGAATATATAATGAGTCAAATGTCTATGGATTTCACTGTATAGCTTTAGACTGGTCTCAATTTATAGGGTTTTGTCGAAAATCTGATGAACATAACATACAACAAACATGAATTTATGAAGAAGAACTATATAATGCAGACATAGAATGTCATTACTAGTGAAAATCATCAATGGTTTGTTTATAGAAGATGGAATTTCTAGGATATATTCACTGCGGTAATACTTATGAGTGCCAGTGTATGTTACTTTAGGTGACCGTGTGCTGACATGCATGGGTGTACAAACAGGTATTGTGTTAAAGGCCTGCACTAAGTCTAAATAATAATAAAAAGTTTAAATAGGGTCATGTGTTTTAAGCTCGCCTCCTTTCGCGTTACACACGGATTTTGGCTTTCGCGACATGATTTTAACTTTACACATTCATATTTGCTTGTATACCCCCCTGAGGTAGTAAAAGTAAAAAATTATAGTACGACCAAGAACGAAAATGGTATGATCGGAAGTGTTCGGAAAATATCAGAGTTTTTTAATTTTTAATTTGAGATCCATATATTTTTTATACCTACCCCTATCATTATTTTTTTTACATATTTGAATTCCTCATGAAATTACCCATTAGATGATATATATTTGTCAAAGTTACTACGTCGGTATGGTAATTATACCGGCTAGTGAATATCTCAAATTTTTATTTTATATATTTTTAGAATTATTGGTTTAAGGATGAACCCTTCCCTGATATAAATGGGGAAACCCGGCACTTGCGTATCACGTGACCTGAAGTCATTTCTGAATTCCTCTAGTTACAAGCTTTCCAAAAATGTATACTTTTGCTATCATAGGTTGAAAACTTTTTCTGTTATAGTCATTTTTATAAATCCGGTAAATTGAGGCTGATTATTCATGTTGACTGTGTAGCGAATAGGAAGAAAGCTGATGATCATTGTCTTATCCATAATTAATCAGATGTTAATAATAGTTGACAAGTCTGTTGAACCACATACTTAAAGACTACTAAATATCCTTTGAAATGGGACCAAAATTGTGTTTTTAACATTAGGGGATGACTAGTTATTGTAAAAAGAACAAAGCATGGGATTATCCCCATTGAGTTTGTACAGGCGGCACCCTGGCACCCCTTCCAGCACCACCCCTGGTCCCCAAACATCAAACAGCTGTATCTCCCTTTCTGTATTAGCTATACCAATGCCATTTGGCAGGCGGATAGCTTGTTATGAGGGCTTTAAAATGATACCAAATTTGTTGAGATAGCTTTTGTGGTTTTAAAAATATTTGAGGAAAATGACAGCATAAAGCTAAAAAATGTAACGGCACCACCCTATTGGGAGGCGAGTTCATAACGCGTGACCATAGTCAAGGCCATGAAAGCAAGTAGGCAGTAGCTGGTTGGATTAGCGTGTATGGATAATCAAGTATTGGCCAATCCGAAATGAGATTTAATAAGAAATGTAACAATGCTGATAATCATACAAGGACACGAAATAGCACTTTAAAACAAAGCTGTTTTAATGATGTATGATACACATACTTAGGATTGAAATGTTCATTGTTGTACAACAATCAGGAGGCACTATATAATATAATAATAATAATAATAATGCATTTATAATGCGCCATCTATCTAGACAACCTATTCCGAGGCGCAAACATCAAAACAAATAAAACAAACAGTTAAAATATAAAAACAGTTACATAGAAATCAACCAGTCAAATCATAAGCAATCTTAAACAGATGAGTTTTTAAAGTCTTTTTGAAACTCTCAAGTGAATCACAGAGTCGAAGATCTGAAGGAAGTGAGTTCCACAGTTTAGGTGCACAAGCATAGAAAGCCCGGTCGCCATATGAAGAATATGTCCGAGGAACTGAGAGAAACTGTTTATCCGAAGATCTGAGGCGACGTGATGGTATGTGTGGATTGAGAAGATCGCTGATATAAGAAGGTGCCATGTCATGTAGGGCTTTCCAGGTGAGGAGAAGGAGTTTGAAATGGATGCGGTACCGAATAGGTAACCAATGGAGACGCTGTAAAACAGGTGAAATGTGATTATAATTCAATATTTGGAAGTTTATGCTCTGTTGCACTGTAGTACCAGGCTGTTAACAAATCGTTGCTGTGTGCTTGAATACTTTTCCTGACATAGAACTACAGTGTTTTGACGTCGCGTCGTGACCATACACCTGCTACGGTTTATTATGTCATCCTCGTTCAAAAAGATCCTTAGGGTTGCAAGTACTCTGTTGATACTGATCCATGCAAGGACCTTGATGCCATTGGCCCCATTGGTACACCAGTGGCGATGGGCATCATTGGGGACAACTTACGACGACTCACAAGATACATATGAAACCTTTTACGAGAACTCCAGTCTACCTTCTGAGATCCAAACAACCATGTCAACCAAGCGGCTTTATCATGTTTATCCTCAAATGTCACTGAAATTGACAGCTGTGTCTGCAGTTAACGCAATAACTGACATAACAGTATCTGTAATTGCAGGACAGTTTGGGGACAGGTTTGGATTTGGTGCCGCTCTTTTAGTTGGACTCGTAACAGCTTTTGCCATGATTTTACTTCTCGCTTTTAGTAGTAATTTCGTAAGCGTATTAGTGGCACAATGTCTTCATGGAGTTTCGCTTGCTTTCCTTCTACCGATTGGGTTAGCGCGCATCTTAAAGGTGTATCCAGCTGAACACAAGTACAATAGCATTGCTGTAGCTTTAACACAGATCTGCATGGCCTTTTCCACACTTGGGACTATCTTTTCTGGATTCTTAATAACATATTTCGGCCAACGAGGATGTTTTCTTGCCATGATTCCCTTCAATATCACACTCATTGTCATCACTATCATGACTATGTTGCAATGTCCTTCAGAAAGTTCTGAATTTGCAGATGGCCCTGCTTCCAAACTCTGCTTCATCAAAAAACGGGTATCATTGCACGATATTTTTAGCGACTATCAAGTGTACATCGTTGCAGGTGGCTTTACAGTTTGTTTCCTGCATAAGGGTGCATTGGAACCAACGATAGGCTTCTGGTTAGCGTACGAATTTGGCGTCGGATCTGACATTACAGGACTGATATGGGGCGTTGGAGGATTAGTCATCATACCAGCCAATGTGATAGGGGCATGGTTTGCTCAGTTGTATCCCCGTTGGATGTGGCTATATACTCTTGTCCATCTCGCCACCTGTGTGTTACCAATCGTCTATCTACCATATGCTACATCTCCAGTTCTCGCGGCTCTTGCTATGGTCTCGTATCTCTATTGTGCAATTTCCGCGCGTTGCGCCTTGACCATAATATTATCTGCTCTCACCGAGATCAAATATCCCCATGCGTACGGACGCGTTATGGCCGCAGCTAATTTTGGAATAGCCATGCCGTATCTGATAGGACCGGTTTTTGGAGTACCTCTCATAAATAGTATAGGTTTCAAAAACGCCTGCTTTTGTATGGGGGCCGTGTACGTTGTTTACCCGGGACTGCTGTTTTTCTTAAGAAACATCAGAGCAGACGACATTCGAGCAGACAACGAAGATGAAAATGAAATGGAACTTATGTTGTCGAGCAGCAGTCATAGTGACATTCAAAAATAGATTTTCCATAAACCTTTCCCAACTTTCAAGGTCTATCACAAGGATTGCTAAACCAATACTAGGCATGTTGAACTATGCATCACTGAAATCAAACTTCTTAAAGCTCAACGATGAAAAAACTGAATTTTTACTATTTGGATCCCACCACCAATTGTCTAAGATTAACATTGAACACATACATATCGGTAACTCCACAATTGCCTTAATAGTCTCCAAAGTTCGGAAACTGGGTGCAATTTTCGACTCTTCCATGACTATGCATGAAACCACACATCTCCAATGTCATTTGCTGCTCAGCATTTCAACTATACGTTATATCAGCAGAATCCGCAAATATCTTAGTCGTGATGCTACAGAACAAAAAAAATCATTCGTTTATGACCTCTCGTCTTGATAACAACAATGCTCTTCTTTATGGTTCACCAGCAAATGAACTCTATCTCTTCAACAAATTCAAAATATTGCAGCTCGTATTCTCACATTCTCTCAAAGATCTTACCATATTACGCCAATGTTAAAGGGACTCCATTGGCTTCCTGTACATCAGAGAATTGTTTTCAAACTGCTGCTGATCGTATATAAATGTATCAACAATGTTGCCCCATTATATTTATCGGAATTGTTATCAAACTATGTGCCGACTCGCACTCTTCGTTCTCGATAAATGCAACTTCTTCAAGAAATTATTTCTGAGCGCTCTTTGGGAGACAGGTATTTTGCTATTGCAGCTCCTCGTTTCTGGATTGAACTTCCTATCCATATAAAAACTGCAAAATGCAAAAACTGTTACAATTTTTAAAAAACTATTGAAAACACATCTGATATCTGAGACTTTTTGTACTAATTAAGTAGTTTTATTGTTGTTGTTGTTTTGTGCCTTGAGCGCTCTTATTTAGAGTGGATATGTGCCTTGTCATTTGTATTATTATTATTATTATTATTATTATTATTATGTTTATACTTATTTCAATGCATTTCTCATGGTGATTTCAAATATGCTATTTAAATTCAATAATTGTGACATTTTTGACACATTTGATGAAATATTGGAATGTCGTCTGCCGCGTAGAAAGTGTTAAGAAAAGACGGTACACCTTTCCTAGAAAAAATAGCTTTGAAATTGTGGCAACATTTTTGCAATTTTTATCAAGTAATTGATTGAAATTGAGACTCTACCCTGAAGCAACTTTGTGTAACAACTTGAGCTTACCCGGGCTTACATTGTTGAAACAGTAAACTAATTCGCGCGAAAATGGGTCAAGATGACGTCAAAAACACGTAACCTGTTCTTTTGGAGAATAACAAATATCTCTGAAAGTTTTTGTTGTTGCATGTAGCCCTTAGTGTAAATGAAGCTAGGTGAGTACTTCAATTCGCGAATAAACAAACAAACAAACAAACCGTTACAATGTCAACGCGGATGTCTGCAGTAGATAGCACCCGTCATTGCATTCTTCACTTAGATATAACCCAATATTATTTTCTTTATTACGTTGCTTTCTTAAGTCGATAACACCATGTTACATCTTCAGTAGATAGTACCCATATAAGATTGCTATCTTCAGTAGATAACCGAATGTTATATTGCTATCTTCAGTAGATACTATACTAATATATTACATTGCTATCTTCAGATAACATATGCTATATTGCTATCTTCAGTAGATATCATTGATGCATTATTACATTGATATCACTTGAACATGATATCCATATAGACAGCAAATAATTACACCTTGAACACCTATCATGCATTGGTGTTATTGGTGTGCAACTGTTTCTAAACTTAAAGGTATATTATGTGATCTTTCCAGAGAACGCCCTCAACATCGAATAAAAAATTGAAAGCAGATTTTCTCGCAGATTTACATTTCTGATCATAAATCGTACATACATTCCAAGTTACAGGGCGATACGATTCTTAATTACTTCAAAATCATGGTTTTAGAGTGAAAATAAACTGTCGTGTTAACACGACAGTTTATATTTTCACTCTAAATTCACTCTAAAATCATGATTTTGAGATAATGAGGAATCGTATCGCTCTGTAACTTGGAATGTATGTACGATTTATGATCAGAAATGTAAATCTGCAAGAAAATCTACTTTCTAAAAAAAAATCATGAATAGAGGGCGCTCTCTGGAAAAGATCACATAATATGCCTTTAAGGACCAGTGAATAGGCGCGTGAACGACATATTTCAGAAAATTAAAATAACTTATGTTTAGGGGAATATGGGGCAACTGGACCGTGGGGCAAGTGGACCGAAATGAAGGATTTTGTAATTGTATGAGCATACTGCTTTCTTTTGAACAATACGACTTTTGTTGATATTTGACATATATCTTTACCTTCTACAATCCAAAACATTTGGAACTTTAGGGTATTTACACATGTGATTTTTCTCCATATCTTTGAAGCTAACTCCTTGAGTAACTGATTGAAAATTCACAGATAGTATGGGCGATATATGAAGATGGGTTTAGATCATGTTTAATGTACTTTATATGATTGACAGATATGCAACAGTAAATATATACATGCAGTACAGTCGTCTTAAGATACTAGGTGCATATTGCATTTGATGGGTGCTATATTGTAGTGTGCTTAGGGACTTTCCGAAATATGATTAAAACCATAGGTTGTGGTTGAAATGACCGTAAAATGGCGCATATTGCTAATTTGGGACATTGGTGGTTTGGATTTCCGATCAATATTATCATTTAAAGAATGCTTAAACTTAAATCATTATCACGGGTATTCATTTGGTAGAGTTATTAGTTCATGAATTTGCAAATAACAAAGCACACCATTTATTACTTATCTAAAGACACTCGTCTACTTGTAGGACCCGAACGCCGTAATATTTGCGAATTCAAAGATACTCACTGGCTACAGAAATCTGTGTAATGGCTAAAAACAAAATGCAGTTTTGCCTTTTTTTTCTGAAATGTATTGGAGTTATTGATTATTATGACAAATGGTGGTATGTTTTAAAACATTTTGGCGTAAAATGTATTACGTCACAGGCGTGTTTTAATAACGTTTCATCTCGACAAAGTGCTACGTCATTTGTTGGCGTAAGTGGTCCGAAGGGGTGTGGGGCAACTGGACCGCCTGCAAAAACTTAATCAAAATTGTAAAATTCATTTTGAAAATGAGTTGTTAGTGTCAATAAAACATGACTCGGTATTGAAATGTGAATAGAATATGAAATAATTCACATTCTTTCAAGTTCTTAGACATTTTGGGGCATTTCGGGTCTAATACCACTATTTCTGATATTGAAGGATTACAATATGACATGAAATTGCTTTAGAATGGTTTAAAACCTCGGTATTATGAATTACATCTTTATTATATTTTGAATGGTGTCTGTAAAGGTATTTGCTATGACGAAATATCATGATTTATGTATTTTATCCACTGCTTTTTGTGTATATCAACCGTTGGGTCATCATTGTCATATTGACTAACTTCCCCTGTAACATGAAAAGCTGGCTAAATATTAAGATGGTTTATTATAAGTACTAAATGATGATTATATGAAGTAAATAAAATAATTAAAGAAAGGGGTATATATAGACAAATGTATGGGGCGTCTGAATATCACAACCATGTAACCATTTAACTAGGTTCATACCGTTTTATCTATAATAAACGTGCAGTCGAAAATTGCGCTTGCTTTGTAGGGGAGGATGGGGCAACTGGACCGGTTAAGCATATTTCATGATATAAAAGCTTAAAGCTCGTGTAAATATTTATGGAATTGCTATGAAAATATCACCCATGTAACTGTTTACATATAACATATAATCAATGTTAAAAAATATCCAAACAAAAGGCCAATTACCACTAACTAAAAACTTTACTTGGCACGGTCCAGTTACCCCATCGTTGGGGCAACTGGTCCTATATGTTCCAACGGTTAGAATACACAGAAATCATTGATTGACAACACGGTTACTAAGCAGTATTTTCTTTACAAACTCATTTCCATATTATTTAACGTGTAAAAATGATACAGGTCTCATGAAACCCATGTTTTATACAGTTTTCGTGGTTAACGTGTAAAAAACAGTAATACTAATGGTGTACAAAGCAAGCGCAATTTTCGACTGCACGTTTATTAGATAAAACGGTATGAACCTAGTTAAATGGTTACATGGTTGTGATATTCAGACGCCCCATACATTTGTCTATATATACCCCTTTCTTTCATGATTTTATTTACTTCATATAATCATCATTTAGTACTTATAATAAACCATCTTGATATTTAGCCAGCTTTTCATGTTACAGGGGAAGTTAGTCAATATGACAATGATGACCCAACGGTTGATATACCATTTGTCATAATAATCAATAACTCCAATACATTTCAGAAAAAAGGCAAAACTGCATTTTTGTTTTTAGCCATTACACAGATTTCTGTAGCCAGTGAGTATCTTTGAATTCGCAAATATTACGGCGTTCAGGTCCTACAAGTAGACGAGTGTCTTTAGATAAGTAAGAAATGGTGTACTTTGTTATTTGCAAATTCATGAACTAATAACTCTACCAAATGAATACCCGTGATAATGATTTAAGTTGAAGCATTCTTTAAATGATAATATTGATCGGAAATCCAAACCACCAATGTCCCAAATTAGCAATATGCGCCATTTTACGGTCATTTCAACCACAACCTATGGATTTAATCATATTTCGGAAAATCCCTAAGCACACTACAATATAGCACCATCAAATGCAATATGCACCTAGTATCTTAAGACGACTGTACTGCATGTATATATTTACTGTTGCATATCTGTCAATCATATAAAGTACATTAAACATGATCTAAACCCATCTTCATATATCGCCCATACTATCTGTGCATTTTCAATCAGTCACTCAAGGAGTTAGCTTCAAAGATATGGAGAAAAATCACATGTGTAAATACCCTAAAGTTCCAAATGTTTTGGATTGTAGAAGGTAAAGATATATGTCAAGTATCAACAAAAGTCGTATTGTTAAAAAGAAAGCAGTATGCCCATACAATTACAAAATCCTTCATTTCGGTTCACTTGCCCCACGGTCCAGTGGCCCCATATTCCCCTACACCATTAGTATTACTGCTTTTTACACGTTAACCACGAAAACTGTATAAAACATGGGTTTCATGAGACCTGTATCATTTTTACACGTTAAATAATATGGAAATGAGTTTGTAAAGAAAATACTGCTTAGTTACCGTGTTGCCAATCAATGATTTCTGTGTATTCTAACCGTTGGAACATATAGGTCCAGTTGCCCCAACGATGGGGTAACTGGACCGTGCCAAGTAAAGTTTTTATTTATAGTAATTGGCCTTTTGTTTGGATATTTTTAAACATTGATTATATGTTATATGTAAACAGTTACATGGGTGATATTTTCATAGCAATTCCATAATATTTACACGAGCTTTAAGCTTTTATATCATGAAATATGCTTAACCGGTCCAGTTGCCCCATCCTCCCCTATTTACCAACATTCCTAATGTATGCCTTTTCAAGGATATAGACCAACCCGTTCGCGATGTTCGTTACCGTAAACAACATTTGATCCTTGACGGAGTAAAGCGCATAGCACATGTACATTGTACAGCAATATACATTTATACAGTAAATGTGTACGGTTAATAAATTCGCAACCCGTTCGACCCCTGGTTATCGTCCTTGTTATAAATTGCATGGGCGGGCCTCGAACTGGAGCTAGAGTAATTCGTCTATACTGTATAATATGTATCATGTGTATGAAGTCTGCCTATGCACTCGTAAAAAATAACCCTTTTCATGATAGTCAACTATAGACCAACTAACATTTAAATAAAGTTAAATTCCATATTCTAGTCACCCATTTTTGTATGAAACGACGACGAAAGTGACACAAAAACCGTAAACAACTGACTAGAAATAAGTGAAAATGTAACCCCATTTCAGTTGGTGTAATTGACCCTGAAAAGAGGCTTTATTTTTAAGTGTTACGTTTTGTTTATTTTAATCAAATGAAGAGTGGTCGATTGATACAACGTTTATTGATCCCAGTCCAATATTGTTTAAGTGTATGGTGGCAATTGAAATGGAAAGGCAATTATGTAGCTTGTTTTAGAGGGAATATTGGTTGTTTCGTAAATGACCTGGATACTGCCATATATTGTGAAATTTATATTCAGTTGTGATTCTAGCACTAGGGATCTGCCACGAGTCATTTGTATTGACGGTGAATCAATTGCAACACATTTTTTTTAAATGTCTTAAAGACAAGTTAACCAGTCTTTTAAAAAAGGCCATCTAGATATTGGCATGAAATAATTTCACAGCATTTAACCTCCGGATCCTCAACTGAGATAATAACCCGAAACCAAAAACAATTTAAATGCCGCTAAAACTCTAGGTGGCTTACGGGAAACAAATTAGGCATAATTCTATAATTCCCAGCACACTACCATTTCCCAGCACACCGGTCACTTTATATGTTTTTTCACTCTGTGAACGGCGTTATCTAGTGTCATATTGCATTGATTGTGTCATTACATCCCTAACTAAGTCCGAATATGATATGAAAATTATTGTTTTCTGTCGTTGAAAGGTCTCCCCGTAACAATATTTGACAAGCTATGCGACAGAAGAATGAATTTCATTTTGTAGCCTCAACAAATCCCTTGCTATGATTCAACGCTTTTGACAACTGTGTGCTTCCAATTTTGTACCTTTTCTTCCAAAACTTGTTTTGTCAAATTTACTCAAGTAATGTATCAATTGTTATATTTTCTTTAAGCCCAACATTGAAATTGTATGTCATTAGATAAAGATAACTTTATTTGCGATTTGTAATGGTATTATGATATGGATAACGCCGTTCACGTGTACGATAGTTATTGAAATACAGCGAAGATAAAACAATTGAAACTGACACACATCATGTAGCTGTTGCAGAATCTTTATAATACTGAATGATGAATTACATGCAACTTGTAATCTAAGATTTGAAGATCCCGCCAGGTGAAACCAGTGTAATTGTTAACATCTTAAATATCTATTCAGGTGTGAAATCAATACGTTATAATAATACCACGAGTGACCCTAATTAGAATTATTGATTATCATAGATTGGAAGTGTAATTGTCTATGCTCTATGCCTTAAAAGTGACGATGCCATTTAATGTTATCTTGCTGGTCATTTCTCGCAGACTTACCCGCGGACAAATAGATTTTGGAGAGATTCTCTTCAAATAGCTATCATTGTGCCGCCAAAGCATTATTATCATTGAGATTTTCAGCATAGATGGCCAAGATGATATTTTTGATGTAAAAACAATTTAAACCAAATCCCACAATTTTGAAAAATATGGCTTTGAAAAACTGTTGGTCATTTCTGATATGATGATTTATCTTAAATCAGTAGGCCTATAATAGTAGATATGGCACAAAGCTATTTTACACAGTGAAATATAGGAAAAATGGTCTTGAAAATGGCTTTGACCGACTCAAATCCCACGCCATTACTTTAATCTATTATTGACCTTTTAGGCACGGTAAACGCACACCCTTGTAAAATGTAATCTGTCCACACACAAAAATATTCTGTTTGTATTAATCCAACTGGATTATTTTTGTGTGTGGACAGATTACATTTTACAAGGGTGTGCGTTTACCGTGCCTAATATGGCTTTGAAAAACTTGCTGGTCATTTCTCGCAGACTTACCCGCGGACAAATAGATTTTGGAGAGATTCTCTTCAAATAGCTATCATTGTGCCGCCAAAGCATTATTATCATTGAGATTTTCAGCATAGATGGCCAAGATGATATTTTTGATGTAAAAACAATTTAAACCAAATCCCACAATTTTGAAAAATATGGCTTTGAAAAACTGTCAACATTTTATTGAACCACACTGGTTGTAACGTCGCGAAATTAGTACCCGTGGACAGAGTGAAATGGGACAGACTTTGTTCAAATAGCTGTTATTTTGCAACCGTAATGTTATTTGTAACGATATTTTCAGCATACATGGTCAAGATCATATGAGTTGATGAATATTGAAAAAGATTTTTTTTAAATCTACAGAATTTTAAAAAAAATGGCTTCAAAAAACTGTCAACTGTGAACCACCCTGTATATGGCCATGCGTTTAGAACTGGGGGATTTTTGCGAGACAATGCAAGATTATCAGAAAATCACATCTTTTTTGGATTAAAAAACAAATTATTTCAGTAACCAAACATGCTTCTAAAGGAAAAGTATACATTTTCTGAAAGGAAATTGCACAAGGAACTCAAAAATTATATCAATTTTTATGTAGGTGGAGTGCTAAGAAAAATAATAAAGTGGAAAGACAGTAAAATCATCACAACATTATGGACTTCATGTGAACACAGTGATAAGATCCATTGCCCTTACATAAAAATATACATCATATATAAATTCTTCAGAGTATTAGCTTTCCAAAAATGTATACCTTTACTGTGATACCATCTACTGTCTTCAAATTGTGCGAATGTTTATTGACGCATTTTCAAGACCATTTTTCCTATATTTCACTGTGTAAAATAGCTTTGTGCCATATCTACTATTATAGGCCTACTGATTTAAGATAAATCATCATATCAGAAAAATAAACAAGTTGCATACACAAGTTGTGCATCATTTGAAAGTTTTTTCCCACTAGCTGTGATTTTATAGCTAATTTGTCTTTGAAGGTGCCTTCTTATTCTTAAAAATCAAGATTTAATGCAAAATGTCTTATCCTGGGCCGTCTTATCTAGAGCCGGCTCCCCGCTGTCATTTTGTTATTTAAATGAGCATAAAATTGAAAACAAATCCATTGGCACATCCTCCCTCTCATTCCTCGCGCCCCATTGATTTCACTTTTGAAAATATTAAAATATTGCTCCCCCCCCGTCCCCACCCCCACCCTAAGTTATTTTTTTGGATCCGCCCCTGTCGATCCACTTCCAAAATATCGATAGAAAATGAAGATGTGTGAGAAGAAAATGTGTTCTTTGAAACAAAATAGCTCCAAGCGCGCCCCTGGACCCCCACGCCGAATTCACCCCCCTCCTACACCCACGCGCACCCCCATTTCAAGTAGGATTGCGACGCCTCTGATTGTGGACGTACAATGTAGCTCTTGTCGGTATTGGTGTTTGTTTGTTGTGCTTATTATTTATTTGTATATCTAATTGTTTATCCTGACTGATTGATTGATTGATTGATTGATTGATTGATTGATTGATTTTTGTTATTTTATTTATCTATTTATTTTTTAGCTGTTTAGTCAATTTCAATTAGTAATTTGTAATGTATCGCCAACATTTTCCGCCGCGACACTTGTTACCCGCAAATTCCTCTTCAACACCCCCACCCCCTCCTCCCCCACCTCCCGCCCCAAAGCCTTCTTGCTGTAGGCAAAACATGACGAACATCCTCTGGGTATGTGCGTGGAGCGCCCCCAACGAGTCTTCATATGTGAATTTGCTTACAGGTAGGCGCGGGACTTTGCCTTTGAGATACTTGTCCCATAGTTATATAGGACATGTAATAAAATAGTAGTGTTGCAGAGTTGGATTAATACAAACAGAATATTTGTGTGTGTGGACAGATTACATTTTACAAGGGTGTGCGTTTACCGTGCCTAAAAGGTCAATAATAGATTAAAGTAATGGCGTGGGATTTGAGTCGGTCAAAATGCGATACCGCAGAAGACTATCCCGACTTTAGGGCGCACAGCACTAAATCACTCCTTTTTTTTAATTTTATTTTTTTACGTTTCCACAGTGCATGGAGCACTCGTGCTTTTATTTTCTTAATCATAACATATTTATAACATAGTATTAAGAATATTCATTTTTGTTATTGTTGATAAGTTACAAAGAAAAATTCATGCCTCAATCAGAGAGTCACCTATACCATCAAATATCGTTTGACCTTAGCTTAGTGGTTCACGATTTTCAAAGATACATGACGCTCTCAGTCGAGTCGACAAACAAATACAATATATTTTGATAGAGATATATAACGAAAACAAACAAAATAAATCACTCCTCGTTTTGTGTAATGGTAGTAAGTTCCGGCAAAAACAAAAAACGATTTTGTGATTAATGGGGTCCTTTGGGAATCAGTTTGGCGTGAGGATAGCGTTTCATAATTAAAATGAAAGATAATCTCTTGTACTTTGATCAGGATATTGCAAAATATTGATTTTCGATTGTATTGAAAATTTATCACGTGTATGAACACACGTGATCGGAGGCGGTTAGAAGGCGAGTGTCCGGGCTGAAAATAGGGGTGGCGCTGTTTAAATGATCGTATCGTAAAATCGAATTGGAAGGTGTAACACTTCTTGACGATTTTATGAAATTTGAATGTTTGTTTATTAGAATAAAGCATTCGAGACGTTCCAAAAATGGTTACTAAGGGCCCAAAATAGCGACTCTTTTAGCCCTAATTTACATGTAATCCAATGGGCGGTATATTTAGTGCTGTGCCCCCTTTACCGGACATGTGCATTTGCTATCACGACATCTAACATTGGATGTTTATAAGAAACTACGAGATGTGATGACGTCATCGGGATTTACACTAAAAAGCGATACAAAATGGAATTGACAACCCAGGTAAACTCTTGCTGCTTATCCTGCTGGTTTCTGACATGTTTGTAACTCTGTATGCGCTATTTATAAGCGTTTCTTGCGTATTTGTGCCCTTTATAAGCGTTCATATAATATTACTATTAACAGGGGAGGATGGGGCAACTGGTCCGGTTAAGCATAGTTCATGATATAAAAAGTGTTCGAACACTTTTTTCTAACATTATCTGAGGTTTTTTAAATATGCGGTATCATGTATCAAGGTATTCATCTTAACTTATGAACCAGTCGATCGATTTCAACGAGATTTACATATGTTTTTACTCACATACTGTGCAATACATTGTGACAAAATGGTTGCATTTGACAAATCACTTTTTAGGTAACGGTCACTTTTATCAACGTTTTTAGTACATTGCAACGCATAAATACCGTTTAAAGTGGCACGCTTAAGTGTAACGAACTTCTTATACACTTTTACATAATTGAATTAAAATAAAGAATTATTAATAAGGAACAAAAGATTATAATTATTAGTAGACAAGAGATTAAGAGCTGGGGCAGCCTTTGGTGACACAACATCATGCCATACGCCCTCGTACAATTGCAAAATCCGGTTTTGATCATACCTGAGGACGCAGCCTCCAACTCATCTCTATACTTTTAATAATAAACGGTCGGTTTTTCTCTGGATTCTTCCAATAGATTTCAAAGTAGGACTATTGGCAGGCGACGAGGAGACATACAGCGTGTTTTTACTGAAGAAAAAAAGCAGGCATATGACTGCTAACGGATTAAAAGACAACAGATTTTAATCCGTTTAGCAGTCATATGCCTGCTTTTTTTCTTCAGTAAAAACACGCTGATACACTGTATATAGCCAATTATTTGACCCCATCATAAGGGACCTTCACAATGGCTTCATAAAAGAAAGTGAGAAGGCCATGTTGTTTTTTTATTCTAATCAAATTTGTTTCAATTATAACATCGAAGTTCGTGCGCGGTTCACTGAGAGCGCATGTGTAAACAAATATCTACAAATTGGCCTGATTCCGTAAAGTTTTGTAGCTTACTATAAATCTGGAAACGGTGTGTGTGGGGGTGTGTGTGTGGGGGGTGGGGGGTGGGGGTGTTTGTTATCCTTAGTATTCCGTTAGTTTTGATCAAAGTGTCGCCTACTTTGTAAGAAATTTAAAGGAAATAACGGGAAGTGTGAAAAAGTATATTCTAGTGAAATTGGTTTACAATTGGCTCTAAAAACAGGAAAAAACCGCTCGAATTTGGATCCAAATATATTATTATAATATCTATTGCACGTATTGTGCGTTGCGCGTACTAGGCCGTGGTAACGCTTTGCGTGCATGTTTCGGCTTCTGGCTCACTGCCGCGGCACTATACGCGTTCCTACACATGGCGCATTATATAAGCCACACGGGAAATGGGTATAGGCCTATTAGGGTTATGTGGTGTCGTGGGGGTAAAACCACAGGAAATGGTTTAGGATAGCCTATTGTCATACAGTGATTTGGTAGCGTTTTCTTGTGGTTAATAAATCAACATGATTTGTTTATACTTTATTTTTTGGGGTGGGGTGGGGGTGGGGGTTTAATAAAATAAGTTGGCATATGCCAAACAATCCACGGGGCCGAGGGTTAATGAAATAACGCGGTTTGATAGGTAGGGATAAATAAAGTAGCGACGGGAAATGTTTTAGAAGGGTTATGATTATCACGATTATAGTGATGTATAAAGTACCGTGTGTGGGGTGTGTGTGGGGGGGGGGGGGGGGGGGGTTGTAGGGGGTTTATGTGGTTTCAGAGGTACGGGTTTGATAAAGTAATGTGGCATAACCATACAGAGAGACATATGTTACATATAATGTTGTTTCTTAATACATTACAACTGCGGACATGACGGGGTTGCTTCAAATACCGAACCCGTAGATTTTTGCCCATCTTGGCACGTTTTTATTCGGCAAGGAAGTATGCGTAGCGCCTATCGGGTGCCGAGTTTCACATACCGCCTCTGGCGCCGCGTTTTATAATTATATTCCACCTGAGTTTATTTACAACTCATCTCAAGTTTTCCAGCAATTGACAACTCATGAACTCAATTTACAACTCATTAATCTCATTTGCTCATCTAGCGGGGACCCGAGCGTAGCGAGGGTATCCCGCTAGTCGGATTAAAAAAGTTAACCTAGCCGGGCAATTCCTCGTGCTTAATTGTTTAGATGGTGGCTCCCACGTAAGGTGAAAGGTACCTAGTTCGAATCCCAACGTGGCAGATCTTTGTTTGATGATTGATGATTAAATGATTGGTCCCAAAGAATGTGCACGCTCTGAAGTTGATTCGATCGAAAAAAAACCATATCGCGGCCCGAGGGGTAGGGAACTTCTAGTGATGGGTGTGTGGGTGGGGTGGGGGTGGGTGGGGTGGGGGTGGGTGGGGTGGGGGTAGGGGTGTGTGTGTAAAATAATACTGTACATTAATAAAAACGGTTAGACAAAACATGAGATGCTCGCTGATTGTCTTTTACTTTGGCTATCACATATAACTCCATTGTTCCTATTAGGACCTCCCCATCATGTAGTGTTCTCTGCCAATGATATAACCTCATCCCACCAGCATATTAAACGGTTTACAGATTTAATTTGAAATGAAATATCATCTAGTTTCCCGATAATTATGGTTATTTAAATATATCGACGGTTTTAGATACAATATTAGTAAGTATAAATTTGTCAAATATAAATGTCCATAAGATAAATCAGATTGATACCTTCACAAGGGCCGTATGCATATATCATGTTTTTGTTTTTCAGACAAACAAAACACGGACATGGATCCGGAGGGATTAAGAGGACCCGATGAGCTTGATCCAAAATACGTGATAAGCTCACGGATCCGCGCAGGCAGAAACATTCGTGGTTATTGCTTATCGCCGCATATCAGCAGAACAGAAAGGAGACATGTTGAGACGATAGTTTCACAAGGTGTGTGTGACATACGGCCGAGTGCACCAATGACGGGTAGCTGAAGAATAGCGCTACCTCCAGGGGTAGCACTGGCTCAAAAATGTGAGGAGTCCCATTTCCTTTTTTAGGACCCTTTAAAAGGACTGCAAAAACTAAATTTAAGGGGTCCCCCAGAAATATAAGGGGTCCTGAAGTTTGAGCCTTTGAAAATGGTCAAAAAAACGATTTAGAGAAATTAGAGGTCACAAACTAACTTATGATTTGGTTAGGGGATAGGGGTTAACTATCTCGGGTGAACTTCAGGGTCGCAAGAAATTGTTAGTGAACGTGTAACTCATATACTTATGTCGTGTCCATGTTAATCAGTAGAAGATACTTATAGAATGTTTTTGAAATCGCTTGAAACTTTTGCGGAAGCAATTCGGAAGCGATTTAATGTGTTAAAAATCTTTTAAAAATACAGGATTTGCATTATATTTATCGTTTACGGACATTAACAAATTTACAATGTAGGAGATTGACAATTTTCAGAATGTCTTAAGGTTTCCACGTCCATACATCGTCAGATTTAAGGGGTCCCTTCATTTTCGATTGGGACCCGTTAGTGAAGTTCAATATGTAAACTTACGCGTCCCACAAGAAAATGAGGGGTCCTAGGACGCGGGGACGCGCAAGAACGCGACCCTTGGCTACCTCGCTAGTAACTGAGGCGTAACCCAAAATTTTGAGAGCGCCAATGCCGGGTAAGCTACTAGGCTAGTAACTGGCGGGTAAATTACGCTAAATGTTATACCTGACCGGACCCAAGAGTAAGTTAGGGCATAACGTTTTATGCCACAAGTCAGTCGATTCTAGCAGTAGCGTAAATTTGTTGTGAACATTGGAGGGGATGATTCGCTGATGCTGAAAGACCAATTTCGCTTGCATGCCCAGGGGATGTATATTTGAAGTGGAATGTGACCCCCCATAAGCTGAAATATTTTATATTTTGAAAATCCATTCATGCAATTTGGGGATTTTTTTAGTCAAAATTTAGATCAACTCCTTTTGTCCATTCAAACACTAGTCGCACCTACTTTGGGTCATATTTTGATCAAAATGTACTAATTGTCCAAGGATCTTAAATAATGACTAAATAAATAAATAAATAAACAAATAAACTTATTATTGTTTTTATTAATTAAAAACTGAAGTTTCAACATTATTGTGAGTTGAAGGGTAGAACTAGAAGAACGAAAAATAAAATAAAAGCATATCGTTCCGTGCGTGGTCTGGGGATCGAACCGGGGTTCTGCGGTTGACAAGCGAAGAACAAGGTATCCACGCCACGGAAGTATTTGTGTAAAGAGATGTGTTATAATTGTATATAATTGTTTGCATCGGGTGCTTGTGTTTGTCATTAAAATTGTGCTTTATGGTGCAATATTTGTGTGTGCCCCTCGCCCAAAATATGTTTGTAATGTCTTGATAGTCCTTATTTTTGAAAAAGCGTTGAACAAATTCGAAATTTGTGGCCAAAGAAATACCGTCATTTTTTGTTCGGAACAAAGGCCGACTCAACGTGATTATTTATGTTAATTATGTACACTCACCTATGACCTAGCGAGTGACGACACATTTTAAATATTACGGAGGACCACTCACGTCAGTATTTTACAGTAACCTATAGGTTAACACTTCGCATATGCGCCAATTAATTTTGTAAGGGGACGATGCTGATTAATGTGGATATTTACCTCGCTAGTTACTATTCTGTTGTTATTCGCCAGTTGTGCTCTAAGAATTACATCGTTAGTAAGTTACGCTACAGTTACAGCATAACTACTAGGGAGGTAGCTTACCTCCCTATTAAGTTACCCGTCATTGGTGCACTCGGCCGATGGAGTGTTAAGTAAAGAAAACTCAACTTCCCTTTTTTTCCCACCGTGATTTAAAGAGAAACTTTTAATGCGGCAGTCGTCTGCAGACAACAATTCCAAAATTTGTATGGAATCACCATAAGAAATGCATTAACACTAGTACAAACATGTCTAGTATTGGTTCAGAAACCCCCCCAGATACACTTTAAAAGTTGGGAAATGTTTCTGAAAAATCTGTTTTGTGTATGGTATGGTATTGTGCGTGGAAAGTATTAAAACATTCTTGAAACACCATGTTTGCTATGTTTTTACCTAAAAAAGTCATATGTTCAAATCTTTTCAAATAAACATTGTAAATTAGATTATAGTTCTGGCAAACTGTAATTTTTCAACAGAACAAAATGTTTTGCCATGAAAAATATAAGAATTGTTCGCGAAATAATAATAATCATGTTCGGCATTCTTTAATGTACCATAAGATTTATTTTCTATCCATTGTGGACCTACCGTTATCAAATTATGGCAAATCTACTATATGTTCAAACTCAGCTTTGGCCACTTTTCATGTGAAGAGAGCTCTTTTATTAGAATCGTCATTATTCAGTGTGTAATTGAACATAATCGATCAAATTATAAATATTTTAAACAGATTCGCCGTCGTGGATAGAAAAGAGACAATTATGGGAAAACGATCTCGCCCGGGAATCGAACCCAGGACCTCTTGCTTACTTGGCAAGTGCCAAGGGTTCGAACCCAGGTTCCCGGGCGAGATCGTTTTCCCATAATTGTCTCTTTTCTATCCACGACGGCGAACCTGTTTAAAATATTTATGATTTGTTTAATACCCGTCGTGTATGCCTATTATTTCTATATAATCGATCAAATCAATAATAACCTACCTACTAAAATTGTAGTTAGTTGAATTTAAACAGAAATCATATTTTCATCCATAGTAACCATGACAATTTTAGATGGAATTTTACATATCCGGGCCTATAATTATCGGAATCACAAAGGCAGTTTTTTCATTTGGGATTCGCACTCTTGTTTAACTGAATTGATCATATTATCTCGGTAGTTAGATGGTGATATTTAATGGGATAAAGTGTATTTGATAAAGAACTAATAGGACTTACCACCGGTTTGTTTTTAAAACAAAAATATTTGTAATTCATTTTACAACTCACGGGACACTTATTTTGATAAACCCTGTATAATTATGAAGAATATGCTATTGACCTACTATTCAATCTCGAATCACAGGTCGATTGATTCAGCTTGGGCCGGGTTGACACAGTGTGCCGGCCATGAACTATGGTTTTTGTAAAGTGCTGAGCATCGCCACAATGCTCCACAATGCTCCCAGTCTTTCACGTGCGTAATAGGGTTTCACACCACTAAATAACGTCTGGCCCTACCCCCTTTGAGGCAATAGTCCAAAACCGGCCCGTTTCTATGCCGAAACGGGAGACCTCTTCTAAATTACAGTTTAAAATTAGGGTTTTTATTACATGTTATGGCGAAATTAATATAGTGTGAATTTTGACAGACACATCAGCGTTCTTCAGGTCCAAAAAAATTGATGCAATGATGATTTTTTAATATTTTAACAGAGACATTTGTGTTCAGGTCATTTCCGGTAGCTGACGCCATCATCTAAATCAACAATTGCGTGTGACCAGGAAAACCCAACTCGTAGTTTTTGAAAAGGCTCTAGCTCAAAATTATGCCGGTTACCCCCCATATATGAGTTGTTGAGTTAGTAGTCATGGCTTTCATCTTCAAGTTGAAACCAAATTCCAAGATACCAGTTTCTTATAACGTCGAGAAATATCCATTTTAAAATTGTGCATTTCACGTGTAACCCTATGGGAGATGTATTTAGTGGTGTGCAACCTATACGCGGGGCTCGGGTCAAGGCCTAAATTTGACCTCTACTCCCTGTAATGCTCTTTCTCGGAACTAGTATCGTCTCGTGAGTGGTGTTTTGAACTTGTAAACAAAATAACGACCCTGCCTTGCATCTTTACCTTCTTAGTATTACAGCTTTGTTATATATATAGCCTATATATCAGTTCTATTCTGTTGATTCTCTGTAGACGGTGAGTTTTTCCCGAATGCAAGTGGCACTGTTTTGAATTTTGCTTTCTAAGCTTTTTATACCCGTAGGCCTACATGTACATCTACATGTATTGAACATCTCTCACTGTGTAGTTAATCGTTCGATGGACGATTGTCATGATGTTTAACTTATACAGGGATGGTGCTACATGGAGACTAAATGCATTGCTGTCATCAATGACGTAATTTCACCAAAGACAACGTGTGTATAATTATTACTAAAGTATTACAGAGCACCGCGTTTAGGCCGTATTGTGAGTGAGTCAGTCAGTCAGTCAGTGAGTCAGTCAGTCAGTCAGTCAGACAGTCAGTCAGTCAGTCAGTACTATTTCGAAAGTGAGATTTGTTTTTGTTGTTGTTTTTGTTTTATTTAATTATAAATCAGTGCTCAAGGCACGTAAAGGTCCTAATCAAAGCACATTTATTGTTAACTCGTGGTGAAAAGCATGTCACCTGGTCTGTTTCTGTCACGTAAATTGGACCACAAATGGACCACCTTGTTGAAATCAGGTAAACATGTAATAGACTTATGATACACTTTTGCACAACATGTAAGGCCTATTTATACAAATGTTGGTTGATAAAAGAATTTTATGTTTTATTAATTAATTTAAAATTAATGTTGTACTTCATTTTATTTTCATTCCTTAAATTATAGGCATGGCAGATATTCCAGTCAAGTTTTGGGAAGGTGTCCGCCGGCGAATTACCGACAAAGCAGTAAAAGGCAGCTTTAACAAAGAGTGTTGGCAGTGGACCGGGCCCCTGAGAAAAGATAGGCGATATGGTCAGTTTTCAATGACAATTCTAGGAGATAGACTACGCGTGAATGCCCATAGAGCTGCATACATGGCATTTAACCAAATCCTTGATTTACCAAATGACATATCCCATCTGTGCCATGAGGGCCATTGTGTCAATCCAGAACACCTATATCATGAGGATCGAGTTGTGAATTTAGAAAGGAACAGTTGTAAAGAGAGCGGTGAATGCAAAGGGCACATATTCAACAACGACACATACCCAGCCTGTATATTTTGAAGGTATTTATTTACATGTTTAAGTATTTCCAAATGTCAGTAAAGATTGTCTCCAAATGATAGGCCTAAGCCCGAACTAAATTTCATCAAGTTCAAAGATTCTAAATACACGCATACACGCAGCACGCAACGCGTGGAGTGTGTAGTGCGTTAATTCTAATGGAGATTGCCAAGATACATTGAGATTTACGCATTGAGAGATTTACGGCCTCGAGAAATAGTTCGGAAAGCAAAATTGATCTTTAAGAAGTTTACACCATTTATTTTTGGCGCCTGAATTTAAGATCCAAGCTATATGAATTATTTTGAAACTTTTCTTTGTATCTATTTTCCATACAGTCTGTTACTATCAGCCTCTGCACTCGGACTTGCTATCGACCGTCATATTGACATCAAGAACATAGAACATGAGCGACATGTTGCATGCATACATTTACCACTTGCAAACACTTCGAAATTACCACCAATTTATATTACTTGAATGCTGCCGGCAAACAATGATTAACAATTGACTAAGCACGGACGGTACACATTTTGTTTGCATGCATGAATCGTAATTCCAAAGTATGCTATCTACTGAAGATAGCGCATATAGGGTATACTGTGATTTATTGCTTTTTATCACTTCAAAGTCTAATGTTTGCACCAAAAACATAACTGTGCATCATTTACTGATACAAGATTCATAAAATACAAAAGTCAAGACAAAAGTGGTTTCTTCAGGTTTCACACCACTAAATAACGTCTGGCCCTACCCCCTTTGAGGCAATAGTCCAAAACCGGCCCGTTTCTATGCCGAAACGGGAGACCTCTTCTAAATTACAGTTTAAAATTAGGGTTTTTATTACATGTTATGGCGAAATTAATATAGTGTGAATTTTGACAGACACATCAGCGTTCTTCAGGTCCAAAAAAATTGATGCAATGATGATTTTTTAATATTTTAACAGAGACATTTGTGTTCAGGTCATTTCCGGTAGCTGACGCCATCATCTAAATCAACAATTGCGTGTGACCAGGAAAACCCAACTCGTAGTTTTTGAAAAGGCTCTAGCTCAAAATTATGCCGGTTACCCCCCATATATGAGTTGTTGAGTTAGTAGTCATGGCTTTCATCTTCAAGTTGAAACCAAATTCCAAGATACCAGTTTCTTATAACGTCGAGAAATATCCATTTTAAAATTGTGCATTTCACGTGTAACCCTATGGGAGATGTATTTAGTGGTGTGCAACCATAGGTCGTGTGCCACGAATTGGAACCCCGTATTTTGAGGAGTTGTGACATTTTTGCATTGTTAATGATGTTTATATTATCACCGTTTCTATATTTCTCGTCATAAAATAACCAATTTGGTGTCATTACAAAACATAATAAATATTCTTTCCATACTATCCACAAAACAATGTCTTAATTATTGCAGTTTTAATTGGGAGCAAAAAATTGATCAACGGGTGCTTGGGGAGGAGGGGGAGGAGGGGGAGGAGCCGGAGGAGAGAATTGAGGAGCCAGTGCCATACACACACACAGCGCCAATCTCTAGACAAGCTATGAAATTCATTCACTTCACTTATTGATTATCAATATACATGCTAGGTGGAATGTCATTCAGAGATAGGGCTGTGAGGAGTAAACAGGAGTGTTGGGAGGAGGAGGAGGAATCGCAGAATATGAGAAGCTAATCTCACAGACACCATGGAATAATTCCATGCAGACACGCAATGACATACTTCATTCACATCACTCATTGACGATACATGCTAGATATATTGTCAGAGAGATTGGATGTTGTGTACCGATTAGTAATATACCGATTTATTTATTTATACTGATAACAATTTATACACTTGTGCATAATATCGTAAAATAAATTAACCACTTCATGGAGTGAAACAGTATAAACAAGTCCCTTTTTACATTCTGTACGTGTAGTATGTTTACTTTGCTATAACCATACAAATGACAGCTTACAAATTACAAGTTATGCACGCTCTACTGCATGCATGCCGAGTGAATTCAAAAAGCCCGCGTGTACATCTCGTGCTTTAACGTCCCAATCTATACTATACGGTGTGCATATTGCATGCGCGCAATCTTGAAATTTGTCCGGAATTTGTGACATCTTTATCAATTAGGCGCGTAGCGAGATGTGGGAAGGGGTGGGGGCTTAAGTCTATCGGTGTCGTTGTTAATAGTCTGTTGATCATTGTCGGACAAAAATACTTACATTGCATTTTGCACAATTACCGAATACTAATTGATTTTACCCATGCTCAAACATGTTTATGCTTGGCAGTAAACTAAAGATTTTTTTTCTTTCTTCAAAATAAGCGCTCTGTTAGATCGCATATGCCTTATTTTGTAACACCATGTATATGATGTTATTGGCCATATTAAATTTAGTATGTATATCCAAGCAACATTTCTAATTGTAACATGATCATTTCATGTGTGTTTTATTTCATTTCATTATCATTGCTTTCATCGAAATAAAATCAAAAAGTGAAGAAACGCGTGGATTGAGGACTCGATCATACATGTGCATTTCGCTTGTTACACCCTGTATAATATGGTAATTATTGGTTATATGTTTGTGTTTGGTGCAATATTATTACAAAACGTCAATTTAAAATTTATTATGACACTAAAATCTAAATTATGATAAAGGTTAACTTTATTTCAGAAATACGTTTTCACAGACTTATATTGTTACAAATTTTGACCACCCTGTATAAGGTATCCTTTATAACTAAAGACAAAGGTGACAATATTTTTCTTTGTAATACTAGTGTATACGTTTGAATTATGCAGCTTTATACATTATAATTTTATCTTCAAGGTATGTAAATGACCAGTGAAAATTTTGTATTTTTAGTGCATTTCTTGATGTTTGCACCCTATATATTATCTACCCACCCTGTATATTGACCTTGATATTGTCATTGTGAGATTTTGAAATTTGTATGCTTTCAGGAAATGTATACTTTCCTTATACTCCTATGTATAGTTTTAATGTTAAAAATGTTTTAAGCAAAATCCATGTGATTTTTCCATTTTTAGCATATGCCACACAAAGGAGTCCCAACTCAAGGCACACGACCAATAGTGTTCAGGATACAATACGCGTGTTTCCTGTTATCATTACGCAATGAAAACTCATATGTCGGAGCCAATGATGATTCGGGTAGCGATGGCAAACACTACCGCTCAGTGGTCGAGCGTTGTGCAGTATGCTCAACCATTAACAAGGATGGATGCGTATTGTGATCTATTAATGCACTTTCCACGCGGCTATAGAGTTTCCAAACTTTCAAGGTCTATCTCAAGGATTACAGAACCAATACTAGGCATGTTTGTACTTATCGCAATGCATTTATCATGGTCATTCCAAATAATGGTGAATATGAAATTCAATATGTTTACATTTTTGAAACATTTTGTGAACTTCTGGAACTGTCATCTGCAGATGCCTGCCGCGCGGAAAGCGTTTTAATATTTTCATGCCGAATTCCCTTGCGGTGAACTTTATGCAATTTGCCTTTAGGGAAGACATCAAAACTCGACCGCCCGTTGACCGCCGGTTACGGTCGGTTCCGCCCGGTTCTTTCAGGTCAAATGTTTTACTGGTATATGAATATTCACGCATGCAACACTGAACAACCGCCGGTTGACTTAATGCTGTAACCAGACCAATTTACACTATCAATCTGTTACTTTGCGGTCATAATAGATCTCTCTATAATCTTTCTATAAAAAATCCATTCATATACTTTCGGTATTGATTTTAAAAAGTTAATTGAGCTATAAACAGATTGAAAAAATCCAACCCCAGCGAAAATCAATAGCTGTATTGTACTGGTTGTCAACTGAGCCTTGAGAACCAATTACTTCAAGACTTTATTGCTCACGCGTGTGACGAGGCAGTATCAACCGGTCGTGTTCACCAGAGTGTAACTATTTGACCTCATTATATGTGTATATTATAACAGACGACACGTTTTGTGAGAACCGGGCGGAACCGGCCGTAACCGGCGGTCAACGGGCGGTCGAGTTTTGACGTGATCCCTTACGTAATGGAAATCCTTTTGTGTTTCAAACCATACCGATTAATCACAAATAGCTCTCAGCTAAGCAAAAGCATGCTAAAAACTACAATAACTAACGCAAATAAACAGTGTTGAATGAAAAACAACAACATAATTGCATAAGGTTACATCCCCCGCTTACTAGCGCTATAAATTGGTGACGATAAAACGGTCACCAATTTAAGTATCTGCCTTTCAATCAAACTTCTACATGACATCATACCGTGTGCATTCAACCGACTGCATTGTAATGCCCATTGCGTAGTTAACACAGACAGTGCTTTTAACTGTGACTGTTTAAACACCGATTTTTGCTTTTTGTAAACCTACGTTATAGCCAACAACAGCCTTAGTCTTTACCATATCTACACTGACAAGATAACAACATGAACATGAATAAACATAATAATATAACCAATTTCAACTGGTAAAGATGACCTTTGACCTGGAGTAAATCTCCAGGTCAAAATAGGCGCCTGATGGCGCTATAACGTTAGACTGGTGTTGGCAAACTACAGATGGCTAGATGCTTATACATATGCATAGAGGCGATACAAGTCTACAGTGGCGTACCGACCGGGGGGGGGGGGGGGGCAGGGTGGGGGCAAGTTGCCCCCTGGCTCCAAATACCGGGACGCTAAATTCGCATAAGAAAAAAAAATAGGGACTAGACCGAAAACACTGAGGATTGGGCATTATTTGTTGACTGTTGTGCTTTTTGGACTGCGAAATTTTGTGACCGTGCGAATTTTTTTGACCCCTCCCCCCCCCCCCACTTACGTGAAATTCACGAGGTGACTGACTCCACTGTCGGGACGACATACTCTTACATCAACATAATATTGTTAAAGAAGGTAACCTAACCTACGTAAATCACAAAATAAAGTATAATATGATTAAATGGTTCGCTTTAAATTTTAATGGCGACAAGGTGATTACAAAAGCTACACTGTTATAAACCTATATATTGTTGTGAATACCCGTCTTTTTTCTCACTCCACGTAAAAAGGTCATTTCACGGTTGACATTTCCCGCTTCCGTTTCCCTTAATTACGGGAATTTAACATTTTCCACTTGGCTATTAGTTTTCCCAATTACAAAACAGATTTTTAGGAACCTTTCCTCAAGAAATACTGAACCAATACTACGTATGTTTGTACTTATTTTAGTGCATTTCATATGGTGATTCCAAATATGGTGATGAAATTGAATCAATTTGACATCATTTTGTGAAATCTTTGGAACTGTCGTCTGTAGATACCTGACGCATGGAAAGCGTTAAGATTGGGCATTTGATAACATGTTTAATGATACCATCATGGCACCCATTTTTTATGTTGCAATGCACAAGTCTTACATCAGAATTCCAACAAGAACCAGCCATACTCATTCCTACAATTGCTACCAAATCCTCGATTCTTTAAAGTATTTGAACCTATTGATCAGTGGTTTGACGGATAGCATAGGACATGGTTAAATCCGCATCACTACAGTGTGCCTTGTGCAGTTCGTGCCAATACAATGTGGATGGTACGAAGCTTTATTGGTATCATTTCGTGCCCGATTTCGCGGTATAACATTTCGTGTGGTGATACGAAATACGCGACTCGAGAGTCAAGACACGAAATGATACCATTGCCCATAAATCTTCGGATGATGACGTCAGCGCGTAATCTAAAGTATCGAAGGAGGAAGATGAAAAGAAGGAGGAAGAGAAGGAGGTAGGGGAGGAGGAAGGGTAGGGACATATGCGGCGCAAATGGGGAGGGGGTTACGGGGTCACGTCCCCAAGGGAGCGAGGTCCATGGAGAAACTTTCCGACTGTAATTTCTTTTAATTTGCACCAACTTTAAACTTTAGCATGCATAGTGAATAATGTCATGACAAAATATAACAAATCTAAACCAAATAATTATATCCGTCTTAAAATTTAGTTCAACAAAGCTTTTCAGTCTCGAACCCGGTACCTCTTCACTAGACCACAGAGACTGTGTTTACGTTGACGACGGATAAACGAGCGCTAATGTATATAAAGACATTTTCTTAAATTAAATGGCATTTTTAGGCATTTTCCCTGGGGATATGCGCTTTTAACCATTTCATCACATTAGCCGTATCTCATTTGACTGTGAATGAAACTGGTCCCTCATCCCATCCCGGCAATCTTCAGCTATGCTGACACCCCAGCATCTGGCAAACATTATGAAATATTCCCCAAAATACAACACGAATTTCAAAGATATCATGAGACTGCGATCACGGATTTGAATGTTCACAATACGCAAAGTGCGAAATTTTATTAAATAGAAATATATGTACATATTGATAATTGCAAATTAATTATATTATAGTTGCGCAAGAAAAACAAATAATGAATGCTTTTCATTCGTGTAGTGACAACATATGATCAATCAATAAAACGATGAACTCTGCTCCGTCTCTTTCAGTGCAGTAGAATACTTTCATCTTTCTTTTGAACGAAAATATGTTTACCATTTACACTTATAACATTCGTTATTTATTGTGATTTTTATCACGTAATTTAACTATTAATAATAGAACGCCATCCAATTGGACCGAGTGATACTTTTACTAATACACAAACAGACATGCAATATTTGTTCATACAGTCATAAAAAAAAGTAACTATACAGGTAATAAATGGGCTTCTAACTCTTAAAATGTACATCCTACTTAAAAATATTAAATTATAAAGTTGTTGAAAAATTAGTCTTCTTTAATATGAGATATTGCATGCTAGGATCGGGTGATTATTGAGGGAGTGACACTCAAACATGTAAGGAGAAGTCCGATTTTCATTTTCACATTTTTATTTTCTACACGCGGACCAATCTACGGGTACCTTATCGATTACCGGTAGTGCAATTGGGGATGCATGCGCAGGTTGGACAGTCAGCCGTATTGTTCCGATGGATCAATACGCCACTCACATTCTCTCCCCCGTGTTAATATTTCTAGGTAGGCTATATATTTTTAGAGTTAAAAGCACATTTATTACCTGTATAGTTACTTTTTTTGATGACTGTATATCACTAATTATTTGTCTAGCCATGCGATTGTAAAAACTATTACATGGCTGAAATCAGGACTATCATTTCATAGTGTATACAGATATTAAACACCCGAGAGCGTACTAGTAAAACCTAAATCACACATTAATCCAAATTGGACGGAGTGATATAATTTCACCATTACACAAAGAAAATGCATGCAATATCTGTTTATATAATAGTGAGTACATACAAGATGAGTCAAACAAACTTGTACTCAACATTTGGACTTTACATCTTACAATCTGTACAGAAATTGCACAGATTTTTGTTATTGAGGCAGATGGAATATTAGCTTTCTAAATGATTTTAGTTTGTTGAAATCGGTTGTGGTTTGCGTAAAAGTGAATATTTTATAAACCGATCAAGATTTGCAATATTTTCTCTTATAAGATCTCTTGAATTCTAATATTGAAAACGGTCCACACTCTGGTTCGAGCTGAGTCCGACTATCACAAAAGCCAACATTGTTGTTGTTGTTGCTAAATCCGTGAAATAATGACATTATTTCACATTTAATGTTTGAAAAAATAACTGTGAACTTTTGATTTGTCATTAGTTAGCTATTGTGTACCATACATGAATTCACTTGTTCAATAATATCAAGCATTATTGAGTAAAATATTCAATATTGTGTTCGGTTTCGAAATGTAACTTTACCAAAATAGTCATATCTGGTAAACGGTACCATAAACTATCATGATTCCTTTTGCTGATGATAGTAAATAAATGCATCCATTGCCGCACATATTGGTATTAATAATTATTTTACATTGAGTACACTTTTTTGACTCACCCTGTATCTTATACATAGATGCCTGTTCACTGATTGGTCAAACTATAACCCGAAACCGTGTAAATAATTTGACTATAATTTGCAAACTTTCATTGTCGTGAACAATAGTAGCATCATATGACCAAGGTCAAATAATAGAAGCCTTTTCCATGACTTGAATTAGGAATTGATAATTGTGTGAGTACTTTAACATAATTGAACTTTATTATGTATATAAAACGAATATTGACTGGTCTTATACGTGATGCATCACAACAAAAGGGGGCACTTGTCGGCAAAGTAAAATTCACAATATACAGTATTATTGCGTTAAAATTGACTACAAAATTGACAATTTTCAATTTTTATAACACATTCAAATAAGGATATATATAATACTTTAAAGTCCGATTCCTACTAATTGCATTTGCTGAAGTCGTACAGGTGGGCGGATGTTATTTTAACCATAACTTTGGATCCGAACATGCGATTTTGACAAATATTAAAGATATAATGCAAATTAATTGTTAAACCATTGGCATTATTAAATTAACAATATCTAAATTTTGACCTCGGTCGACAACTGCCCCCTTTTGATGTGACCTATCATATATGGAGATTATCGCTCCCTCGTTGCCATACCCACAGATAGTCAAAACCATACCATACCTGCCCTGCAATCACGCATTGGGCTCCGCCTCTGGGTGATAATCGGCCGGATATACTAGGCAACTTGGGAGGGATAATCTCCACCATATGACCAGTCAATATATACTAACTATGACACGGCTGAAACCAGGTCTATCATTTTATATAGAGTATACCCAGTATCGTCCAATATTGGTACAAGTCAGTGTTCCAGTATCGGCTGATACTGGCCCATATAAAATGTATCAGTATCGGGCGATACTCGGAACATAATTATGTACCAGTATAGTTCAATACTGGGACAAATCTCGCTGGTATCGCGTGTACCAGTATCAAAAATGTTCCAGTATCGCTCAAACTATATACTTGAACACAAATTGAGCGATACTGGAACAGTAAAATCGTACCAGTATCGAGCGATACTGGAACAGTAAAATCGTACCCGTATCGGCTGACACTGGCAACTTTTCTGTTCCACTGGTATATCAGTATCTGGGACCTAAAGTACACTTTTCCCAAGGTTTTATAAGTTCTGGAAATTGTTCCGGACAATTTACATGGATTAGGCAATAAGCAATTAACCCAATAAAACATGTTCCTACATTACGATGGGAACAGTCTAGATCAGATTATTGTTTATTGTATAAGCAGATAATGTGACTATATATTATCACAACCCTCCTCTGATGTTACCAAGAATGAAAAGTCTATAATGAATTATGATAATAATATAGAAGCACTAAATGTGAAATACCTGCGATTTTTCTTACAGTTTACAGTGAATACAAACCTTTTAAATTGCAATATACATGGTGTTCGGAAATGATCTGTACTATGTTTTAAGAAGAAAACAAAAACGAACAACTACCACGACACTGCAGAATATCCCAGTCTTGTATAAAATCTGATGTTCATAACATGCAACAAACATAAATGTATGCACACATACATGTACAACATCATTATTAGTAAAAATAGTCAATAATTTGTTCATAGATGCTGACTTTAATTTTCTAGGATATAATCACTGCGTTTTCACTTTTGGTCTGTAGCGTAAATCAATTATATTATTATCATAACATGAACAGATTTAAAGTGTTTTGTGTGCTTATATTTATTACAGTGCTCTTTGTAATTGATACATGTAGGCCTATATATCAGTCGGGGAGCAACCTAATCATTCAAGTTGATGTTTGAATATGACCTCTGTGAAACACGAGTACGTTCGCGGCTCCTACATATCAGTCAGGTATACAGAGAAGATTTACTCGAGTACATTTACTCGACACGTGACAAGGCGACCATATTTAGCGCTGACTGTATTACGTCATTTATACAAACTGTCAGTCATTGAAGAATATTGTCGATCGGGATTACCAGTAGCATTCTATTCATGCTATTGATGGACTTTGGATGTGTGATCGATAGAGTTGACGTAATCATTGCGATTATAACCACTCCCACTTCCACAAAAATCGCTGAAATGGGTCTAAAATCGGGTCTTAAAATCAATGTAACTTCGATTTCCGTCAGTCAAATGTTATTTCCACTGGTAAAAATCTGTCCAATGTGATGTAGTTCCGAGTCAAACCGTTTATAGGCCGTCTCGGATGTATATAAGTTTGCCCTATCCCATTTCTTTCCTTTCTTGTATTCCCCTTATAGTATTCCTATACTGTTGTACAGTGAAGGGTTCACATCCCGTAATCTTTCTCTGTCTCGTTCACCGAACCATATCACCAGGAGTCACGTGTCCAGTCAATTTACTCGGTTACATTTTCTCCGTACACCTGACTGCATATGTAGCCGAAATAGAATAATCTCAAAAAGTACCGAAATAACTTTACCATTACAAATGAAATGTATGCATGAATTAATTAATTTTTCACACTTGTTTTATACCGTCAATTATACCAATTTCACACTGTTAATATTCCCCCTACAGACTGTAGGGACATTTTGACATTTCATGATTTTAAAAGGGGTTAAAAATAAAATTGCAACTGTAATATTTATTTGTTACAGTCTGTATATATACCCAAAAGTCACCTCAGCTCGATTTCAGTGTGTATTTGCAATTATTGACGGTTTTTAAATTAACATTGGACTGTTCCCCTTCTGTGTATTGTGAAACATTCATTTTTCATACACATCGATCTGAACTTAAAAACCTACGCACAAATACCTAAACCCAAACATAATTTAAAAACCTATAGCGCACACATATTTTTTTGTTGTTGTAGTTTTATAATCTATATACAATGTTGGACCAGGGACAATCGAATGAATGGATAAGAAACTATGGTACTTTTACTTAAAAGTATGCATGTTGTGGGTGTTCAAATATCATCAGTTGAGCAAGCATACATAATACATTCACGAATGGGACCTGATTGTACAAATCTCAGCAATCACACTGTACGGCTCGCTGTGTGTCTTAGCTCCATACGAATGTGCAATTCCTACTGAACTACTGCACTCTAGAAATGCAATATCATCAAAGAACATCATTGTCCGATTTATTTGGCTATTGGAATCAATAGGTACAAAAAGTAAACAGTAAAACTTGCCAGGAACATTATCAATTGCTTTGTTCTAGCATTCTTTCACATTTTTTAAACATCTAAAATTAACACATTTTTCTCAAATTTATCGATTATTATTCAATTATAGAACGTTATTTTTATTAACAAATCATATATAACTTGTGTCAGTTTGACCTAGGCCTAAGTTTTTTGGCAAATTTAATTTGGATCATTTTCTGAAAGATTATAGGGCAACCTTCAAATTCCTTGGATAAAAACACACCCGCAACTACCTGACCCGCAACACGCGTGTTATGTAATTGAATATGATTTATAGCGATACAATAGGCCCTTCATTCAATTGTCCTTGGTTGGACACTACCAGAGCTTCAATGCTATCAGACGGTGTACAATAAGGAGATTGTCACATATTGTCATTCGAGCAACAATAACAAGGGCGCGGCCATAATTGACCTTACCATAATTCATGATGTGCTGTTCCATTACACTCGTCGCACCGGCTTGTGGAATGGGACAGGCGATATTCCATTAGGTGAGAATATTTTGACCACATCAATGTCGATTCATTACCCTGTACAATTTATACTCTATTAATTTTAAGACACACATTATTATCTTCATATGCCAATGAATACAACGAATAATAACATTGTACACTGAAATGTTTTCCATTTTGATTGCACTAACGGCAGCAAAATGGCATAGGCCTAGACAAAATGGCACAGACATGACAGACAAAATGGCACAGACAAAATGGCACAGACAAAATGGCACAGACAAAATGGCACAGACAAAATGGCACAGACAAAATGGCACAGACATAATGAATGGCGTATTATATTTTCACTGACAAAATATGTTTATCAAAACACAACTAACCGTCATTAGATATATACAAAGTTCAATGCCATCAGCACGTAGGCAAGATAAGCAAAGAAACGAATGGAGGTTATCCATGAAGCCATGACGAAAGGACTACAAAGGGGAATCGCACCCGGCCTATTATACATTCAATTAAATCGGTGCGTGATATCCAATTCATTGCATGAATTGTGGTACCAAGTTGCCCTATGGAGGTTATCCATATAGCAATGAGCAAAGGACTACACACGATTCATTATCATGCTAGTCCCCTGTACAATTTATACTCTATCAATTTTAAGACACATATTATTATCTCCATATGCCAATGAATACAACGAATAACATCAATGTACACTGAAATGTTTTCCAATTTTAGACAAAATGGCACAGACAACATGAATGGCATTCTATATTTTCTCTGACAAAATATGTTTATCAAACCACATCTAACCATCATTAGATTTATACACAGTTCAATGCCATCAACTCCCACACAGGATAAGCAAAGAAACGAATGGGACAGTAGATATTTCACTTGGTGAAAAAATCTTGACCATATCGAAGTCAATTCATTAACATGCTATTCCCGCTGTACAATTTATACTCTATCATTTTAAGAAACACATAATTATTTCAATATGCCAATAAATACACCAAATAATAACAATGTACACTGAAATGTTTACCGATTTTGATTGCACTAAACGGCAGCAAAATCGCACCGACAAAATGACACAGACAAAGTGAATGTCATTTTATATTTTCACTGACAAAATATGTTATCAAACCACATCTAACCATCATTAGATATATACAAAGTTCAATGCCATCAACTCCCAGACAAGATAAGCAAAGAAACGAATGGGACAGTAAATATTTCACTTGGTGAAAATAATTTGATCCCATCAAAGTCGATTCATTATCATGCTAGTCCCCCTGTACAATTTATACTCTATCAATTTGAAGACACACATGCCAATGAATGCAACGAATAATAACAATATACACTGAAATGTTTTCCATTTTGATTGCACTAAACGGCAGCAAAATGGCACAGACAAAATTAATGGCGTCTTATATTTTCACTAACAAAATATGTTTATCAAACCACAACTAACCATCGTTAGATATAAAGTTCAATGCCATCAGCACGCATGCAAGATAAGCAAAGAAACGAATGGAGGTTATCCATGTATAGTCATGAACAAAGGACTATATACAAAAGGGAATCACACCCGGCCTATTCTACATTCAATTAAATCGGTGCGTGATATCCAATTCATTGCATGAATTGTGGTACCAAGTTGCCCTATATCAATCTGAAGCAGGTGTGTCTTTTGTCTGAAAATCTTAAACACATTTATTATTCCCGGCTGGATGGCTGCTAGTCCAAAACATGGATAACCTCTATAAGTACTATGGTCGAAATATAATACCAAGGGAAAGATGTATGTTCCATTACACTCGTCGCACCGGCTCGTGGAACGGTACAATTGATATTTCACTTGCCGTTTAGTGCAATCAAAATAAGAAAATATGTCTTATCAAAGTCAATTCATTATCATGCTACATGTAGTCCCCTGTACAAGTTATACTTTGTCAATGTTAAGAAACACATTATTGTCTTTAAATGCCAATGTACACTAACATGTTTTCCAATTTTGCACAAAACGGCAGCAAAATGGCACTATGTATTAAACAGACAAATTGAATGGAGAAATATATTTTTAGTGGCTAAAAGCTGTATCATACCACAACTAACTATTACTTAATATACATGTACAAAGCTTAATATCATCAGCACGCAGGCACGATAACCAAAGAAATGAATGGAGGTGATCCATATAGCCATGTGCAACGGACTACAAAGGTGAATCGCACCCGGGCTATTCTACATTCAGTTGAATCGGTGCATGGCGTCCAATTCATTGCATAAACCGTGGTACCAAATTGGCCTACATATCAAAAAACAATTGTGTCTTTTTCCTGAAAATCTTAAACACATTTATTATTCCCGACTTGATGGCAGCTAATCCAAAACATGGTATAATATTTTGAAATTCATTTGAAAAATGCAAAACACTTTTGTTGCTATGGCCCATGGCAACACCCACTTGAAATTTGGAGCTATTTTGGCCATTTCTAAGAACAAATTACCTTAAAATATGGCCTGTTCTTCCATGCTACGGACTCAAAAGTGAACAAATATCAAATCAAGGATTTAAGAGTTGCAAGGTATTATCTTTCATCTTTATTGACAGATAATGGCAACTCGTCAACTTTATTCTGTATTCTATTTAGGGCTCTGACGACACTGGTAGTTTAAAAATATTTAAAAATTGTGTTTTTTACTCAAATTTGGGACTAAAAAAAATCAATATGCCTAGGCACTCAAAAAAAAATCTTGTTGATCAGGCCAAAAAAAAAAAAAAGTTTGTCTCAAAGCTTGCGAAGGCTTCAAAATCGGGCGACGCGCGCTGTTTTTTGTCTTCCATTTTTTTTTTTTAACATTTTTTTATTTGTGTGGCAATTTTTACTCTTACTATTTGCAACCGTTGACACTTTCTGATATTTGTTTTTTCTATATGAAATGAATATTATGATGTAGTTGTGTAAAGAACAATTGTGCAGCGTTTTTTGAAGAACTGAGTCATGTAAAAGTTTGAGAAAAGGAAAATCTGCCGATATTTTTAATAAAAACTCGAAATAAAAATTTGTAGGGAAAAAAAAAATTGATTTGACAATTTCTTGCATTTCAGACGCGGTATTTTGGCATTTCAAAACCAATGCGTGCGCAAGCTTTGAGACGAACCTATTATTTTGTTTGGCCTCATAGTCATTACCCTTTCAATTCGGGAAAGAACTGATTGGGCAATTATATAGGGATAATACAGTGTTGCCAAAAGGAAGTACTTTTTTTGAAGAAAAAAAAGATGAATCTAAATGCCACAGATTAAGTATGTTTTATGAGTAAACAGTCTCTATATAACTATTTTTTATAATAGACGACTCATATTTGGATAGAAAATCACATTGTTAATAGTTTAAAGTGTTGTCAACTCCCAGAAAACCAATGATTTTTAAATTTCAGTATTCGTCTTTTTAAAAAAAATGGTACTACTTTCTGGCAACCCTGTCTTATCCCTAAATAATTATCCAAGGAGTTCTTTCCGAAATTGAAAGGGGCAATGTATATAATATTAAAAGCCAAGAAAAAAAATCGAGTGCCCAGGAAAATTGATTTTATTGCGTGCAAAATGTGGGTACAAAATGCATATTTTTAATATTATTAAACTTCCAGTGTTGCCAGAGTCAAAAATAGGATACAAAATAAAATTGACGAGTTGACATTACCTGTCAGTAAAGAAGACATTTAATACCTTGCAAAACTTACGTCCTTTACTTAATATCTTTTACACTTTTGAGTCAGCAGCTTGGAAGACACATATATTACGTTCTTATGTTTTTCCTATACTTATACGCACTGCCCTCAATAGTCGAGAAATGGTAATAATGTTGCCGTTGATTGCCACATCCGGGTAATTTGAGTGTAACGCTATGGGAAAACATACAATTTCTTGGTGGCTTTTTTATGAAAAAAATGCCGGACATTTCATCCATAAAAGGCATAACACTTTGAAGAGTGGGACTAAGGCTACCGGCTGGCATACTTTGGGGATAGCATACCTTTTAAAAGGCCAGTCAGTAAGGTGGGGAACACCGATGTCATGCGAAATACGTGAAACTTCGTACTTGCGGATGGCATTTCTCAAAGAGAGTAGTTTTAATCACAGAATAAGTCATTGTAGCTGATAAAATGTGTTTCAAGCTTTCCATTGATATTAAATATGTGGTATTTACCAGCCAAATAATGGGTTAAAAAAGGAAAACAAGGTAAACCTTTAGATTTGACCTTTAGTAAGGGATGTACAGCAATGTACAGTCTCATGGTAATCTTATAGGTACATGTACTTTTCCATGCATTCTTTCTTTACTACATTATAATATGGCATGTACCATAAGAATAGTAGATACAGAAGGGATATCAATGATCCATGATTAAAGGGGCACTTAGAGATGTTGGAGACTGCGCCCTTAATTATGATAAAAACAGGGAATAGTATATTCTTATAATTGTATTACATGTATGAACTTACACCTATAAGGATTAAGAAAAATCAGCCCTCTTTGTACAAGAAAACGTCGATTCAAAAATGCTCGTAGAGCCGCGACGAGCATTTTACGTCCGACAGTATTCCCCTGCAGTACGCGTGATACATAACGCGAACCATATTTGCATAGAGGGCGTATTTCAATAAATAGCGATGATATTGTTTTAATCAAGTTTTGCTGTGTTTTTGTTAGTAGATACAACAATAATGGCAATTTTTAATGTTCATCTTGAATTCTGAAGTAACTTTTTAAACATTTAAAGTTTTCAACACCACTTAATGTCCCTTTAAAGCACTAATCACATCGTCGATCTTTAACATGATTGTTATTTAAATCCTATTATAGAGACCAGTCGCCTATAATTGCTTTACACGTTATGCATAAGCCTGTTGAATTTCGCGGGTTCGTTTTATTTGTCCTCCACAAACTTTGTTCACTCTGTGTATGAACATTGGTACGTGACCTTACTAAAGTAACATAGGGCACAATGACATAATTGTATGTGGTCAATGCCCTGATTGTGCTAAACAAATGTTGTGGAGGAATAAATTCAACTAACTATGTCCTTGGTGTTAATGGTCCTTTTTTCCACTAACGGGCACAACCCGAAATCGATCGCACAATATTATTTCCTTTTCGCGTTCGTCACAATATTATTCACAGTTCATTGTGGTGGTTATATGTAGAGTAAATCCTTCCCGTATTCACTATTTACCCACGTTCTGTTTTAAACCTATTAAATATCTGCGATATATAGGGATGTGGCGATCCAGTTTAGTTTTATAGCATCATGGTTGCCCTCAAGAGTTTATTTCCGAAGACGATTACAAATTAATGTATTTCTCAGCCGTACGGTGTCATACGGTCAACATATATGCTGCAAACTGTAGCTAAAAGTATTGTACGGGCGTTCAAGTTCAACATTATGTGCGACGGTGTGCGACTTCATGACAATTAGCGAAAAACTACTTATTTTTAATTAGGCTATTTTTATGCCTTCGCGGCCAAAAAAAGGGTGCTGTCCACCTGCAAACAGTTGTGTTTTCAATGTATCGGGCTAATTTATTGTCCTGAGTTGTGATCTAGGAGGCATATATCGCTGTGCTTTAGGAAACATTTATGGCAACACTCTTGCGACATAATGAGGGGATTAACAGGGACATTGGTTTGAATGCAGCCAAACAACCTTCTATAGGCGATCTAAGTTTAGTATTTACAGAATCTTACTGAATCAATATTTTCTGTGCGCAACTCATTAACATAGAGGTGAACTCTGGCTGACATTCGTTTTTATGTCGTTGGTAAGTAGTTATATAACCTTGGGGGTCAATCCAATTTCTTGGATACATCCAGAAAACAAATTATGGGCGATAGAGGGCATGGGTCACAACTTATACTTCTAATGTATGTGAAGAACGGGCATATTTTAACATAATTTGTACTTAGAAATGAGCAAAATAGCCCAAAATACAAATGGGTGTTGCCATGGCAGCAAAGATTTGCATTTCAATATGTTATACCATAAGACCTTCCACCATACCAAATAAGGAAAATCCATGTTTTGATAATGCACATAACCTGGTGGTATTTAGGTGATATTTGTTCATAGTTATTACATTTGTTTGGTATCGTCACATACGCACGTCGCATTTATGTCAACAATGTAAACTATTTTTCTCCCTTCGCATATACTAAATGACACTATCGATTATGAAATTGATGAAAAAACTTCAATATCTTAATTGTTAATAGTAATGTACTAGCTAAAAATCATACACGTGCACTCCGTATAGTTTTGACAAAACATAAAAAATACACTTCGTAATATTTACCATTTTGCTAGCACTGAACTGAAGGCTGATAACGCACCATCAATTACACACATCACACACATTGAACACTTACAAAATATCCGCAATGATAATAGCATAATTAATAATTATGTTTCATCTCAATGAATGTGAATATTAATTTTAAATGGTAAACCACAGAAAAGTAAGGCACGTCGGTCATATTACCTTAGTTACCGCGAAATTTAGCCTTTATAGGCATTACCACAGAACAATAACTAAGTATACTTTTTTTTAACAAAAAAGAAAAGAAAATTATTTTAACCCCGTGGTATCAACAATGTTGAACTACTGATATTGGAACACGTAGATAATCAACCCTATTGTAATCATGGTAACATGGGTAATGTGATAATGTACGATAAGCATACAATTTTTAAATCAACACAAAGACTGAGTCGTTCGCCTCTGAGAATCAAGTTTTAGTGATGGCTTTTGAGAAGTTATTTCACGACAGCGCTAGAGACTTAACAGGCTTATGGGGGTTCCTTTTCGAGCAATTTTGAAACTGAGACACGCATATCTTAATTATTAGAACAAGAGCAACACTAACATAGTGTATCATTCGCTATGTGTTTAATCAACGTCAAAGTTTACTCACTGATGAATCACTCCTTTGGTTCCATCTCCAAGTCTTCAACTTCCATGTCTTCAACTTCCATTTGCACTCTATTCGTAGATGGCTGTTGACACAAGAAAAAGTACAATTTTGAGTATAATTAATTAAGTATAAGTATGAATTAATTAAGTATAAGTATGAATTTAAAATAACATCCATGACTAAATCAATTGGACTTTCAAAGTTATAGTTGTTGTTTAGTATATTAGAGTGCAAGTATACAACACTGTATCTACGATAATGTGAACTTCAATACAAACTTTGCACTGATACTTTCATATTTTATTGATATTCAAGTAACAATTTACACGTATGTTCAGACATGGTCAATGTGGAATCTTCTCATTGATCCGTATGATTTCACTTCGGTAAATAGGGTCCATATAGATGGGGTGACATGTGACGTCATGCCGGGCATTTGGTCGGCAGTTGCCATTTTTCTTTGCCCGGCGGTGTGCGTGCGAGCGCATTCTGTTGGTTTAGGACCCGTGCTTTTAAAACACGCGCCAAAACAGTATAAAGGACAATAAGATAAGGTATAGCGGACAATGTTGTGGTAATATGCTGTTCCCTTAAAGGCGAGCTACCACTCTGGATTTCTAGCCACATTCAGGTCTCTTGGGGATTTGACAAGGTTACAATATTCCATGATAACTCTGTACTGTCGTCATCAAGTGAACAGGTGTATGACCAGTTCGTCTGTGGTGAACTACCAAAGTGGTAGGCCAGCTTTAAGCATGTATCGACAGTCTAGTCCCTTCGACCGTTGCTTTTGTTGATAAACATTGCTATCACTCGGCCCCATCTATATTTAAGTTAAAGGGTGTTATAAAACGTCGATTTCTTTCTTATAAAGTAACTTTTTAAAGGGCTTTTCAACTTTATATTTGTCTTCAAGTTCATGATATTTGTAATCATTGACGTACAAAATGTATAAAGCGTAACCGGGAAGTTTCGAGAAATAAGCCTGCGAAATTGAACAGCTGGTGTATCGCTCTCGTTAATCATCAAACAATTACGCAGTGTGGGCAGAACATGCACTATTCAAATCAACCAAAGACCTATCAAATTGAACTGAAAGGATCTCCTTATGCACTATGGTAATAGGTTGTAGTCCTAAAATCACGGTTTTATTCCGACTTTAATCATTTTAGGCAATATGTACCTTTTCTGATTATTTATGATTATTCCTGGGATGCTAAAATAGAGAGAAAGTAGGCTACGATTGCATCACATTCAGTTTAAACAGATGCTGCACTCATTGTAGATTAAATGCAGCAAAAGGTGAAGCCATATCATACTCGGAGAGGGCGACATCATGGGCATGCATATAATAGGTTTCCGTTATCAGCTGTAAAACAAAATAATCCGGCAATGCCTTGTTAGACGTCCCGTAACAGATGTGCAGATGTGCCCGTGCTCATAACAATTAATATGTGTTGCAGCGTTACACGGTTTATTCCGTCCGGGACGTCTAGAAATATACAGCCAGGAATCCTTGCCTTTCGCCCACAGTGACTTTGAGGTTTTTCTCCACATGATTAAGCCGTATATATTTTAAAACTATGTACATGTACTGATGTACATGTACATAGTTACAATAATGTGCGCATACGTACTGGTTTATTTGTCGTAGCGCTTGTGGACTTGCTCGAAGGTTCCACTGAGTTCCTCGTCATCTTTAACCACTCTGATCGCATAGACCGACGTATCTGAGAGAGATTGAGTATATGAACAAAAAAAGAAACAGAAACACAATTATTTTCAGTACATAGCATGAATTTCCGATGCCAAGCAAGTACTGACAAGTGTGTGGAATGTCATTGATTCTATATATCTTATAGACCATTTCTAATCGAGGTCGGACAAGTTCGGAAAAACAAGTCACGTGGACTTTGTGCGTAGTGCGTTTTCGCAACGGTTGATCGCATTCATAGCATTGGTTGCCCGCCCAGTGGTTTACTATGTTTACATACAAGTGTAAACCCATGTGAGGTAAAAACTAGTACCGAGGTTATTTTGTTTATATCAACAATGGCGTATACCGGCAACTTCAAAATGTATCGAGCCGAGGGTAAAATGTGAAGGTATTACCGCGGATCTCTTTTATCTCACCGTTTTTGTTATTGAAACACCTCAAAATACAACACTAGCGCAATCCATAAACGGGTTATTAGAGACACCCGCGTGAAAGCACGTTTGTTTTTCTGTGAATGACATCCACTGATGTCAAAAACACTCGGCTTATCGGAAACATTTCGAATTCGAAATTGGAACATGGAATCCGTACGTATTGCCACGGACTGTATTTAATCCAACTAAATTGATATCATTTTGCAAATAAGCTTCTTTCACGTTCTTAAACAGGAGTGGTGAGTGCAACTTGAACAGATTTTCAACAGAGTTAACTTGTTAGTTATCTCTTTTCCAATAGTGTGGATTTGAAGGTAATTTGAAGCGTCATTTGTTTAATTTTGTAAACGCGCAGTATAATGCTAATCCGAACTTTATTTATAATTGCATTTGTTTTTTTCAAGATGAATTTTTTTTCTTCAAAGCAAAGTTAAATATACTGAATGTAGGATTTCTCAAAGACATTTCTGCTTATCGAATTATAACTGTTATTTCTTGAATTCAGTGTCCAGATGTGTTTCAACTACATTAGCACTGAAGCTACAATAGTCGATGGGGACCATAATGGACCCTTGCATATTCTCGTGGGACCACAATGGACCCGCGTGTAGTAGCGCTTTAAATACTTGATATTAATTTTGAGTCAGGTTAACGTACTTAGTGCAATAGGAGCAACGTATTTCAGATCAAAGGACATTCAAATACTTGATTGTTGGATACATACCTCCGAGTTGAATAAACAACACACACATGCTAACCACACACCCTGAAACAAAATGGAGTGAAATAGACAATATCTTGTAATGTTTACAACCATGAAATAATTAATTGATGAAGAAGAACTTTTATCATACCTTCAACGACAGTCACCTTCTCATTATGAAAAACATGCATTGCCAAGTTAAAAATAATTTTGCCATGGAATATGGTTAGCCTATCATTGCACTTTGGTTAAAGCTATGACCCACCTGTAAAGCTTTTGAGAATAGTAGCTGAAAACCCAAAGAATACTAAACTCTAGAAGTTACAATTGCTCCAAATCCAAAATCCGACGCGATTTGTTATTGTCACTTTCCACACTCAATTAAAATATTAAAATACAACCACGTGCGCACGAAACTGCGCTTCGTTTAGTGCCATGAGTTTTGCATTTAGGTGGGGCTACGCCATGATTGTACATTTTCTTATTTCACAATATGATTTATAATATGATTATTAAAGCATGTATCATTCTTGTATCCATAAAAGGACTCTAATTTCAATTATTTGTCCGTATTCTATAATTAATTTAAATTATACTATGTGTCTTGAAAATGCCATTGCCAACATATCTGTCCAACTTGTCTTGTCCAGTCTTGTTTTTGCACCCTGTAGTATGGTAGCTAACTGTGTCCTTTGTCTTTGCACGTAGACTTAAGTTTAGGCCATTAATAATATATCAAATACTGGTGGCCAATCCTTTTAGAGCTCTGCTCTTCTTTGGTCAACACACCAATGTTGCTTTATGTATGATGTTTGTATTGATTTACTGGTGAATAAATGAAACTTGAAATATGAAACTTGAATAATCAGCAACGCAGCAGATGCGCGCCATAAAACACCCGCATCGGGCGCTCGTATGTGCGTCAAAACGTTGCATGAAAATGTTAAAATGATATGCAATTACGCCGTACGCCTTGACGACAAAATCGAACACAAAAGGCCAATCGCACAGTGACCACACGGTCAAAGTCTATGCTCGGCAAGTGTGAAAACCACATGGTATAAACTATAAAAGATCAATGACCCACCTGTATGCTATTTAAAATAGAAAACAAGTAGCTGAAAACCACATGGTAGCTAGAAAAGAATCCAAATACCCACGTGATTCCTAACACGGGGAATAGCATGAAAGCACTGCGAACGCCGACTCTGCGAGTAAAAAGTATGATATAAAATTAATTTTGAAATTTTCCTAGTTATGATGGCGCTAGTCCTTATTATTACCTCATCGATGATGGCGCTAGTCCTTATTATTACCTCATCGCTTAGGGGGGGGTGGGGTACCGCGCCATTTTGTCCCGAAGCAATGGTTATGACGTCATATTTTTGTCGATTTTCAGAACTCTTGTATTGGATTTACGTGCAAAAAATATGCCCTTGGCATCATACTTTCCCGGGTGTGCAGTTCATTTTAAATTTCAGATGTTCTAAAATGGATGGTTTTCTAAACAATTCGAGAAAGAAAATCGAACTGCACACCTCAGGATTGCAAAAAAAGTATAAAACAAGTCAACTTTTTTGTGCCTTTGAACAGAGTGGCGGCCGGGATTGTAGAATTTAACACAGTGCATTAACCCATGACCCATGATATAAATAAATTATTTGCGTTAATTTCTTTCAATTAGCACGGTTAGTCTAGTGGAAAGATAGTCGCTTGAAGAGCGAGAGGTTGTGGGTTCGAGTCCCATTAGGAGCACTTTTTGTTTTATATGCTGGATTTGCTTAGCTTCATCTGTATGCTTGCCCACGCGGACACCACACTGCTGGCGTTTACCGTATCAGGGTTACGCCATTTTTTCTCTCGAAAATGTCAAAAAAAATTACCGTTCTTTTAAAAATAAGAATTATAATCAAATTACAAACACATTTTGTGCGAGAGCAACACACACATTTGGCAAAAATGGCACAATAAAAATCCGTTCGTTATAAATAAATGGACATAGTTAAATAATAAAACTATCACAATTACAGTCGTAAATCTCTGTGGCGTGCGTAGGTTGGCCATGTCGTAGCAATCGGAAATCACGGGTTCGAATTGTCCCATTATTTTTCTATTTTTTAAACTTGATGGTATATTAATGTAACATCATTGTTATGTCAATTTTTATCAATTATAAATGCCGCCCATGCGTTTATAGTTTTCTTTTTATTTATTTATCTATCATAAATGTATCCTTGATTTATTTAACTTTGTCTAAACAATTAAAATGCGTAAACAATTATATTATTGCTCGATATAGAGTGATTTAACTTGAGTTCAGTTTGATAATATGATAGCAAAACTTGTTGTAAAACCATTTTACCAGTGTGTCCAACAATTTCACACTTTGGTAATACATTTAGAGATGTCACTTTTAGCTTGTTATAGCTAGGCTCAATATAAGCAAGTTTGCGACCTCTATAATTTTAGGCTGGTAACACAATCCCACAGTGCATTTCGTTAAAACAGTGTACATTATTTTTCCACGATACGTATCACGTGATAACCACGATCGATTCGCAAAATATTGCAAAATGGCGCGGTACCCCAGCCCCCCCTACTCATCGCTGCTGTTCTGTCAAAACCTTGTATCTCAATTTGATCGTTCTGCATGTACAGTCATCACAATAAGTAACTGACCAGGTAGTAAATGTGATGATAACTCTAAAAGTATAACTCCTACATAAACATATTAAATTATAAACATGTTGAGAAATGTCTCTTCTTGAATTTGAGATATTACACACTAAGTAAGAATGGCTGATTATTAAGGAAGTTACAATCCCAAATGTACTGTCAAGTCTGATTTTCATTTTCACATTTTCATTTTCAACACGGGGACTCAGACCGGCAAATTATTGATTACTGGTAGTGGTAGTGCCAATTCACCCGTCGATGGCCTGGTTGTTGGATAGTCGGCCGGTGGCATTGTTACGGTTGATCAATACGTCACACACACTTTACCTGTCATACTCTCCCCGTGTTGAAAAGAAAATGTTAAGATGAAAATCAGACTTGCCCTAACGTTTGGGATCGTAACTTCCTCATTAATCAACACTCTTAGCGTGTAATATCTCAAATTCAAGAAGAGAAATTTCTCAACAACTTTATAATTAAATATGTTTATGTAGGAGTTATTCTTTTAGAGTTATCAGCATGTTTATTACCTGGTCAGTTACTTATTGTGATGACTGTATACAGAAATACTTCATACGTATAACCTTTTGACAATCTGCTCGAAACATGTGAAAATAGCACCCACCTACCTGCTCATAGCAGGTAACATTTGCGTCGGACAGGTGAAGATGCAAAAGTACCCGACCGACTGATGTATTTCAAATATTCCAAACTCACAGTCTAGTGAGTTACACTGGCTGATGGAATTTCTGTTGGACAGTTAACTGGCTGGTTGAAAAAACCCTCAGAAGTTCCATCCCTGCCAAAAACGCATCTATCACAACCTTGTAAATAATGCTCCTTTCCCTGAACATGTATAAAGCCTCACTTCCTATGCATAACCGTTTGGTAATTTGATTTCTTAAGCACGCTGAAGGGCCAGTAAAACATACGAGATTTAAGTTTTAACAGAACAGCGACGCTATAACCTCATAATATGGTGGTTTTTTTTCTTTCTTTCGATACAAGACGAAACCGGCTAAAAGTGAGTAAAATCGTGTATCATTGTTTTTTTCCATTGTCGGAATTCAACAAATATTGATCATGTTGATACTAATGCAGTGAATCACATATGGATTCAAATCATTCAACGATTACGATAATATAATACAGTCTCTTATTGAAAGGGTTGAACTCACTTGATGTTATCGATTGAGGTTGTATCTCTGGCGTTAGCCAATTTCATTGTGGTCTTCACAACTATGCACAATACAATAGTGTTCAACTGTGTAAGGAATCAGACAGAAAACAATGCTTTAATTTATCATTTTATGATTACTTATGTTGTTATAACTTAAGATTTAATAAAATGCAGTTAATAAGGTGGTCAATTTGAAAAGCACAACTTGGAGCTTTAAGCCAAAGTCTCAAATCCTTACCAATTTTGCTGTCTTATTATATTAACAATGTTATGTCCTTATCAGCCGAGCGCATCAAATTGTCGCAACTTACTAGAGAGGTGAGCTACCTCGCTAGTACTTATGTTATAACTGCAGCGTAAATTACTAGCGATGTAATTTTGAGAGCAAAACTGGAGAGTAAGATCGGATTAGTAACTAGCGAGGTTATCTTTTATTCATCTTTTTAAACTTATTTTTAATGTATTTATTAATTAATTAATTGCTATATCAGCATTAATTCATGCATATCGACAAGATTTCATGATTTGTATAGAGAGCTCAATGCCAAAACGCCAAAACGGTAGAGCGTAATACAATTTAAAAAATTGTTTAGGCATAATTATATTTATTTCAAGTTATTTAAAATTATAAATTGATTGATTGATTGATTGATTGATTGATTGATTGATTGATTGATTGATTGATTGATTGATTGATTGATTGATTGATTGATTGATTGATTGATTGATTGATTGATTGATTGATTGATTGATTGATTGATTGATCGATCGATTGATCGATTGATTGATTGATTGATTGTGACAGCATAAGCCTACGCTTCAACTTATTATTTTGTAAGATTTAACGTTAATTAGTCGTTGTTTACTAATTTTGTAGTTTATTCAATTTAATGCTCTTAAAAAGTTGATTTACTCCTCACTTACTAGCGAGGTAGCGCTATTCTTCACTTACTCGATATTGGTGCATTGGTTATATATTATGACACCAATAATAATATATAGTTTTTGTAAACCTACGTTATAGCCAACAACAGTCTTCGATTAAAACAATTAAACAATGTATTAAACGGTAACATTTTGTAATTGTGTGTGCCTTAGTCTTTACCATATCTACACTGACAAGATAACAACATGAACATGAATAAACATAATAATATAACCACTTTCAACTGGTAAAGATGACCTTTGACCTGGAGTAAATCTCCAGGTCAAAATAGGCGCCTGATGGCGCTATAACGTTAGATTGGTGTTGGCAAACTACAGTTTTTGTAAACCTACGTTGTAAACCTACGTTAACAGTCTACGATTAAAACAATTAAACAATGTATTAAACGGTAACATTTTTTAATTGTGTGTGCCTAAATGGAGAGGAAAAAACATATATACATTAATGTTGACATTTAAGTGTCCCATTTTAACTATGATACAAAATATCAGATGTCATTGATTGAGGTGGCTTTTGCAAAGTTGCCCTTTTTGACCACCCTAGATCATTTAAAGTGTGTGTCCACAACTTCTCCAAGCATACACTTTCCACTGCGTGTTTGTCATTGGTTTCGGTTGTGCCCCCATTGGGACAAACGCATGCATCGGTAGTTTTAGGGGTGGGCAAATCGACATCTGCTTCAACTTTTGAAACCATGGTTATGCTGGCCAAAATGGCGCAATCAAAGTTGCGAATGCGTTCTGTTGCTCCACTATCTGTAACACTTGATTTATCACGCGAAATGGTGGGTTGCAGAAATTGTTGTTTTTCTGTATTCTGTACTCCTGGCAAATATTTCGCTTGCAATGTTATTCGTCTTTCGTAGGCTTCCATCCATATCGCGTTTGCTAATTGGCAGAGCTGTTTGCTTGGACCTCCAAGATGGTTGACATATGCTGCCGCCGCTATATTGTCTGTGAGTACTTTTTTGTTGTCCAAGTTTTTATAGGATTTCAATGCCAGTAATATTGCCATCATTTCTCTATAGTTCGATGGCATCATTGACATTCTGCAGTTCCAAAACCCCGCAGCTTCGTGTCCTTGGCATATTACGCCCATCCTGTCTGGGACGCATCTGTCTCTAGTTGTATGTCTACTGGCCCCAACATAATAGGGTTGCCATTCCACGATTTTACCGCTTGATTTCACCATTCTAGATCTGTTCGTGTTTTTGCATCCAGTATAAGTTCTTGATCCCACGATTTTTTGGTTGCCAACAGCCTGTACACATTTCTTAGCAAAAGTTTTCCCGGTAGGATTGCCTTTGCCATCACCCAATTCTGATAGTCCAATACAGTTTAACTGTAATTAAAGTGCGTATTATATTACAGTTTTACTGTGCCTGTGTTATAACACGGTAACACGTGTTACGGTATATTACAGTTGTTACTGTACCCCGTGTTATACACGGAATAAATCGCAATAACACTAACGAAAATAGTTTAAGAATGTTGGATATCCGATATTTATTGTTTAAGATTGTTGGCTATCCAATATTTATTGTTTAAGATTGTTGGCTATCCAATATTTATAGTTTAAGATTGTTGGCTATCCAATATTTATAGTTTAAGATTGTTGGATATCCAATACGCCCTGAGTGTTTTGACATATAAATTCTGTATCAATATCATTTCAAAGGTGTTAAATATGAAATACGTACAGTATACGTATTTGTACGTATACTGTCATTGTCAGTGTTATTGCGCTTTATTCCGTGAGGGCGCTAACACCCTGTAACACAGGGTACAGTAACAACTGTAATATACCGTAACACGTGTTACCGTGTTATAACACAGGCACAGTAAAACTGTAACATAATACGCACTTTAATTACAGTTAAACTGTATTGGACTATCAGAATTGGGTGTTGCCATCGCTATATGCATTGCCCTGCTATTCGCGCTAACACTCTTGCTCGTACTCGTTTTTTCAATTTCTTTATACGTGCATTTGGAATTTTTAACGTGGGTATTCCTGCTGTGCATACTTTGTATCCTATGAATTCCTTTGTCATTTCCGGGTCTAATGATGATTTTTCCCAATTCACCGTTAGACCGAGGTTCCGTAAAGTTTTCAACAGCACTGTTTTGTGGCTGTTGATTTTTTCTTTTGTTGACGTTAGGAAAAAAAATCGTCCATGTAAGCAACCACCCGTAGGTATAGTGTCCTTAGGTGTTTTATAACCTGACGAACTGTTTTGCAAAAAACATAAGGGCTTATTTTCAACCCGAATGGGAGGACTGCCCACTTGTAATAATTTCCTCGGAAGTAAAATCCCAGGTATTTCCGGTCTTCCTTTACAATCGGAATATGGTGGAAACCATTTTTTAGAGCCAACGTTATCATTTGGTCGTCCGTTTGGACAATTTGTGATACAACTTGAATGTCCTCGTAGCAAAATTTTGAGACTGTACTAAGATTGTTGATTTTCCACAGATCTGAAATCAACCGTAATTTTCCTCCCTTTTTGGGAACACAATTTAACGGGGATACACATTTTGGTGGTTGTTGCGGAGAGCATTTTTCTATAGCCCCTGCATCTAACAACGATTTAATTTCAGTGGCAATGAATGCGCCTTGTTCGAAGGAAAACTTTCTATTTGGTATATAAACATTTGTGGGATTCTCCACAAAAGGAATTTTAACACCCTCCCTTATCCAATTTAAAACAACTGGTGGTGCACCAATTTCAATCCATGCATCAAGGTGATTTGCAATGCCTGCTGCTTTATAAGTTTTATTTTTGTATTGCATAGCAAACGATATGCAATACAAATAAGCTTATTAAAATGTATGAGTTTTGTTCGCATGTGTTGGCTTACCGTGTTACACACGTATGTGTCCTTTTTATTCACACGTATGTGTCCAATGCTTAACCATTCAAAGGATTTTGATGGGGTACCTGTTGCGAAGTAAAATGGTCGAATACATCGCGTGGGGGCTGCGCTTGATTCTGGTATCCTTGACCCTGCCGATAAAAATTAGAACCGCGGCCTCTTCCTCGGTAATTAGACTGGAAACCGCCGGCAGCTGAATACTGCTGAGCTTGTGGAGTTTTTTTAATTTTATTTTATTACAGAGCATTTATAAGGCGCTTTTCAAAAAAAGATCAAAGCGCCGTACACAATACAAATAACAACATTATAAAATATTAAAAAGATACAATCAAAGTATATACACAGTTAAAGTATTATAAAAATACAACAAGTATATAGAATACAAATACCAAGAATATAGATACATTAATATAAAAACGGGCAATAATAGAGCCAATAGGCCATGTAAAGTGATGAAAAACAAATTACTCTGATGGAAACAGGTGAGTTTTTAGCATCTTTTTAAAAGTATGAATGCTACAGGCATTGCGAATAAAAATGGGGAGGTCATTCCATAGCTTAGGGCCTAAGTGCGAAAATGCTGTTTTGCCTATTGCACGTTTGTTAGCATTAACAACGAGACGAGTTGTGTCCTTAGAAGACCTAAGACCAGCGCGAGCACATTGATAAAAAGACACAACATCAGACAAATATGAGGGGCCTAATAAATTTACACAGTTGTACACATGCAGTAAGATCTTGAAGTCGATTCTCTGCTGGACGGGTAGCCAATGAAGTTCACGCAATAGTGGCGCGGCGCTGGTTCGTCTGTTAACACAGAAAATAAGACGCGCAGCACGATTTTGAAGTATTTGCAGGCGCTTGACATTATAATTTGAAATACCGCCTAAAAGAGAATTTCCGTAGTCCAGCCTAGAAAGGACCAAAGACCTCACTACATGTGCACATGTATTATGATCCATAAAACGACGAATACGAGCAATATTTCTGAGATGGAAATTAATAGTACGACACATAGAATTAACCTGTAAATCCATTTTCATATGGGGATCAAATTTAACACCTAAGTTCTTAATTGACGAGGAGGAATCAATCTCAGATCCACCGATCCTTAAACCAACACCAGAGACCAGACGGAGTTGTCTTGGAGAAGAAATGAGGAAAAACTCAGTTTTTGTGTCATTTAACCTCAGCTTATTTTTCAACATCCATACTTTGACTTCAGCAATACAATCCATAAGCCTGCGCTGCGCTGCCTCAAAATCGCCAGGCACCTTAGGATCATAGCTCACATACATTTGGGTGTCATCGGCGTACACGTGATATGGAACGTTGAAGCGCCTCATGATAGCAGCGACTGGTTTGGAATATAAAGTAAAGATCGGTGGACCCGCGACAGATCCCTGAGGCACACCATATTTTAGTGGATGAACAGATGAGTATTTACCTAACACACTTACTTTACTTGTACGACCTCTAAGATAAGAATTAAACCAGTTTAAAACACAACCTCCGATACCATACTCATTTTGAAGCCTATTTACAAGAATATCATGGTCAATGGTATCGAAGGCTGCTGACAAATCTAATAAAACAAGCATAACAATTTTCCCATGATCAAGTTCACATACAATGTCATTTTTAACACGAAGCAGGGCTGTTTCAGTACTATGAGCTGTTTTATACGCCGATTGGAAGTCATCAGTGAGGTTTTGAGATTGGAGGTGTTTATTCAGTCTTGAAACAGCAGGGTACTCAAGGATTTTGCCAAGTGTAGGGAGGTTTGAGACTGGGCGGTAGTTTTTTAAAACATCTGGGTTTAGGGATGATTTTTTGATTATGGGTGTTATGACAGCCTTACGAAGAGTAGAGGGGAAAAGGCCTGTTTGGAACGAGCTATTAACAAACGATGTTACAAAGGGAACCATGATGTCAACACAATTCTTTAGAAGCCATGTGGGCATGGGATCCAGGGAACTAGATTTGTTCGGAATTTTCGAGAGTACCTTACGGATCTCAGTTTCATCAGCAGGTGTAAAAACATCATACATTTCAAAATCATTATTGCACACAGTAAGCACATTAGCACATTTAATATTTGAGTTGTTGGTACACATGTTATTGGTACACACACCCCTACACATACAGGAATTTACATTCAAAACACTACTATCAAGTTCGGATTTAATCTTGTCAACTTTTTCGGTGAAATACATAGCAAAGTTATTACTGAGAGTTTCATTTGAAGATGTTGACGGTAAAACAACAGTAGAATTATTTAATAATGTGTTCACTGTCCAATACATTGTCTTTGAGTCTGCATCAGTAAAAGTGTTTTTGTAGTACACGGTTTTTGACTGGACAATCAGATTACCAACAACTTTATTTTGCTCAATGTAACTATCATGATCTTGTTCAGATAGAGTCTTTCGCCATTTTCGTTCGCGCCTACGACGTTCCCTCCTGGCATCTCTAACCTTCTCGTCATACCACGTAGGATTGCGAATGACTTTCTGCGAACGAGTCTGTTCAGGGCAGTGTTTATCCAGGATACCACGCACCCTGAAGTTATATTGTTCAGATTGCTTTTCAGGGTCACATAGGAGAGATTAGATCACTAAGTTCATGTGATAAGTCAGCTTTGAACGCTTCTAAATCCATATCTTTAAAGTTTCTCGTCTTGATGATCTTTCTTTCCTGTCTTGGCTTTAATTTATTTATCTTGCATTCGATCATGTGGTGGTCTGAGCCGTACCTATTAGGCGACACGTTGCAACATATCAACAGATTATCATCTGGGTGACAAATGACATGATCAAGCGTGTGACCAGCTTTATGCGTCGGTCTGTCAACAACCTGACAAAGATCGTGGTGCGAAAGTATAGCAAGATATTTAGAAACTTCAGGCTTCGAAGGTACATCGACATGAAGATTGATATCACCTACAATTAGGGGTTTGCCAGGTAATTCTGCGATATCACACAAAAAGTGGTCAAATTCTTCCAGAAAAGTAGAAGTTGTGAACCCATTCTCCTTCGAGGGTGGTGGCCGGTATATAGCGATAAGACGAAAAGACTTTGAAATGTCAGTAACACAGGCATATTCGAAAGTCACATACATGTTCACATCACGAGATATTTGCTGGATGCTTAGCTTCAGATTAGACTTAGAAATTATTGCAAGGCCACCATGCTTGCCACCGATTCTTGGACAATTGAAAAGGGAGTATCCTGATGGTGTGCTCTCCCCGATTACAACCGGGTCATCCTTCCCAAGCCAAGACTCGGTGATTACAAGGATGTCAACATCATTATCAAGAATGTAGTCGTATATTGTTATTGTTTTATTGCACATTGAACGGGCGTTCCAGACCTTGTTATCAAGTTTTCTTTTCGGTCGGTATTTAACATGAACAAGATTATTATGATTTACTGCATTGTTACGTCGTATAGATGACAGTTGTTGTGGATTGTATTTGGTTTGTTGTCTATTACCTAGCACCGTGGAAATAGGCAAAGCTATTTTAGTGCAATTTATGCGTGGATGAGGGCATCTATGATTTATACCAGCAACCGTCCCTCTTCTAGTAGGTTTCTTAGAAGAAATGCCAAGTGACTTTAGCTTATACCAGACCGAGGGTGCTAGTCTAGATCCAAGTTGGTTAAGACTCAAAAGTTGATCACGACCATGTGGTATCATGTGATTGGGTTTCTTAATTGTACAAGACTGGTGTGGCGTTTGATCACCATCATTGGGCTGGTACTGGTAGGTGTTAGGTCCAGGGTTAGACTGTACATCACCGGCAATAAGCAAATTCAATTGGAAGGTTGAACTTGAATTGTTATAATAGGAGATTCTTGTTCTGAGAAAGTGACCACGTCGTATAGGCTGTGTTACGTGATGCGATTGAGTTACTGCAAATACTGTACTTGGCTCAATTCTACACAGGCCCAGGCATAACCACAAGCCAAGAACAGCACCAATGCCGATTTGTCTTATTGTGTGAAGGGATGTCATATTGATAAACACCATTATCAAAGTTGCAGAAATCCAGGGACAGTTGATTGTTTAAACGATGTGCTTGGTTGCATGGCACAAAGCTGGAGGAAAGTGCATTTAAGCACATATAAACACTATTATCAAAGTTGCCAATCAAATCGATTGATGATAGATTGAAATGGCGTGCTTGGTTGCATGGCTTAAAGCTGTTGAGAGTGTAACAGTCACAGATATGTAGATACAGTAGATATTTCAACACATCAAGATGAGTTGCACTGGTTTCATGGTTACTGATGTCAGCAGCGAGTTTTAGATTTTGCAGTGCCGAATCACTAAGACCTGACGTGTTTTTCTGAAGTGCTCTGAACATCTGAGATGTTGGTCTGCTAAATTTCCCCTGAACTACCAGGCTTGCATATTCATCTTGTAAATATCGTAATTGTGCAACTTGCGTTACATACAGGTTTTTGATATCAGCTTCAGAAATACTGTCAATATCAAATGTGTTCAAAAGTTTCAATGTCACTTCTGCATACCTCGCGGCTCTTGCTACAACTTGTAATGTTTGCTGGTCTTCCGTATTTATTCCCTGTTTAGCGTCATTGAGCATTAAATCCGCTGGCAGTTTTACTCTTTGTAATGCTTCTTTAATCACCGCAAATTCGGCTTGAATATTATTTATATCAAGTTCTTGCTCTGATACGGCGGCTGTGCGTCCGATGTCGTCTGCAGGACCGCTGTTCAGGCGAAATGCACATTGTGACTGATAATTGCGCCCATGCGCTTGGTGTTGATTTTCACCTTTTACGTCGTTTTGTTTCAAAGTATATGTGATGCGATCTGAGAAAACCCGTCGGATGTCGCAAAATGTGAACTAGGGATTATGGGTAAAATAGAAGAAAAAAAACAAACAAAAAAACAAACACCTTTTTTCTTTTTTTTAGATTTTTTTAAAGAAAATCAGTTTCCAGTACTTTGTGTCATCATCTTTCATGAAATTTCACCTTGATAAACTTACTTAAGTCACTTTTATTATTAACCTTATAACGTTATTATATTGAATTATGTATCTTTTTTGGCCTGTTTTCATGATTTCTTGTTTTGTAGCTTTTGGTGACATCACAATCATCATTCACTCATAACTTTTTTTGTAGTGATCGTAGAAAAATGATCGAAACAGTTCTGTAATCAGCACAGTTTTAGCTTTCTTATGATATAAATATCTCCAATATGAAAAATGCCACCATGTGGCGGGTTTTCACAGATCGCATCACATATTCAATGTAGTCAACTTTTTCTGACAGTCCTCTATTTGCGTCTTTTATTTCGTTGATAGATTCTTTTAGTTCTTTCAAAATATCCGCAAATTCTCCTGATTTTGACGGAGAATTTTCCTCCATGATCTCATCAGCGTAGATTTCAACTGGTAAAGATGACCTTTGACCTGACCTGGAGTAAATCTCCAGGTCAAAATAGGCGCCTGATGGCGCTATAACGTTAGACTGGTGTTGGCAAACTACAGTTTTGGGCGGGGTTAAATCCGTGGAGTTCAGGGCGTATGGCCATCGCGAAAAGATGTTCAGGCGTGCCGGCGTATGCGTTGTGCATATGACGCAGGGTTACCGTATGTACGTGTGCTAAATGACGCGATTATTCGAAGCAGGCAAGTTGGTAAACAGCTCACTGGATTTGCCGATTTTAAGGGAGAAATATGTTGTTGTTTGATTAAAATAAATCTAACACTATCAAAATATCAAATAAACTAAACAAGAATGAAGCTATGAATATAGTTCATAGCTGCGGCGACCATACACGACTTTAAATATGGTACAGCCTATATGGTCATATGTTTTAAGCTCGCCTCCTTTCGCGTTACACACGGATTTTGGCTTTCGCGACATGATTTTAACTTTATACATTTATATTTGCTTGTATACCCCCTGAGGTAGTAACAGTATACATTTTCTGAAGGGAAATTGCATGAGGAAACCAAATATGCCATTAAAAAAATTATAGTACGACCAAGAACTAAAATGGTATGATCGGAAATGTTCGGGAAAATATCAGAGTTTTTATTTTCAATTTGAGATCCATATATTTTTTATACCTACCCCTATCATTATTTACTTTACATATTTGAATTCCTCATGAAATTACCCATTAGATGATATATAATTGTCAAAGTTACTACGTCGGTATGGTAATTATACCGGCTAGTGAATATCTCCAATTTTTATTTTATATATTTTTAGAATTTTCAGAAATATTTGTTTAAGGATGAACCCTTCCCTGATATAAACTTTTTCTGAATTCCTCTAGTTACAAGCTTTCCAAACATGTATACTTTTGCTATCATAGGTTGAAAACTTTTTTTGTTATAGTCATTTTTATAAATCCGGTAAATTGAGGCTGATTATTCATGTTGACTGTGTAGCGAATAGGAAGAAAGCTGATGATCATGGTCTTATCCATAATTAATTAGTTGTTACAAATAGTTGACAAGTCTGTTAAACAACATACTTAAAGACTACTAAATATCCTTTAAAATTGGACCAAAATGGTGTTTGTAACGTTTGTAACATTAGGGGATGACTAGTTATTGTAAAAAGAACAAAGCATGGGCTTATTCCCATTGAGTTTGTACAGGCGGCACCCCTTCCGGCGGCACCCCTTCCAGCACCACCCCTGGTCCCCAAACATCAAACAGCTGTACCTCCCTTTCTGTATTAGCTATTCCAATGCCATTTTGCAGGCAGATAGCTTGTTATCAGGGCTTTAAAATGATACAAAATTTGTTGAGATAGCTTTTGTGGTTTTAAAAATATTTGAGGAAAATGACAGCATGAAACTAAAAAATGTTACGGCACCACCCTATTAGGAGGCGAGTTCATAACGCGTGACCATATACATTATGAGACCAACGTATATGGTCACGCGTTATGAGCTCGCCTCCCAAAAGGGTGGTGCTGTTACACTTTTTAGTTTCATGCTGTCATATTCCTTTAAAACAAATTAAAACCACAAAAGCTATCTCAACCAATTTGGTATCATTTTAAAGCCCTACTAACAAGCTATATGTCTGCAGGAAGGGGTGCCGCCTGTACAAATGCAATGGGGATAATCCTTTGCTTTGTTCTTTTTACAATAACTAGTCATCCCCTGATGTTACAAACACCATTCTTGTCCCATTTTTAAAGGATATGTAGTAAACTTTAAGTATGTGCTTCAACAGACTTGTCAACTATTTGTAACACCTAATTAAATATGGATACGACCATGATCATCAGCTTTCTTCCTATTCGCTACACAGTCAACATGAATAATCAGCCTCAATTTACCGGATTTATAAAAATGACTATAACAGACAAAGTGTTCAACCTATGATAGCAAAAGTATACAGTTTTGGAAAGCTTGTAACTAGAGGAATTCAGAAATGTAGTTTAGATCAGGGAAGGGTACATCATTGAAATATATTTCTGAAAATTCTAAAAATATATAAAATAAAAATTGGAGATACTCACTAGCCGGTATAATAACCGATATCCCAACATGCAGTAGAACAGCACTGTGCACATGGTTAGGCTGATTTGCATTGTGTACTATCCCTGGGGTTGCTATGGAACATGTTTCTGTACATTTCAATGCAAATCAGGTGTTGATCTGTCTCCATCATCTCAGTGCACAGTGCTTTTCTACTGCATGCTGGGATTACATTGAAGCAACCTCTGATACTATCCACATTTTCGTATTTGAAAATAGGATTATTGATGGTTCATCAATTACTCAAAAATGCTTTACACGTGTTGGTTTCTAACGGCGGTAGAATGAAATGTTGCTCTAACATAACATAGTAAACCAATCCAAAATATACAGTTCATATATTCATCATCATTTGCCTTACGCTGGTGGAATTTAACTTACCAAAATGATTCCGAGGACCGGACCATTAAACGCCCAAATCAGACCAAATTTGACCGAGAGCCAGCATCTAACCGATAATGATAGAAAAATGGCGATACAAATTAAAATATTAGTTACTCTGTCTATAACCTATTCCTAATTCATAGTCTAATCCCATATATCACATTATTTATGTTAGAGAAAATATACATTTATGATATATTGGGCTAGGAAACCGAACATAGACACTGGTGTTGCCTGCGATGCGTGGATTAACGTGAATTGTGGCTGACAGTTTGATTGGCCATGGTATAAACAAAACGGTTAAGATAATACGTCTAAGGTAACAACATGTAGTACGCGTAAGGTCACACTTAGAACGTGTAAGGTTAGACGTCTAAGATGAATCTTAGATGCCTTAATAACATTCTTGATATATTCCGTCAACAATTGTGCCATTTTGTATATAAAATTTGATAACAAGTATCAATCTGACAAACCCGGGGAAGGTGATGGGGAGGATGGAAAAACAAAAACATATTGGATATCCTGCAAGCTTATGCTAACCATATTTGTAAAAAGACATTCGCTTATCTTCGACGTGTAAGATGTTATCTGAAACGTCTTACCTTACACGTTCTACGTGTAACTTTTGACGTATTAGCGTACACGTTTTGTTTATACTATGGCCACTCATAGACATCACCCACATCAGCGCCCGGTGCATTAATAGTCTAGAGGCTGGGACCCCCAAAAAAGTGATCGTTCAAACGGTGTACCTTCTCAAATCTGATCACATAGGTAGTTAGTATAGACCCTCTAGATAAGTGCCAGGTAGTGAGTCAATCCAAATTGTGGTGTCACAATTTTTTACAGGCCTTTTTAAAAGGTGTCTCATTCGATAGTAAAATAGCACGATTTCAGGGTAGGGGAAACATAAATCATCATATATATATATTTATTTTTAACCGAATTGCGTCATTTTTGCATTAAAATATGTCAAATGGTTACCTCTCTCATGTTAATATTTCCATGAAGCTGTGTATCACACAAATAAATTCAAAATACTAATAATAACATATTATTTGACAAAATATTAACATGTTTATTGCATACTATTTTCAACATTCAGCAAAGTTTATTTAGAATTAATTCTAATAAGTTATTTATCATTAAATGTTGTCGTATTGGCAGTCAAACATGTTGTTGTCATATTGGAAATGTAATGGACAGATAATAACTTCACGTGTTTACATGCTGTTTTTACTAAGTGTCCTATCAACAGTTGAATTTTATCATTTTAGGTGAGAGGAAATATTAATTGTCACATCATTGCGAGTAATCAACGAAAATAGGTTATCTTGGTACCCATGGATACGGTATGAACCTCTCTCCTCTTGGTCCGAAATAGTTCTCCTCGACTAGCTTCGATTATGGTCTTTCCAGCCAATGACATAATGACGCAAATGAGCAGCATGGAGAGCATGTAGCAAAATGACCAACATATGGAAGTCTACTCTTTCTCGGAAATTCAAACTGTTTGCCTCAACGATAGAGTCAGTTCTGTTATATGGATGCGAAGCTTGGACCATTACTCCCAGTTACAGAAAGAGCTTGATGGTTGCTACACCAGAATTGAGAGCAGTACTCAATGTCAACTGGAAACAACATATACCAAATATCCAAGTGTATAGTGACATCCCAAAAGTAAGCCAGAAGATTCAGAAGAGACGAACACGGTTGGCTGGCCACTGTTTTAGAAGTGAAGAGCCAGTATCCAAACTGGTGCACCAAGCATGGCAAAAGAAAACAGGGAAGACCTGCTCTGACATTTATTTATTTATTCAAGCAGGATACTGGATTGGAGACAAGTAACATAAAGACTGCAATAAATGACCGACGGTTCCGTTCCCTGTAGTTATCAAGATTTCATGACCACGGCTTTGATGCTTTATCCAGGGTAATAATTTCATCCCCTCCTACACCATTTCTCTGATTCATTTCACACCACCTGTGTCTTGCCAGCTGTCCTAAGCATGGCTCAAGGCTCTTTAGTCTGGGTGTAACTATAGAAGCCCTATATGTTACTTTTGAAAAATGTTGTTGTGTCAGAAATTCCAATTTTTAACTTCTTTTTGTCATAGAAACTAGTACTATATCATATTTTGGAAAAACAAAAGTTCAAATTTCGAAAAAAAAATCACATTATATTATATTATCCGAAGAGCAGATGCAAATTTTAGTTTTAAAACTAGCCCAAATCTGGCTGAAAGTCACCACGTGTGCTAAGTCATGTGGCAAGACTGCAGCGCCTACGGGCTTGCTACCAGTTCCACCGCTGCCACACTCAAGGTCCCCCAGCATGCGGTCAATGGTGTTGGATGGATGTAATTCTGGGGTGGAACTTACTAATACTAGCGTGATGGCCAGTTCAACCTGTCAAACTTGGGCTCAAACATTACAGGCAACTGGAATGTAATGCAAAAGTGTGAAGAGCCATCGTAGTTCGGGGACACCACCGAGTTAAAACCTTAGGTCCACTCTTACCAGCCATATCCTTTGGGAATATCTCAAGGTTGAGATTTCTTAACTCTATTTCATCTGTCACCAAATGAACAGGTGTAAGCCAGTTTACCCTGGGTGAACTAGCCAGAGTGGACCTTTGCCTTTAAGCAAGCACCTAAAATCCTAAAATGCTTTCAATTAAAATAAATACAAGTCACCTACGAGGTGACTTCTAAGACATACTTCACAAATATGGGTTAAGCTGTATAATAGTATATCAAAAATGAAATGCTTTCTTGTCATGTCATTAGTCTGGAAAGACCATAATCGAAGCTGGTCGAGGAGAACTATTTTGGACCAAGAGGAGAGAGGTTCATACCATATCCATGCCTACCAAGATAACATATTTTCGTTGATTAAACGCAACGGACACTTTGAAAAAACAGTATGTAAACATGTAAAGTTATTATCTGTCCAATTTATTTCCAATATGACACCAACATGTTTGACTGCCAATACAACAACATTTAATGATAAATAACTTATCAGAATTATTTCCAAATAAACTTTGCTGAATATTGAAAATAGTATGCAAAAAACATGATAATATTTTGTCAAATGGATATGTTATATTAGTATTTCGTATTATTTATGTAATACACAGCTTCAATGAAATGTTAACATGAGGGCGGTAATCAATTAGCATGTTTTGATGCAAGAATGACGTAATTCGGATAAAATTAAGCATATATATGATGATTTATGTTTCCCCTACCCTGAACTCGTGCAATTTTACTATCAAATGAGACATTCTTTAAAAAGGCCCGTAAAAAAAATGTGACACCACAATTTGGATTGACTCACTACCTGGCACTTATCTGGAGGGTCTATACTAACTACCTATGTGATCAGATTTGAGAAGGTACACCGGTTGAACGATTCGCCTTAACTAGGCCTCGTATGAGAGTTAGCCTCTGGACTATAACAAATAGCAGGGCGTGGTTATAAACTACCCATATAATACTTAAAATGAATACCAAACTAGCGAGCTTCCTTATGACTGCATATGAAATATGAAGGATCACGGTAATGAGGTTTATGTATGCAACAGGCGCACTGTGCACAAGTGTTTTTTTAAAATCATTACAGAAGAAGTTTTCCGACCGGGAAGAAGAAACCGTCTAAACGTGACATAATGAATTTGTTCAACAAAAAGTTTCACCAAGAAGTGTAATAACAATAATAATAATAACTAGTTCTTGCTCTGGTCTAAGACCAGGCCACCTTGATTTTTTATGAGAAAATGATCCCTAGTGACCTCTTCTTGACCTTTGATCTGGATATGATGATTGACTTTTTTCTTGGCTTATCAATGCGCACAAGAAAAAAGTAGTCCGGTCAAAATCAGAGCATGTCTTCAGATTAACACCTGTTTAGTTCAATGACCTCGTGTGACATGTCACATTTAGTGGAGGAGCACCCTATATGAACATTGATAAGAAGAAATCTTTTGACCAATTCTGACAATCATCAGTCATTTCCTCTCGGACAAGCAGCATTTTTGAGTGAATGGAGTGAAAATTCACATTTTGACCCTAGTGACCCCAAACATTTTTCAATTTTAAAAACCGGAGTATTGTTTATGGGGATGGTAATCGTGAATATGTTGACCGATTCTGAAGTTCCTGTGTCGTTTCATTAAAAAAGCAAGAGCGTTTTAAGTGAAAATCACATTTTGACTCCTAGTGACCTTTTCTTGACCTTTGACCCCAAACTTATGAATGACTTTTTTCTTGACTTATCAATGCGCACAAAAAAAAAAATGTAGTCCGGTTAAAATCAGAGCATGTCTTATGTTTTCCACCTGTATAGTTCAATGACCCCTAGTGACCCCGTATGACATGTCACTTTTAATCGCTGAACACCCTATATGTGCATCGACCCAAGGAATCTTTTGACCAATTATGAAGGTCATCAGTCATTTCCTCTGAGACAAGATACATTTTAAGTGATCGAATTGAAATTTACATTTTGACCCCTAGTGACCCCAAATGATTGTTAATTTTAAAAACCGAACTATGATATATGCGTACGTCATAAGGAATATGTGGACCAATTTTGACGATCCTAGGTCATTTCACTAAATTGCAAGAGCGTTTTAAGTGAAAATCACCTTTTGACCCCTAGTGACCCCTTTGTGACCTTTGACCCTAAACTGTGATCACCCTATATGAAGGTTAGGTGGGGGGTTTTACTGACCAAGTCTGGTGATTGTAGCATGTAAGATTAAGATGTAGGGTTAGATGCATTTTGTAGATGGGTCTGCAAGAAAGATGAAGAAAGGAACGGCAGAGATACAAAACCTCGATTTTTGAAAAAATCAAGGTAATAATAATAATAGAAATATCAGAGATTTATATTGAGCGCCTTGTTTCCAAAAAGATCAAAGCACTTTACAATAATAAATACACATAAACGTGTTCCATAAGTGTGTACTCGCAAACGCTTTGATTATTTCTTATTGCGCGGAGAGTTAAACAATCACATGTTTCGCGCCAATATCATGGGACTAGCTAAATAACTTAAAAGTGCACACGGTGTGGGGGGGGGGGGGGGGGGGGGGGCGGCATTCGCATCGAAACAAGTCGATATCGGATTAATTTTAGTAGTGATGGGCGTATTGTGCAGGCGTGTATGTTGGCTACTTACATGTTGTCAATTCCGTAATACCCGTGCCTGACACCAACAGATATACTAACGATAACAGCAGGTAAGCCTTGAAAGGAATGAAGAAAGAGGAAATATATGTTTAAAGTGGATCCAATAACTAACTATACGAGCATACTATCGAATTCATGAAACATTGGTTCAATAAATAATTATTTATCATTCTTTTCACTATGACAATGTGGAAGGGTTTCCCATTACTTGATTGTATTGGTATTAACAAACATACAATATTGATACTTTCCACGCGGCATGCGTCTGCAGACGACATTCTAAAAGTTCACAAAATATTTCAAAAATATCAAAATTGTCTGAATTTCATTGCCATATTTTGAATCACCATATGAAATGCATTGAAATAAGTACAAATATGCCTAGTATTGGTTTAGTAAATCTTGAGATAGACTTTGAAAGTTGAAAGTGGTTTCTGAAAAATCTGTTTTGTATATGGTATCATAATAGCCGCGTAGAAAGTTTTGAATTAAAGGAATAAACGAACCATATCCAATGGCATAGTACATGAGCTTCAGGTCACGTTCGCTTCCATAAACGATGACTATAAGCCGGTAAAGATGCACAGCCTCCACTAACATCCAACAGAATACAGATGTAAAGGCGAGGTGAAGGGCAATTGCAAAGGATTTGCACACCTCCTGGAATACGTAGGAAATATATTGGAAGCGGTGATGTAGAGTAAATAATACAAACAAATGTGTAAATATACACATATTATCATATACTGTACTAGTCAGGGACTATATAACTATGGGACAAGTATCTCGAAAAAGTCAAGCCCGCCTACCTATACGTTAATTGACATGTGACGGTTCGTTAGGGGGCGCACTATCATGTTCGTAGCAAACCAGACGACATAAGACATGGTGGTTTTTATCGGCTCAAAACACGATTTGTGGCACAGAAATAGTACATCAACGGTAACAAAAAGCTGATTGTGATTTAGAATGGCACTGATTTGCTTTGATGATGACAGAATTTAGTTCTTATATGACACGAAACATTCAGAATTGTTTATTTGAGATTATCTTTAACGTGGAACAAAATACGAATTTGAAATTGTGGATGGCTTCGACTGGCAGTGACAGAGGAGGGGTGTGGCGTTATTTGCATCTAATGAATATTGTAATCTGAGAATAAGCAACGTTCTTTTTACGACGGCCTGGAACACGCCGTTTATTATGATGACGCTTGTGACACGTTGACCCGGACTAATGAATAGTCATATCTGAATATTGATTCACAACGAATGATTGACAGTTTACGCTTCACTGCTTGCCCTAATCGCATGTGACGGCTCATATAGAGTGCGCTATACTGTGAACCAAATCTCAACAATAGGCAGATGTTTGTTTCACATGCCTGTAATAGTAAACCACTGTGTCATTGCATCATGAACATGCATTGGGCCTCCAGTTAGTTGGATGATTCTAGATTTTTTTAACTTACGATTAGTTAGGCCAACATTTTGGGGAAATGATGGGATTCTTTATTCATTTAATAACCATTGATAACCCTAACCTTACTACACCACACGGCAACAACACGGCCAGCCTGTATTTATCACCCCGCGTGCACGTTTGTGGCTCAAAAATGGACCCAGACTAGATAACGAGGCTATTATACTGAGCCGAGGTGTAGTGGAGCCGTGGTGTAGTGGATTGGCAGCTGGGCTTTGGTGCAGGCGGTCCGGGGCTCAAATCCCGGTGGGAGCGGGGGACATTTCTGGTGAATTTTTGGGGTCGGAAAAAGAATCTATTGCCGTGTGGTGTAGTAGGGTTAGGGTTAAATTGACAATTTGTTAACAAAGTTGTTATTATTTCTGTGATGTAATTGTGTTGTTGTTGTTGTAATGAAATTACATGACATGCGATTGATTTCACTAGTTCGAATTTTTTTTAAATTTTACTTTTGTTACACGACCTGTAGAATTCTAAAATAGTACAGGCACACTTCTGTTATATCCCAATGGAGCAATACACATTTCAGTCCATCTTGTCAGATCTGTCGGGCGCAAGCGGTCTCCGTGGAGGTAGGGGTAGTCAGAGATTGGGGGTAAACAGAGTGATCTTATTTCAGATCTAACAAATGTGGTGCGGTGTTTTAGGATTCCGGCGTGCTATTTACACCGGGGATACAGGGTACGTCAAAAAAAACCTTTAGGCTTACTCAACTTTGGGAATGTATTCATGGAAATCTGTACTTGTATTATATCAATCAATTTATATCATTTTATTAGACCACAGGGTGTATATCATTAGCTTTCACAGAATAGTTCTACAAAATCGGTTCATGAAATCATAGTTTACGCTCATTAAAAGTGACGGAACATATTTTAAAACCCGGTATGGGATCATAATTCACAATTCACAATTCATCATTGTTCCTCATCAGCTCACAGTGGAAGATCATGATACAAGCCACTATTTTTTTTAATTGTCATATTTATTTCACATCGTAATGTATGTAGATATTATCTAAACATGGTTCAATAAGGTTTCGGAGTTGATTATCTTACATCGACAACTGTAAGACGGGTTTATTTTGCAAAATAAACTCGTCTTACCGTTGTCGATTCAAGATAAACAACGACGAAGACCTTGTTGAACCCCGTTCAACAATGTCTTCACATATTGACATCATTCATAATGTAAACATAGTTCTGGACAATTAATGAAAAATGGGTTTTAAAGGCTAAATTTGCCATTAAAACCCATTTTTGCTGCTCTTTAAAAAATTGGAAAAACACTTTGTTTTTGTTTGTATTATTGTAATTAGATGCTCTTATTTGGAAAATTTCGTTCCCTTTAATTAACTGGTTGAAGGAACTTCTGAATGGGGTTGATTACATAAGGTAAACTCTTACTATAAATATATTATATCGTTTAGTAATTGTGACATTTAAATCATAATTGTATTCACAAAACATCTAACATATCGAGACAAATTAAATCAAAAATCATGCAATTATCAACATAAAACATTTGGTAAAGATTTAAAGAATAATCGTATCAATTCAAAACAGACCCCTCCGTTTTAATAGTGAAACGATCCATAAAGATGAAAGGGAATCCATTTATCCGCCAGTCCGCAAGTTGGAATTATTTTACAGTCGCCGGTACGTGTGTGACTGAGCGATGAACTGACGGGCATTGAAGAGTTAAAAATCAATTGAAATTACATTTTTTTTCTTCTTGGGAATTTGTATACGGAGGATGTGGAATAACATATTAGCAGTACCATGTAAAATTGCATTATTTAACCAACTACTGAAATAATGCAATTTGCCCTATTTTCAAAAACATTTTGGACGGCTAATTTAGTCTTACTTTTAGCCTTTTAGGCCTACTCAAAAAAGCTTTTTACGCCCCGAATTCTATGCGAACAACGTTTTTGTCGTAGAATTGATTACGAATAAACTGTTTTGTATGACTGATCTTTCACGTAACAAAAGAAATTGCATTTTTGAACCAAATAACCTTATTGAAATTGACATTTGACGGTGAGGCCTACTAAAAAAAGAAAAAATTCTATGCAAACGACATTTTTGTCGTAAACTTGATTGCCGTTAGACTGTTTTGTATGACTAATCTCATACGTAACCAAAATAATAGCATTATTGAACCAAATAATGATATTTGAGCCTGTTTTAAAAAAAAATGACATGTGACAATTAGGCCTATTTAAAAAAAAAAAATCACTGCAATTTCTATGCGAACAACATTTTTGTCGTAAAATTGATTGCGGATAGACTGTTTTGTATGACCGATCTCATACGTAACAACAAATAGCATTATTAAACCAAATAATGCAATTTGGGCCTATTTTCACAAAAGTAATGGACATGTATGGGCTAAATGCTTGCATTTTCACTGAATAGCCGAATAGTTCAAAATCAAGTTTGAAAGCCAACATTAGCCCCGATTTTAGCGGCCTGTGAAATATGTTGATATGTTTAGGTAGGCTTAGTTATTTTCTACCACTGATTTTTTTTAGCTTTAATGATCAATAAATCGTGATTTTTAGAGCAATAGTTTTTCGGTATCGAACGAAGCTGTTCAGTGGCGAGAAAGGTGAAGTGGTCGCAACTCGCGACCAGCTGTTTGTGACGTCTCATTTACACAGTGGAGTGTACGACGCATGAACTTGAAAACTTTATCATCAATGAATTGGACTGAAACCGCCGCGAGTGGCAACATGAAGCTTCCATACATCCCTGTTTATTTACTTTTATGAAATAATAAAAGTTAAACTAAGTCTGGTCAAGTGTGGATTGTGCATGCACATTTGTATTTATGTTCGTACGTACATGTACGTGACGTACGATACGCATGCATGATGCAAATGCATACAGTGGTTTCCAAATAAGGTGCGCCATCCTAGTAATTTGCATATGAACAGTGGGTTAACTAGTTATTGTGTTCCATACGTGTACATAAATGTAAGTAGTTACTATGGATCATTAACTCTGGAAATCCCAAACTACAAAAACAGTAATGTTATAAAAAGAGTCATACGCAGCAATGGAAATACCCACATGACTTTCCACCCGGGGTAGACAGTCCCGGGGTAGACAGTCCAGAGGTAGACAGTCCCGGGGTAGACCAATCATTGGTGGACCAACCCTGGGTGGACTACAATAGAGCGCCCTCAAGGGTTAGAAACAGTCCCTGTGTGTACTGTCCTGGGGTTGTTTTAGAATGACCCCCCCCTCAGTATTTTAACATATAATTTATAAACAATATAGTTTCCAAGGTGTTTTTAAACAGTATTATTGCAGTTTATTCCGTGAGGGCGCTCTATTGTAGTCTACCCAGGGTTGGTCGACCCAGAGTTGGTCAACCCCGGGACTGTCTACCCCGGGTGGAAAGTCATGTGGGTATTTCCAATATAAAATGTATTTGAGGATTCAGTATTACTGGATAATGGGTGAATAGTCTTGCATGACCGTATTCGCACATCTGTGATTTCCGACGTGGATATTCACTGAATATTATAGAGATGCACTCAGTGGCGGCACTAGCCTTATAATTTTGGGGGGGTCATTTGGGGGGGCAAGATTTTTTTAGGGGGGGGGGGGGCAAAAACTTTGCGCAATTTTTTTGTGCCTTTTTACGCTTAAATGGTCAAATTTGGTAAATGAAGTACGAAAATGTGCGCGCAGCGCGAAAAAAAATTGCCTTTTTATGCTTAAACTGTCTATTTTTTTCCTTATTTTAAAAAATTAGAAAAACATTTTGGGGGCAAACTGGGGGAGGGGGGGGCAAGAATTTTTCTGGGGGGGGGGGCCCCATGGTGCCGCCACTGGATGCACTATTACCGTTATAATGAATATATCAAGATCAATACGAATGATTAGGCCTATTACTATCTACATACCCATTCTGTTGTAATTTCATCGCTCAACATAAACAGTGACATTGCCACAAACAATGATCCCATCAAATTACGATTGATCCGGACTCGATCTGCACTAATTGATTCGTGACTGAAACAATAAGGCATACAGCAATCAATGAGATATTATAGCATATATTGACACGGTATAGTGAACAAGCACTTGCTTGGAAGGCCTGCAATGCTCTGAACAAAGTGTGGAAATCCAGCCTCTGTCGAAAAATCAAAATCAGACTTTTCCAAGCTACTGTTCAAAGTGTTCTACTGTATGGAGCTGAGACATGGACCATCACCAACAGACTGAATAAATCTCTAGATGGATGCTACACTAGAATGCTGAGAACTGCACTCAACATTAGTTGGAAAGATAAGGTACCAAACAAAGACCTGTATGGAAACTTACAAAAGGTATCAGAAAACATCACAGATCGAAGGATGAGATTTGCAGGACATTGCATGAGAAGAGAAAATGAGATTGTATCCGACCTGCTGCTATGGAGACCCAAACACGGACACACATCTGTCGGCCGCCCAGCCTTAACATACTTGGACAACTTGGCGAAAGACACAGGACTGAGGAATGATGAGGAGATGAAAGCATGCATGAGGGACAGAGTAGTTTGGCGAGCCATCACGAAGACCGTTCGAGAACGACATAAGTAGTAAGTAAGTAAGTATAGTGAACAAGGACGAGAGGCCGAGAACTTTAATTGTCAAATTTGATATTGTTGGTAGACTACTAAACTGGAGTCGTCACTAACTGTGCAACACCTAGGAATTATATTGACATCAGACCGTAAACAGGGACGATGGGTAGTAAAGCACGTTTGCTGATAGCAATAGCTCGTATATTTGACATTGCTTGGTAGAGTGGGTACAGGGCGTTAGTCCGACACGCCGTTAGTCCGACAATTCTCTAGTCCGAAACGTCACTATAGTCCGGCTACACAATTTCCTATTCCCTGTAGGTCCGTCAGTCCGAAAATGAAAAACTCTGCACTAGTCCGAAAATAACATGCTTTTGTTCATAATGTACATTGATGGAATCTTGTATGTGTATGCGTATGCAAGTGCTCTTTCTCTGTGTTGTTGTTTACCTTTTAACTTTAAACACCCTCAATTTGAGGGGTCAAACATTACCCGCTGCGCTTAATCATGCCAAAAGCTCACCCCTCCATTTTGTCAAATTTCTTTATATTTATGCGCTTGTCCGAAATAAAATCCACTGCGCTAGTCAGAAAATACAAACCACGTACGCTGGTCCGAAAATAAAATCCACCAGCGCCGTTTCGTATTTCTTTGTCAAAACACTACGTTTGTCCGACATTTATCCGACTAAAGCAGTGTTTTTCAAATTTGGACTGGCGGCGTGTCGGACTAGGAAAGTTATTTGATTTACGGAGTAGCGATGTGTCGGACTAGTGAATGTGTCGAACTAGCGGCGTGTTGGAGTAGCGCAGTGACTTTAATTTTGGACTAGCGGCGTGTCGGACTGATAACTTGTCGGACTAGAGGGGTGTCGGACTGATGGGTGCCAGGGGTAGCACTGGCTCAAAAATGTGAGGAGTCCCATTTGCATTTTTCAGGACCCTTTAAGGACTGCAAAAACTAAATTTAAGGGGTCCCCCAGAAATATAAGGGGTCCTGAAGTTTGAGCCTTTGAAAATGGTCAAATTTGTTTTTAGAGACAAACAGTCGCTAACACAGATACGCACACTAGCGTAAGATCATGTAACTCATATACCTATGTCGTGTCCATGTTAATCAGTAGAAGATACTTATAAACTGCTCACAAAAAGTATCGAAACACTTAGAAATGATCCAATATATAACGGCTCGAAAGGGTATGCATTAATCGAAGCAAATAACCAAGTGCATAATTTTGTTTTGCGTATTTTGACACCTCGAACGATGAGATAAGATTTTGCGGAGCGGAGTTATCGTAATTTCAATGGTCGTGGGTCCAGTTTCAAAAGTGACAATCATCCTATAGAAAGAGGTTTGCATTACTGTTTAGAATGATCAGATTCGTGCTTTTCAATAGGGATGAGTGTCACTTTTGAAACTGGACCCACGATCATTGAAATGACAATAAATCCGCCCCGCAACATCGTATCTCAATGATCGAGGTGTCAAAATACGCAGAACAAAATTATGTACTTGGTTATTTGCTTCGATTAATGCATACCCTTTCGAGCCGTTATATTTGGATCATTTCTAAGTGTTTCGATACTTTTTGTGAGCAGTTTATATAGAATGTTTTGGAAATCGCTTGAAACTTTTGCGGAAGCAATTCCGAAGCGATTTAGTGTGTTTAACAACTTTTAAAAATACAGGATTTGCATTGTATTTATCTTTTACGGACATTAATCAATTTAAAATGTAGACACAGGATGGAGATTGACAATTTTCAGAATGTCTTAAGGTTTCCACGTCCATACATCATCAGATTTATGGGGTCCCTTTATTTTCGATTGGGACCCGTTAGTGAAGTTCAATATGTAAACTTACGCGTCCATTATCGTCCAACAAGAAAATAAGGGGTCCTAGGACGCGAGGACGCGCAAGAACGCGAGCCCTGATGGGTGCACCCCGGTAGACTACTTACCGGAGTAAGGCCGTCACTAACAGTGCAAAACCTAAACATAGTATTGACATGGTACATCCTACGTGTGTTATTGTTGATAGTATCTCCTCGTGGTTTGCAGCATACTGTGAATTACAAGAAAATACACACTGTGTAATAATTTGGACATGTAGCATTTGAATACTGTGTTTACATTATTATTATGATTAACATGTAGGTTATCCAGAGGACAAGCATGGCATCTGTGTTTCTTGATGTGAAATTTAGCAGGATCTACCAAGCGTCCCTCGCTGGACACTTGAGTGGGTGGTCATCAGAAGGTCTATTAGGCGTCCCTCAGTCGGTGGTGTAAGTGGGCGGTCATCAGAGGAGCTATCAAGCGTCCCTCACTTGACACTGGATTGTGGTGGTCATAAGAGGAGCTACCAGGCGTCCCTTGCTGTATACTGGATTATAGGGCGGTCACCGTGGGATCTATCAAGTGTTCCTAGCTGTATACTGGATTATGGTGGTCATCAAGGAATGAATCAAGCGTCGTTCGCTAGACAATGGATAGGTTCGTCAAAGATGGCGTACTACTGAGACGTAGATGTATTTCGAATATTTACCGGTGGTGGCGTAATTTGCATCAACACGGCGTAATTTGTAGTATGGTTACAACTACAGGTTACAGACGATTCACCATCAACCTCTATTACGTCACACCCATAATCAGACCACGCCCCGCCACTTTCATGTTTAAATAGATAAGAATGAAAAACAGGAAATGATAAAACATAGTACTTTAGTATTTCGGAACTACTACAACATCATCTCTGGTTGAAGTATTGATATCATTGGTGTTGGATTTAAATCTCCTCAAGTGGGATGTGATTTTTTCCAAATTTATAATAATGCAATTTAATTGTTTGTCTACTAAAGCTCTATGATTCAAAAATGGTTCATGGAGAAGAAACAGGTGGTATGGTATCTAATCTACTTCCGAAATCTTGCATACTTTGATAATCAAACATCACAACTTCAGCCGAGTTGCCACGCATCATCCATATAACCGAAGCATTCCTCAAATGGTCAATAAATCAATAAACTGATCATTGTCATGCAGTGTCAAAGAGCAAAGAAATAATCGTATTTAAAGAGATCAATAATACTCATCTTCAAAGGGTGATGTGAAGGCCTCAAAGGCGATTGCGGCGCTCATTACACATGTATTATTATTCCTCGTACTGGTTCACCTATGTTTATCCAAACATGTACATTTCATGAAAGGAAAAGTGTCCGTACTTTTATTATTATTATACTCACCTATCGGATTCGTTCCAGAATACACATCGTGGTCTGACAATACTTCCACTTTCTAGTTCAATGGTGCGCTATCGATGTGTTAATAATATAGGATATAAGACACGGTTACAAAATGGTTCTTAACACTTTCCACACGGCTATTATTTGTACCATAGGTCGTGTGCCTCGAATTGGAACCCCGTATTTTGAGGAGGTGTGACATTTTTACACTGTTAATGATGTTTATATTATCACCGTATCTATATTTCTCGTCATAAAATAACCAATTTGGTGTCATTACAAAGCACAATAAATATTCTTTCCATACCATCTACAAAATAATGTCTTAATTATTTCAGTTTTAACTGGGAGCAAATAATTGATCAACGGGTGCTTGGGGAGGAGGGGGAGGAGCCGGAGGAGAAGAATTGAGGAGCCAGCAGTCCCATACACACACACAGACAAGCTATGAAATATTTCATTCACTTCACTTATTGATTATCAATATACATGCTAGGTGGATTGTCAGAGAGATCGGGCTGTGAGGAGTAAACTGGGGAGGAGGGGGATAGGAATCGCTGAAGATGAGAAGCTAATCTCACAGACACGCAATGAAATACTAGATATAATGTCAGAGAGACTGGCTGTTGTGTACCGATACCGATTAGTAGTATACCGATTGATTTATTTATACTGATAACAATTCATACACTTGTGCATAATTATCTTAAAATAAATTAACCACCTCATGGAGTGAAACATTATAACAAGTCCCTTTTACATTCTGTACGTGTGGTATGTTTACTTTGCTATAAACAGACAAATGACAGCTTACAAATGACAAGGTAAGCACACTCTACTGCATGCATGTCGAGTGAGTTCAAAAAGCCCGCGTGTACATCTCTGGCTTTAACGTCCCAATCGATACTATACGGTGTGCATATTGCATGCGCGCAATCTTGAAATTTGTCCAGAATTTGTGACATCTTTATCAATTTTGACAGATTTACGGCGCGTAGCGAGATGTGGGAAGGGGTGGGGGCTTAAGTCCATCGGTGTCATTGTTAATAGTCTGTTGATCATTGTCGGACAAAAGAACTTACATTGTATCTTGCACAATTACCGAATACTATTTGATTTTACCCATGCTCAAACATTTTTATGGCAGTAAACTAAAGAAAGTAGATTGTTTTCAAAAATAAGCGCTCCGTTAAATACCATGTGCTTTATTTTGTAACACCCTGTATATGATTTTATTGGCCATATTAAAGTTAGTATGTATATCCAGGCAACATTTCTAATTGTAACATGATCATTTCATGTGTGTTTCATTTTATTTCATTATCATTGCTTTCATCAAAATAAAATCAAAAAGTGAAGAAACGCGTGGATTGAGGACCCGATCATACATGTGCATTTCGCTTGTTACACCCTGTATAATATGGTAATTATTGGTCATATGTTTGTTTGGTGCAATATTATTACAAAACGTCAATTTAAAATTTATTATGACACTAAATTATGATAACGGTTAACTTTATTTCAGAAATACGTTTTCACAGACTTATATTGTTACAAATTTTGACCACCCTGTATAAGGTATCCTTTATAACTAAAGTCAAAGGTGGCAACATTTTTCTTTGTAATACTAGTGTATACGTTTAAATTATGCAGCTTAATAAATTATAATTTTATCTTCAAGGTATGTAAATGACCAGTGAAAATGCTGTATTTTTAGTGCATTTCTTGATGTTTGCACCCTATATATTATCTACCCACCCTGTATAATGACCTTGATATTGATATTGTGAGATTTGGAAATTTGTATGCTTTCAGGAAATGTATACTTTCCTTATACTCCTATGTATAGTTTTAATGCTAAAAATGTTTTAAGCAAAATCCATGTGATTTTTCCATTTTTAGCATATGTCACACAAAGGGGTCCCAACTCAAGACACACGACCCATACACAATCCAGATTATTCAGAAACCTTTCCCAATATTCAAGGTCTATCTCAAGGATTACTGAACCAATACTAGGTTTTCGCCGAAACGCCGAAGCGTTGAGGCACATTAGAGGCCACAAACTCTCAGTCTGCAACAGAAACTGAGAGGATATAAATAGTCGTTGAAAACCTGAAAGTATCAGACTGTGTTATAGTCTACTCATCCCTACTCGGTCTGCGTCATAAATACGATCAATGATTGGCTTGAGTAATAAGGTAACGAGATTTACGTCCAATTGAACAATTCGTAATATCAGTGTTTGTATGAGTTCACGACGAGTCGACGACAAAATGTTCGAAAAATGATTGGCTTGAATACGCAAATAAACTGAGATAAACGATATTCATCCAATCGAAAACATTGTTATTTCAGTATGTTCATGATGTTAGAGGTCCGAACGTGGTAAACGATCAATGATTGGATGTCAGTATCCTTGGTAACAATCTGCCAAGGACATGCATTCATGCATATGCACTGTGTGGATGGAGTCAGTATGGAGCTTAGTTCGAGTGCAACCAACACCAACTGAATTAACATGCGCGATAACGAAGCGTAAACAAGTTTTACTTGGGTGACTCATTGTGCAGGCCTATGTAGATGCATGTGCTGTCTGAACGATTGTTCACCCGCTCGATTTTCAACTGGATAGATAGTGGCTATAATTTGCGACCCCGTTTGCGACCTATAGGCTATAGGCCTTTATTCTATTGTTGTCAATTTTACTTGCTGATGTATAAAGTGGACTTCATTGTGAGTGATCGAGAACGTTCGTGTACAGAGAGTTAGTCAGGCTCCAAACATGGGCCAAACAAGACTCGAGACGAGGCGACTTTTAATAAGTAATTGATAATCTTTTGACTTGACTATTGACTACGCATTTCAAGTTTACAACTATATCATGTTCTTTGTTTATTCTGGACAACATTATTGTTGATATAATCAAAGTAAAGTACCAAATGTAATGATAATTCAAAGTCATTTTGGAGGGAAATTCTAAAATATTGTTAAAAGAATTAAAACAAATTGGAATCCTCAATATTTGAAGTGAACAGGAAACTAAGAATTGATTTTGAACTTGGTCCTTATCGTAATCCTATGGCGTTTCGGCCAGTTTTTTAGAAGACCTTGTTTGTGCTTATTTCAATGCATTTTTCATGGTGATTCCAGATATGGTAATGAAATTCAATAATGTTGACGTTTTTGAAAGATTTTACGACATTTTGGAATGTCGCATTGAAAGTGACAAGAAATATTGAATAGAATCACGTATGGAAGGTCACATACTCATCACTGCCAAAATCGTTTAACAATGGATACTATAGTGTCTGAATCGAAGTACTTGGCACGTGCACTTGGCACGTTAATAAACATTCCATACATATTTTTTTAGCAAAGAATATAATAGTTAATGGATAATAATAGAAAAAGACAACCCGGTACTTTCAGATTCAAGATAATTTATGTATAATGTACATTTAAATCAAATGCCATCATTTCGTAGATACGATTACGATAATGCTGGTTACTTTATGAAAAAGCGCTGTTAGTATGAACCGCAATCGGACCTTTTGCAACGATGACAGTTTTATATACGTAACCGGTTGCGATTGCTGTAACAATATCTATAAACTAGTATAATACAACTGCTTCACACAATGTTCTATTGGACCTTAGATCACGGACCGCGGACCGTGGTAGATCAATACAAAGACGCGTTATTGCCTCTCGGAATGAGGTGAAACTTTATTGATAGAAGTTATTTTATGAAAGTTCTCGATGTGATCAATCTTTAACTAAAACAGACATAGCTTCAAGGATCCGTCGTCTCCACGATGGATTGTTCCATTTGTGATGGGGAAGCTTTTGAAAAATGTCATATAATATAATGTTTCAATATTGCGTTTAACCTATGTCCATGACATTAAATAGGTTTAACAAATCGTGATAAAGGATCTAAATATGTTAATTGCAATCAGGGCTAAGCCCTTGGTGCAGCTCTGATTAGTTTTTCTTCTCTACACATCTGGTATGCAGACTTTATTTCATTAAATTGAACTTAACAGTATTAACATTACGCAAATCATTTACATTCAAGCAACAACGCATATTAAAAGAATGACCACGCTCGAGCATTTATTCACTTTTAGGTCCGCGTTCGAACATTCAAACGCCGATGATTGGTTGACATGTTCCCTAGAGTACTGTTTGATTTGGCACGGAGAGAGAAATCGGATAAAGTGTACGTTAGGTCCCAGACACTGGTATACCAATATCGTTCAACACTGGGTCATAAAAATTGCCAGTATCGGTCGATACTAGTACGTTTTTGAACATTTTATATGTGCCTGTATCGGTCTATACTGGAACACAGACTATGAATCAGTATCAGACGATAATGGCTGTTCCTGTATCGGACGATACTGGGTGTTCCATTATCGGGTACAATAAGTACAGTCCAGAATATGGGACCTAAAGTACAGTTTTTTCCCGAGAAATCAAATAAATGTGAACAAGATTCCCGAACCAAAGCAAAATGGTAATTAAGATATACCGATAACATAACAAACATCTCACCTTTATTAACGTTCTCTGATACACCGCTGGCACACTATTATCTTCACCATTACAAATAACGGATGCAGATATTACATCAGCAGCAACATAACTAGTTAACCCCGAAAAGTTACTTGTCTTATTTGACATTGAAGCAGCAATACCTTTGTAAGATATCCCCAGGATTGTACAGGATACGTTTTTGTCACCTGCATTGGAAACATGAGATAAACACGAACCAGGTTCATATTTACGTGTACATATCAGATGTATGGTAAACTTTACATAAAGGTAAAATTATTTACACCGAGAATGCCAAATTACCACCATTTCTCTAAACAACCATTCTGGTTATTTTCATGAGGCTTATTAAGCCAATGATCGGTTTTTGTCAGACTAATCTAATATATCAACGTTACAACCACATTATGCAGCCGTATTGTCGTAATGAAGTAAAAACACGCACTACGTTCTATGTCATTATCATATCTTTCAAGTTTTAATAACACTCTCCATGGCAAATATGTACGCTAAAAGACATATAGACGTAGGTCAAACGTTATAATTCTAGTCGATAAGGACTGTTAGGAATCATACATGTATGTATTAGTAAAACCTGCAAGATTCGCAATGACCTTGGCCTTTTACCATTATCGTAGGCCTAGCTCCAACGAGGCCAACATCGTGGATGTCTATCACACACTTAACGTACTTCAGCCACTATCAAAACAGACAATGAAGTTATATATACACGAAAGGGGGCAGTTGCATATAAAACGATCTGGTAAAGGATATATCAAACATCACTGAACAAGTAAGTACCGGGACTCCACATTCAACTGTCTCGAGAGTGGGATTGGACAATTTTAGGGATTCCGAGCAATCATGACCGACCAGACATGTCAGTGATGTGATGAAGTTCAATGCTGTTGAGACGATGCTCAGCAATAATCAAAATTCACGCCTAATAACAAATTTCACTATTGGTAAAATCATTTCTGTTATCGGTCACTGACAGGAAGTCAGTATGTTCTTGTATAGCACAGATAGTTTAACTTGTAATAGTTTTAGAGATACATGTAGGTAGGAAGTAAAGTGAACCTCTTCTCACTTTACTTCCTACCTATATACATGTATCTCTAAAACTATTACAAGTTAAGCTATCTGTGCTATACAAGAACATACTGACTTCCTGTCAGTGACCGATAAACTAGTTCTAAACTATTGACCAATCACAACACAATATTCACAAGGATCTAAAGTGATTAACCCCATAACACCCATATTTAAAACCAGGTCGCCATTGTCTCACTTGGTACTAAAGTGGTTCATTGACCTAATTATAATTAGTACAGATGTTAGATGATTCTTGTACACAAATATCATGACTATGGAACATTGTTCATCCATAATTAGCGATTGTTAATGATTTCCATCTGTAATTGAATTAGGATGACCAGTGTGAAATAATTACTATACCTGATGAAGCAGTTCTTTTGAAACCTGCAGAAGTTATGCTAATAATATGTTCATTCTGAGAAGCACTATCTGTTTGATACTTCCATCCCTGTTTTTGCAATTCATCGGTGGATTTTCTCTCTACCTTCGCATCTGTTGTTTAAAAAGTTCAGGTCATGTTAGTTCTATCACTCGTTGCTTTACATGTAAATACATATATAAATCGATCTGCTACACCTACAATCGCGGCCATAATTAGTTGGAACATCCATGTAATAATGACCCTTTCGTGCGTTCCCGTTTGCGCAAAATGTACACTATCAAAACATTGCTGTCTTTGACGGAAGGCTTAAAGCCTTTCCTAAACATTAATAACTCCCCCCTCCCCACTGGGCAATGTTGGCCCTTCCCAGTATCCCGTAACCCAAAAATCATGTTTCAACATTGATCCAGGGGGAGAGGGGGAGTTATTAAACACACGTATAAAAGTGTTCCAACAATATTGGCCGAGATTGTCTCCTCGAGTGACAAATGTAAAGTTTTCGATTAGTTTAAATCATTGTATTTTCGTAACGGCTAATTCGATTTTATTGATACTTGGAGATCATTTTGCCTACATACCATAGATAAAAGTGAATGACAAAATTTGATCTTTTCATTAACGGTTTTAGGGAACGGTCACTTTTAATTAGATATAAGGTCTATTTCTGGTGTATTTTTGTTCATAAAATGGTCACATGGATTCACGTTATGTCCAGAACTATTTAACAGATCGCTGTAAAATTAGCAGAATGTGATAATAGTATTATGCCCACTGTTCATACTATTAATTTAAACATTTGTGTTTAATTTATTTGGAGAAACGGTCACATTTGAATTGGAATTAGATAGTGTAGGTCTAATGTCAAATTGGAAAGTTGTGATTATCTATATGAATTTGTTCTATTTTTTCAACAAACTTCACGCAATTTTAACAATCGACTTATTTATTGTTTTAAATATGATAAATAAATAAATAAATAAATAAATAAATAAATAAATAAATAAATAAATAAATAAATAAACAAATAACAAATAAACCTAATTGTACATATTCATGTAGTTCTATTTAAGAAAAGGAAAAGTAGGTCAAAGACTTTTATCTGAAAATGATGGCATACTGTTGAAACTCGACATTCCCGTAATATTTTGGACTCCTGATTGAAAATATCCCATGGATTACTGTTATGGCCTATCCAAATACGTTGTCAAATTGAACTATATACAGTGCATTAACAATAACGACTAATCATATCGATTATGTCTATAATTGTCCTGATATCTTTTAAAACGCTGTTCCGTGGTATGGTCTCATCCGTGGTGTAGTGGTTAGGAGCGCTGTTGTTGCGTTGCTTTCACGCTTTCAAACCAAATGTTGTAAGTTCGAGCCTGGCACCGGACTATGTTTTGAATATTTTTTTAAAATAATGTCCAATTCTTTTAAAAATACCATATAACAATTAATTTAACTTGTTGGCGATAGCGCCCCTTCCCCTTCCTTGTTATGTAATCCATTTTGAATGACGCAGGAGTCGCGTAAGCGACCAAAATGTGTTCCAGCATGTTTAGCTGTTGGTATATGTGATCGAGAAACCATTTAAATTTAAATTACTGGCAACATCCATAATTTATTGGGCATTTAGTATGCCAAATATACCTCTGTAATTAAAAGTGACCTATCCCTAACAGTAAGTTGAGGCATGACCTTTTTAAGTAGTTGGCCACGTGACCAATAACATAACCTATCTATCCTTCAAATCTGGTAAAGAAAGCTTTATTGAATCAAAAGTTATGCCCAAAACCCTTAAAACAGATGATTTTTTTAACAGATGATTCAGACAATCGCGGCCATAATTAGTTGGAACATCCATGTAATAATGACCCTTTCGTGCGTTCCCGTTTGCGCAAAATGTACACTATCAAAACATTGCTGTCTTTGACGGAAGGCTTAAAGCCTTTCCTAAACATTAATAACTCCCCCCTCCCCACTGGGCAATGTTGGCCCTTCCCAGTATCCCGTAACCCAAAAATCATGTTTCAACATTGATCCAGGGGGAGAGGGGGAGTTTTTAAACACACGTATAAAAGTGTTCCAACAATATTGGCCGAGATTGTAGATCGAAGCGCTTACTATGAACAAAAACGAATTATCAATCAAAGAAACACCAATAACAAATAGCGTACGATACAGGGTGTGTCAAAATGTGCCCAATGAGCTAGAAATCTAATTAAAAATATATCCCATGTCTTTTTATGTTAACAAAACGGACTGTTGGTAAGCGCTATTAGTCATCCCTCAGATACACTTTATCCAATTTCACCACCTTACTACTGAGATATGATCAATTCAGTGACAAGAGTGTGAATCCCACTCTGGTCAAGTTTTGAACAAAAAAATGACCTTCAACTGAAAATCTTCCATTTTGTGATTCTGATGATGATTTTAGGATGGGCCTATGTCAATGTAGGTATAGATTATTTTTGATTTTATTGATTATGTGATGATTCTAATAAAAGAGATCTCTTCACCTAAAAAGTGGCCAAATGTGAATTTTAACATCCCCGATTAGCGTGGCCATTATTTGATAACGGAAGCTCCAAAATAGATAGAAACAAATCTTATGTCACATTAAAGATTGATGAAAGGACGAGGGCGAGAACATCAAGACGACAAGTATCATTGGTCTAAAATTTGGCGCATCCGAGAAATGTTGCGCAGCTGATATAGAAGACTAGAACACAGTGATCTAATTTGAACATACAAATTAATGTTGAGAATGAAAACCAACACCACATTGCGGACATTATCAGAGGAAGACATGTAAGTGTCACCAATACCATAGACATTGCAGGCATTTTTCTTGTGAGCTGAAAACACACAGTAGACACATGTGAACTTACCCATTGCTGGTGTGCTAATTTCCAGAGGTTGAGTTAATGGCAAATCAGCAGTTATGGCTGCCAATGTATCAGCTATTTGCTGTAGAAGATCTTCAACAGCTGAAGTAGGAATTTGTTTATTTCTGTCAGGATCCTGTATGTTTGATTAAGCAAAAACTCTTATCAATCCCATGGTTGGATCAATGGATAAGATGACCACCTTGAGATGGTACCTCCTACCACAAGAGATAATATCACTTAAACCAAAGCCTTGGGTGCTCAAACAGCTTTATAGAATAGGTCACCCCAGAGTGACATCACATGCCGTTGACCACAAACCAAAGCCTCTTACACAGCGTACACAGCGTGATGCGATCCCTTGGGTATGGGTGAGTAGAGCGTAAAACTGATAGGTAGTTAAAACGTCTGGTTTGTTGTCAACAGCAAAAGGTACAAAGTACCCGGATGACCGGGCCCACCTATACATCAAATATAAAATCATATATCAACCTTCAAAGTATTAGCACTTTCCAGGTGGCAGTCGTCTGCAATCGACAGACACAAAATGTTTCAGTCGATGTCAAAATTATTGAATTTTATCACTATATTTTGAATGACCATGACAAAATAAATGCATTAAGATAAATAAACACTTGCCTATTGTTTGTTATTAGACTTTGAAAGTTGGGAAAGTTTTTGAAAAATCTGTTTTGTATAAATGGTATAGTACGCCGTCGCACGGAAACCATTAAGGTTAATTAGCGCATACGTACATCTGTTGATGGGAAATCATCGAGAACTGACGCTATAGCATCACTGACTTTTGCCGCAACAACCTGGAATAAATTAGGAAGGGTATCAGTTAATGTTAATCACATTAAAAAACATAAAACTAGTTTAAAAACTATAATTTTATAAGAAATAATATTAGATAGTAAGTCTGTAGTGAACAGAGCAAACAAAAATTAGAGAGACCATAACTATGGATCGGATAATTTCATTATAACATAATTAGCAGTGTTGGAGTCGAGTCCTCATCATCCGAGTCCGAGTCCGAGTCCGAGTCCTTAAGGAAAGGACTCGAGTCCGAGTCCGAGTCTTTGCCAATTTCTATGTCCATGTCCGAGTCCGAGTCCGAGTCCTCAATATCCGAGTCCGAGTCCGAGTCCGAGTCCTTATGTATCAAATTCAAGACGCAGTTCACCAATACTATATCAACGTTTTATTAATCAGAATTTCAGTTCTATACTGTTTACTTATACAAATATGGACTGTTCATGAGGGAAATGGGGTGAACTATTATTTGCCCTAAGGTGATCTGGAGACGGTAAGCCTACTATTTTCCCGATGCCGAAGGCTGAGGGAAAATAGTAGGCTTAGGTCTCCAGATCACCGAGGAACAATAGTTCACCCATTTCATGAATAAAGAGCAGTCCATATTTGATTAATATAACGCATGAAAATATTTTTGTGTGCGTTTTTGATCAAAATAAACATGAAAAAGATCTTACAGGCGAGTCGATCCTCCATGCCATTATGGAAAAATCGTACGAGGCAGGGCATTTTTTGCCCGGTCAATAGTACGCGGTCAATAGTACTTTTTGAAAGACAAAACAAGACCGGAAAGCATGAAATGGACCAAACTATTTTATGTTAACTGATGTAGTATCCACCAATCAGATGGCTAGAGTATTTCCATGCGTTATATAATAATTACTCATCAAAGTATAATCACAGTCAGTTCAGTAACTTACTTTATTAGGCTTGTGTTGTCTTTGTGGTTGTTCTTTTATTTACTGCTTATTTGCAATTATTTGCATACAAAATTACTTAAATTAGAAAGAGTGTAGGAGGAAAAGATCCGCAAGACGAGAGCAGCAAGTGCCACAACGCCAGATACTGATCACAAGGGCCACACATGTGGGAGTTGCTTCCTTGCCCGTATTGGTCTTGTTAGTCATCCTCTGACACATAGATATCAAATTCAACTATGTAACTAATCTTTGTTGTCCTTGTCGTCTTTGCTTTGCGATGGACGAACAACAACAGATCAAGTTAAAGAAGTAAATTATTGCTATTGCTAAGGCTAATAATTCTGATAAAGGCCAGGATATAATTTAATGTTCTTTGTATTTCACTGTTTTTAAAGCAATACTAAATCAACGATATCTTTGGAACTGGGAGTACTGACATTGAAAGAAGATGTCAGTAAAATAAGGCTATGACAATGAAACAGGGAAGAAAATTGAATATTTCATTGCTTGACAACACCTGAGTTTTGACCTCATCAATCATTAAAAGCAGTTTTGAGTTGGCCTAATGTTATATGTTGAATTTAAAGAAGATGCTCATTGCACTTCATGAACATCAGCATCTGCACCATTTGGGGGGATAATCTGGCGCGATGTGGCTGCATGACCCCCCCCCCCCCCCCCCCCCCCTCTTCTGAATATGCGTTCCATGGTAGCGCTACTTGCTGGTCTGGTACTTATGAAAGTTATTGTTTTGCTAGAGGCGGACTGCAAAATTCAGTCCCTCAGCAAACAAAATTCAGATAAATTAATGAAAATAAAACACCTGAAAAACCCTATTTTGCCGGACTCGATGAGGACTCGAAGCCGAGTCCTCGAGTCCTTGGGGTCCGAGTCCGAGTCCGAGTCCGAGTCTTTGAGTACTGGGACCGAGTCCGAGTCCGAGTCTTTGAAAAAAAGGACTCGAGTCGGACTCGAGTCCGAGTCCGAGTCCCGAGTCCTACAACACTGATAATTAGTACAAACATCTGAAGAATGTTGTTGTGCAAGATTGAAGAATCAGGTATTGTAATTAGTGCATACAATTAACATAGCTCCGATATACATTACTCTTGGTGCATGTAATGCATCGTGCCTAATTATATCAATCTCCGAAAAATTGCAATAACAGAAATCTTCCACATCGTTCATGAAGGCAGCTAAATACAGCAACCAATTACTATTAAAGACCTAACTAGTCGAGAGCGTATTTCCGAGTTGGGACACTGTGATGAGAGACTGACACTAATGAATCGTGAGCTTTAGACGAAGAAACTTCAAATATACGCTAGAAAATAAACGGGTATTACACAAGCTATCTTGATTTTCCTAAGGCTGCCCTAGGACTTTGACCTTTTATCCCGATGTGTTTTCTTTTTCATGTTGAGAGCAGTTGGGGATATTTATTTCATAATTTTTTCCACAAAATTGGACACAGCTATGGATTGAATCCATCGACATTAAATGTTGAGGCAGTTTGTAAACAACATTTGGTAGATAATGTATACGTCCAATAGGCCTATGTTATATATACACACAAAAAGCAATATAACCGTGGTATATTTTTGAAATATTTTAACATGATTGCATAGTTTTGTTTTACAGAGTCTGTATATCGATTCATATTATTATCAAATTCATACACTCTTAGTAGTGTTGAACCAATCACAAACCAAGAAACTGAACTATGTAGAGTGCATTGTAAGTGTCTAATGCACTCCGTGTGTGCGCCGTTCAATGCGCGCTCCACGCGCTTTGTTTTGATTTGTTGTTCACACATCGCGAATTCGCCGATTTTCAATGCCGGTGTTAGCAAACTTGTTAACATGTTATTATTCGTAATTACATATATATTTTGCTCAAATTGTGATGTTCAATTGTTATAGTGCCGTGTGTGCATTATTAGACAAATCAAAAGAAAATCAATGCACTTGCGCAAACGTAGATATGCTGACAATATAGCACTCCCCATGCAAGGTCGTACCATTATTCACACATCAACGTCAGCGCGCGTGCATTGATTTGACTAATTTCCTTCGAAACAACACATTACGCATTTATTGACCTATCCTTATATGAAGCATTGTATAGTCTCAGGAATCTAGATTTCCTTGTATGGTTCTTACCTCTACAAATTGTTCTCGTGCTTTGCCTTGTCCGGCAAGATCGGGTCTGCACTCGAGGATGCGAAGGGTCTCTTCTAGCGAATCGCTTTCTGCGCTTTCCACATAGTCATACTGGATACAGTCTAGACGAAGTTCTGTTGATATTTATATAAGAAAACGATCAGTGCAATTATATGTGATTCTATGTTATGCAGGGCACCGACGACGTTCTGTTCCATATGAATTGTTTAACAATAATAGTGGTAACCACCTGATTAATTTTTGTAAAGAAAAGATGAAGTCTACCTTTACAGCTCTGTCCGTCGCCACCATAGCCATCATTACAGTCACATGTGTAGTAACCCACTGTGTTATAACATGATGCGTTGAAATGGCAGTTATAGAAGCCTAACATACATTCGTTGATGTCTATAAAATAAACAATATAAGATACAAAATGAAACTAGACATGCCATCAGAAGCTATGGAACACAATGAGAGGTATGGGTTTCCCCAACCATGTTGTGAAACTCATAAGCAAGCTCTATGAACACCAAGAGTCTGCAGTCAGGACCAGCAGAGGCAACACAGACTGGTTCCAAATAGGCAGAGGCGTCAGACAGGGCTGCATTTTGTCTCCACAACTTTTCAACATCTATGCTGAACAAATAATGCGTGATGCCATCACAGAGCTCCGGGGAGGCATCATTATAGGCGGTCGGCGGATAACCAACCTAAGGTACGCGGATGATACAACCCTCATCTGTAAAAGCAAAGCAGAGTTGTTGAAACTACTGAAATCAGTGAAGATCACGAGTGAGGACAGGGGACTGAGGCTGAACACCAAAAAGACAAAGATCATGGTAATTGATGGAAATCAGAATGATGACGATGTTTTCTCTCTGGATGACGAGGTGATAGAACAAGTGAAAAGCTTCGAATTGCTGGGCTCCACCATCAACAACAAAGGTGATTGCTCACAGGAGATTAAACGAAGACTTACAATTGCTCGTGGCACCGTTCAGTCAATGACCAAGCTCTGGAAAAGCAAACTCTCCTCATCATTAAAAGTACGCCTGCTTCGATCCACAGCCTTTGCAATTGCAACTTACGGCTCCGAATCATGGACAATGAGATTGGCAGACAAAAAGAAGCTAGATGCTTTTGAGATGTGGTGTTACCGCAGGATCCTTAGAATAGCATGGACAGAGAGGAAGACCAACGCATGGGGCCTGGAGAAACTTGATGTAAAACAATCACTACGGGCCGAAGTCATCTCCAGAAAGCTGTCATATTTCGGTCACATCACCAGACACAAATGCTTGCAAAAAGACATAATCCAGGGCATGGTAGAGGGGAGAAGAAGGAGAGGAAGACCTACAGCTAGTTGGCTAGATGACATCAAGCAAGTTACAGGAAAATCTATAGCAGAGGCTACCAGAGCTGCTGCCGACCGTAGACTATGGCGTCTCATCATTCGGACCACACCAGCATTTATATATGCCACGTGACCAAAGAAGAAGAAGCTTATTTTCCTAATATGAAAAATCGCTGACAGGACCAGGCTGAATTGCAATGTATGTACATAAGTTATTAAAAACTCAAGATTTGGTTTTCACCTTTTTATTGAGTTTCACAATGTCACTTCTGTTGTTGTAGGGTTTCTGTGATTATGATTGTTGCTCATATGGCATGACGCTTTATGAATAAGCAGATGTTAACACATTTTACATTACCAACCCACCTGAGCAGTTGTTTCGACCATCCCCATCATATCCAGGTGTGCAAGTACACGTAAAGAATCCGATGGTATTGTTACATGCTGCATTTGTATGGCAGTCATCCGTGCCTGTCGCACATTCGTCAATATCTAGAATATAAAACACGTAGTTATTGTAATAATAACCAAGGATTACACGAAACCTTCAATTATGGCCCAAATCAATTGGAACACTCGGCAGCATTTGCCTTGTAATGATGGCAATGACCCCATTTTAGGGACAACTAGTGCAGCCCTCCTGATGGCAAATGTCATGATATTCTGTTTGGTTAATTTGGTTTTAGAAAAGAAAGAAAAAATGAGAGTAAAATAAACGCAACAACAAATAAAAGAATTATAGAATGGGAAGAAAATGAGAGAAAGGGAGGGAAATCCACGAAAAACTTGCACAAGTCTACTAAAATACTAGGCACTATAAAAAATAGAGATCTTTGACGAAAAGAATGAAGCATTTGCTTGTCCCACTCCTATACTCCACTAGACTATGCCATAGTCGATTTTATTTGTAACCCTTTTTTAAAACTTTTTTGTTTAACTTTTTTTGATTCTTTTTTACTTATACCCTTTATTCAGTGTCTCACATTCTTTTTTACTTATTTCCTTTATTCAGTGTCTGACCCGTTGTCTATTATTGCATGCAGTGCTCTTGTTCCTACATGTAACGCCAATGAGTAAATTCCTAATGTTCCTAATGAGGGCAGTATTGTCTATGTTATGTCATTCTGTCGCTATTGATATGATCAACAGAGGGCTCCCTTTAGTCCACTAGTAATACAGCGATTGCACCCGTTAATGACCGACCCGCCCCGACTTCTTCTTCTTTTTCCGATAAAGTGCAGAATTCATTATAATTATATGAATATCCCTGGAACCTAGAAATACATACATGAGCGAACATATACAGACCCGGGATGATCCCCTACTATATTCTTTACGAAGGAGTCTGTGACATTTTTAACGTGCTCGGGTATAGCTCTTCCGATACACGAGACCACCATTTCAACATGACTTCCAAACTACTGTGCGCTGGTCATGCCTTCTTCAATCTGTACGGTCTGAAGGAGGCATGGAGACGAGGTTGTATAGGAATCGCCGCAACTCGCACGTCATGACATCAATTGAAATCAACAAACATCCGAATTGAAACGATCCACCAAGTGAACTACGTCACAGCAGTATGTATATATGAGCGCTCCTAACCGCTGCGCCACTTCTCCACCTCGTACTTGTACGCATTAGTTAGACCTACACCCTAACCTGATGTATTTTAGGCTTTCTAGAGATATAATATAATGGTTGTGATTACGAGTGGACATGGAATAAACTTCACATCCATATTGTCGAAAGTTAGAGTCCAATCTAGTACATCCAAATCAAAGGCAAACCATCAAGTGGCAATCAGGTGTCTGTGATTAAACTATTGACATAGTTGATTCCGTACCAAATAGTCAAACCACACACTTTGCGAATAGATGTTTGTTGTTTTAATGTGTCATCCTGATCAAGTTTAGGTTCGTGAATGGCACGAAAAATGCGCAAAAACAGACTGTCTGTTTATATTTAATCATCTAACTATGCAGCAGCAGCATGGAGAGCTTGTAGTAAAATGACAAACATATGGAAGTCAACTATCGTTCGGAAATTCAAACTTCGCCTATTTGCCTCTACAGGGTGTCCCTAAAAAAGGGTGCACATGTTTGCGCAACTTGTTGACCATGAAGTCCTAAAGTTTGGTGTAATATGTTTATACACACGGAAAGGGAAAACACTCAGCTTTAAGATGCCGTTTATTTTATCTGATTTGGATTTGTCAATCCTGAGCTATACCCAGCTTATCAAAGCTACCCAAAATCGACGTTGTGCCACTTTTACAGAAAGAATGATTATGAAACATGTTCAAATCTGTGACTCTTTGATTGAACCAGTAAAGAGTGCTCGCAATTTGGGAGTCATTGTTCAGAATGATTTGAAAATGGATGTCTTTGTCAAAAACATATGCCGTTCTGCTTCATTTGCTCTGTATCGTATTGGACAGATTAGAAAGTTTCTCGACAGAAAATCAACTGAAATGCTGGTACATGCATTTATTACATGTCGCTTAGATCAATGTAACAGTCTTTTACACGGCCTTCCAAATTCGCAGATAAACAAGCTTCAAAGAATTCAGAACTCTGCTGCAAGATTAATCACTCTTTCACGCAAACATGATCACATAACTCCAACTCTCCGTGATCTGCATTGGCTGCCTATCAAGTATCGTATTGTGTATAAAATATTACTTCTGACTTATAAATGTCTTCATGGTACTGCGCCAATCTATCTTCAAGATCTAACCAAACAATATACACCTTCACGCAATCTTCGTTCTTCATCTCTATCGCGTCTTGTCTGCTCTTCAACGTCCACTCAGTATGGTCAACGTTCCTTCTCTGTGTCAGCTGCAGAACTCTGGAATAATATTCCACTTCATGTGAAAAATGCAGAGACTATATTTCAGTTTAAGAAATCCTTAAAGACTCATTTGTTCACAAAGGCTTTTTAATTGTAGTCCATATCCATGTATTTGTTTGTTATTATGTTTTTATGTTAAAGCGCTTAGGGATCTCGATGTTAGGCGCTATACAAATATGGTTATTATTATTATTATTATTATTATTATGAGCGTCAAAACGATACTAACATTGGTCAATCCATGGGCATCTATCGTCTTGAAACATTGGGGTGGGCATTTGACCAGAATTGTTTAAAAGAGGCTGAGGAACAAAAATGATGTCCTTGGATTATGTGGTAAGGGATTTCTGTTATTCTGGGATCCCTCTGAAATGCACGCCGCACGTTATCAATGTGTTACTACTGTATCCTTCCACTTTTCATATCTTAGTCTTCCAGTGTTCTTTATTCATATTGGTGCTTGTACCATCTACCAAGTATTTCCAATACTTCTTTGTAGGTGTATTCCTAGATGGTACGTGAGAGTTTGGGAAATTAATGGCAATCTCTCTAGTGACTTCTGCTGGACTTCTCGTTTCATGATTATTCTAAGACCATGAACACCCTCTTCTAATGAAAATTGAGGCCGCACCCAGCCATATGGACGTCTGTCTTGTTTTGAAAATGTAGGCCCAATAAACATTTTGTGAAACCTCGTCAAAAGGACTGGTTCGAATCATGTAACAAACATCTTTATATTCAGTTGCACTCATTCTATTATTTAAACCTATTCAATCTCAATACAAAAATGTTATTTTGCATAACACTGGTGAAGGGCAATCGTACAAGTGGAAGTTGTATCTTCATGATCTTAGGAGTAAACCTTTAAAACTATAAAGTGGCACAACATCGATTCTGGGTAGCTCTAGTCAACTGTCCATATCTCAGAATTGACAAATCCGAATCAGATGAAATAAGCAGCATCTGAAAGCCAGGTGGTTAATCTTTTAATATGGGTAAACATCTTACACCAAATGTTAGAACTTCAAGGTCAACAAGTTGGGTAAACACGTGCACCCTTTTTAGGGACACCCGGTACAGAAGAGTTGGTTCTGTTATATGGTTGCGAAGCTTGGACCATCACTCCCAAGTTACAGAAAGAGCTCGATGGCTGCTACACCAGAATGCTGAGAGAAGTACTCAATGTCAACTGGAAAAAACACATACCAAATACCCAATTGTATGGTGATCTCCCCAAAATAAGCCAGAAGATTCAGAAGACACGGACAAGGTTTGCAGGCCACTGTTACAGAAGTGAAGAGCCAGTCTCCAAACTTGTGCACTGGACCCCCAAACATGGCAAAAGAAAGCCGGGAAGACCTGCTCTGGCATTCATTGACTTACTCAAGCAAGATACAGGATTGGAGACAAGTAACATAAAGACAGCAATGAAGGACTGAAAAGTGTGGAGAGCCATCGTAGATTGGGGACACCACCCGAGTTATGCAAGTAAGCAAGCATCTAACTATGTGCAGTGAGGTCAGATCGTGTTTCATTTATTACAATTCAATATCGCGCACAAGGTTGTAAGCATGTGATGACGTACGTGTCCATGCAATCAACTACGAATGTTGGTACTCGTGAAATAGCGATGTGTCCATTACATGACTATGCTCAGAGGTCGCCGCACGATGTAAGGCGATATGAAAATAACCTTACGTCAAAACCATCCAAATGAGAACCGGCGCAATTTACAAGTGCAATGGGAGACGATGTGTACTCACAGTTCATGACCATAGAGAAGGACGTGTCTTGCACATGATCTGTGTACGAGCAATCTGATTGTCCACACCTTAAACTGAGGACAACTTCCATGGACTAGCATTACACATATTTATATTACAGTCCCGGTGTCAGGCAATAACAATGCCATTGTTCGTGTTACATACAACAATAAACATGACTACTACAGCGTAAATAGATCACATGAATAATTCACATGATATGAACCCCATATCAACATTTATGAAAACAACAGAAATACAATACACCCTAATACTGGATTCGAGATTAATCACCTCTTCAGCAACACAACAAGGCGTGTAAACTGCCTGGAAAGTAACTTTACAATAAACTATAACTAGCGCACCTGTGCAGGTATCAGTACCATCTCCAGCGTATCCTATGTTGCAAGTACACACGAATAAACCAACGGTATTGTTACATGTAGCATCGGTGTGGCAGTCGTCAACACCAGTCGCACATTCGTCAATATCTAGAATACAGTAAAAATCCAAAATCGTTATTTGATTAGGTTTGATTTAAAAGGCACGCACTCTTAGTCGAACCAATCACAAAGCAGGAAACTAAAATACGCGGAGAGCATTGTCTAACTGCACTCCTACTTCACGTGCCCGCCGCACATTTCTCGCTCCACGAGCTTTGTTTTGATTCGATATTCAAAGAGCACTAGTTCGCGACAAGTACTGCAGGTGATAGCAAACTTGTTTTTTGTTCGTTATTAAATAGATTACAAGTATGCATACAATTGTATTGGTCAATATATACGTATCTTGCTTTTAGAAGAAAAAAAAGGAAGAAGAATCGGTGAACTCGCGCAAATGTTGAAATGCTCACACTCCCCTACGGGGTCGTGCCATTATTCTTTATCTACATCAGCACGCGTGTATTGATTATTTTTCTTCGCATTTATTGACCTATAAATAAGTAACGCACACACGTACGTACGAATAATTTAAACACGGACTCGCTCATCCCAAAACACATCGATTTGCTACATAAAGAAAAGAGGAACTCTGTACATAGACTAAGTAGAGTATAAGTTAATTGATCGTACAAGGAAACCAGTAACGGATGATTCCATGACGTCATCGGAATGTAATATACCTTGTCACATGATAAGCTGCTATTATATTGGTGACATTCATTTTCATTAAAAAGACCCATTTTACCATTCCAGCTGAACTAGACTTGTACCGACGGGGATATTGTCCTGGACAGTAACATAATTTTATTTCACAAATAGATGTCCGTTCCATGTTTTTCAAATAAATTGGTAATATGAACCCACCTGTGCAGTTATCACGACCAGCTCCAACATACCCCGGATAACATGTACACGCAAACGATCCCATGGTATTGTTGCATGCAGCATTGGTGTGGCAGTCGTCAGAGCCTAGCGTACATTCGTCGATATCTAGAATTCCAAAACATAATTATTTCTATCAAATAGTTAATTATACCTAATATGAATACGCTCTTGAAGCAGATAATTTTCAACCCATCCGCAAACCCAACCATGCGTGAAATCCATCCAAACGATATGTATCCATTGTTACTCACATACCGAGGACCGGTTTTTTGCTTGTTTGCCAAGGCGAACAAGTATTTTATAGGCCCGAGATTGGTACGCTGTATTTATGGCTCCGAGTGTCACATGGCACAGAGAACCTTTTTTGGTATAATTTTCAAACGGGATAAGCCAAACGATATTTTCATACGCTCATATTGATTGGACGAGAAGTGTGCCATCCGTGTCGATGGCTTTGATTGGACGAGAGATTGATATCATCGCCACTCGCCAGTGAATAACTGTGTCATCGTATTGTACTTTTTTGGCGTGAGAGTTCGTAGTTGTCTTCTACTATGCAAAGGGGGCCGTGTACTAAATTTTTATAACACGTAACAGCTCATAATCTTAGGTCAAGTTTTAGACTCGATTTAATTCATACGGTGAATTTTTGAGTTAATTTTTTTGTAGGCGGAAGGTTTATTTATTTTGTAATTGTATGCTTTCCGCCATATATATGAAAAATACGTTGATTTTCGTCTTTGTTTGGAAATGTATAGTATTACGTAATGTTTTGAGAAATGTTTTTTCCCAATTGATCAATCAGGACCACAAATGTATGGGCTCATATCCTTTCCGGAATTAACTCTCACAGGTCTGCACCTGATTTTTGTCTGTATTATTATTTTTGAGTGATTTTGGCCAGTTTTAGTTTAACATGAATGAATTTGTAGTATTAAGCTTACTTACCATTTTAAGCTTACAACTTCTGACTTTGATATTTCTAATCCGAGATTTTAACCCCGGGGATTTAACCACCCAAAATCATGTTTATGGTGCTAGGGCATTGCTTTTAGGACAACAAATGTCTTTTGATCACAAATCTGTTACTGATCATACGTAGCTCAAAATCGTATCCTAAAAAGCAAATAAAGGCACATTATATGATATTTATTATTTGCCTATTTTTTCGGAATTGGTTAGAAAAAACACATTTTTCTTTGAGATTTCTACACGAATGTCATTTATGTTGTCAAATTGGTTGAAGATTGACCGTGCAGTGATACTGATATGATACGTAGCTCAAAATGTGATATCGTATCCTAAAAAGTAAATCAGGGCACATTATATGATATTTACTAGCCTATTTTGTCCACAATTGGTAGGAAAAAAACCCTGTTTTTCCTTGATCATTTATGTCGTCAAATTGGTTGCGGATTGACCGATCAGTGATACGTAACTCAAAATGTGATATCGTATCCTAAAAAGCAAACCAGGGCACATTATATGATAGTTTGTCTATAGTCCCTAATGGGTAGAAGAAAAATAAAATCCTTGTGATGTCACGGCAACGCGAACGTTATTTGTCGTCAAATTGGTTGCTGATTGACCAATCAGTGACACCGATATCATACGTAGCTCAAATGTGATATCGTATCCTGAAAAGCAAATCAGGGCACATTATATGACATTTAGCCTATTTTGTCTGGGAGTAGTGTCATAGATACATAGGGGATCAGCAACTTACTTCAGCTATTTTTAAATCTGTGCCAACCAAGATCATTTGAATCTGACCACAACAGAGGTAGGGGGACAAGACACACTGAATAAAAATCAATCAAGCTCACAGAAAAATTGAAAACAGAGAGAGAGAGAGAGAAAAAAAGAAAAAATAAAGTATCCAAGGGCCCAAAAGCCTCGAACCGAGGCTAAAATTGGTCGCGGATTGACCGATTAGTGACATAGATATCCTTCGCAGCTCAAAATGTGATATCGTATCCTGAAAAGCAAATCAGGACACATTATATGATATTTAGCCTATTTTGTCCGGAATTGGTTGAAGATAAACCACCATTTTTACTTGCGATTTCAATGTGAGCGTCATTTATGTCGTCAAATTGGTTGCGGATTGACCGATTAGTGACACTGATATCATACGTAGCTAAAAATGTGATATCGTATCCTAAAATGCAAATGGCACATTATATGATATTTTGCCTATTTTGTCTGCAATTGCTAGGAAAAGAACCTTTTTTCCCTTGCGATTTCAACCCGAACGTCATTTATGTTGTCAAATTGGTTGCGGATTGACCAATTAGTGACACAGATATCATACGTAGCTCAAAATGTGATATCATATCCTGAAAAGCAAATCAGGGCACATTATAATATGATATTTAGCCTATTATAAAGAGTTTCGGGATGCATGATATAGGAATTGCTCACATAAAACTCTAATATGTTTTGCATTTGTTTACAAGCATTTCCCTTTTAAAGGGTTTTTTATTAATCATTCAGTGTATGAAAAATCTGACCCCCTCCCACACTTCTCACTAAGGACATGTTTTCGTCGTATCTCAAACTAGATAGCAAGCAATTCGGTTTACAGGGCAATCATTTCCCCGAGGTAGCAGTCTTCATATCGTCTGTATTACCCACAAACTGCTTCGAAGAATTAACGCACCTGTGCAGTTGGCCTGACCATCTCTAACATATCCCCGATTGCAAGTACACACGAATGAACCATCAAGATTGGTGCATGTTGCATCCATGTGGCAGTCGTTGGCACCTGTCGCACATTCGTCAATATCTAGAATATAACAAATGTCTAGCATTGTCATTTGGTTAAAGCTTCAAAGAAAATCGTTATCCCTGACGTCCAAGCGGTTGTTCGGAGATAAAACTATTAGGGTGATATGCGTGAGTGGTAAAAAAAGCTTACTCCACAAAAGTGGGTTGCGAAACAGTTTTTTTGATCGCCTATATACTCTTATGATGACGTAATGAGTCGAGACCGGGAAACACGGGCTCCCAGTGAAGACTTATAAAGTGCTCAACAAAAGAAAGTCATACACTTTGTTTAGGTCATTTATAGTATTTTTCGATTATCTTTTTACCAAACAGGCCATATAGACATTTGGATGAATCTTTTCGGCACATAACACCTAATAACAAAGATAAACCCTGATTAGCGCCATTTAAAGAAAACTAGTCACTTTACAAAAGTCACATTTTAAATACACTACGCTGGAGGTAAATGTGTATGTGTGAGGTTCATCCCGTGTGTGAAACTGTGATGACCAGGATTGACCGGGCAATCAATCACACAGTGCAGCCGTTGGGTCGTACACTTCGTGAGCGGGATATTTGATTCCGAACATGTAGTGTATTACATTAAACTGCTTGGAATACTGCAAGCCTTAGGGATACACCTTGGTTTGGTTTGGGTTAGCTGTAGATGTCAATGAAGCATTTCAAATAACACACATTTACACATCAGTCAGTAAAAATATCAACTTCTCTTATTTGAGAGTGATGTAACATAAAATGCTGGTGACTCTGTCAAGTCAAATTGTTCAAATTAATTGCACCGATATGATAAAAATTAAGATCTTGTACGACTAAAAATAATTAGATTAATCGGTCCATGTTCTCCTTTCCATAAAAATCCCTTTACATTCATATCCTTCCAACATGCATGACACTTTTAATTTGAATAAGCCCGCGCATTGAGGGGAAATGCGCAGCGATCAATACGGGACTGATACGGCTTATGTGCTTGTTAACAATTGGTGTTGTTTCCACGCGTAGAGTATTGAAAATGTGACTTTTGAAAAGTGATTAATTGCCTATATATGGTGCTTATCATGGTTTATATTTGTTGTTAGGTGTTATGTTTGGTATCAAATTGTGCCAACAAGATTTATGCAAATGTCTATTTAGCCTGTTTGGTAAAAATAAATAATCGAACATTACTTTAAAGGACCTAAACAAAGAGTATGACTTTCTTTTGTTGAGCACTTTATAGCAATTTGCAATACTCAGTTGGGTTAGGGTTGTGAGAGCACGAGCGAAGTGTTTACATTCCCTAAACATGCCAAGCCGAACCGTTGTACATTGTACACAATACATCCACACTACACGTGGTCACAGGTCACTAATATGTACATGTATATATATCAAATAAGGTGGGGCCGTTTCATAAAATCCTTAAAATCGTGATACGTGTCTCTATTTTAAATAGAAGTTGTCAAAAAAATATAACATTTTTGGTATCATATTAAAGACACTTTATCCAGCTACCGAATAAAAAAAGGATTAAAGCCACATGTTTAGCAACAGTGAAGTTATCAATCTAAACGTCGAGTGAGTCAAGGGTGGGGCCGGTGGATGAGGCGCCCATAGGTTTCTACACAAAATAGCGGAAAACTAGAACTTTTGAAATTGATGCCATTTTAAAAGTATACATAGGAAAGTTTTCAAACTCTCATATGTGTTAATAACATGTGCCTGCTACTATAAATAATAATATTGAATTGTTATCTAGACATTCTCTACTAGAATATGATGTTCAATTCAGGGAGTGTTTTAATGTAAAAAATACACAGTTTTATTCATTTTATTGATTAAACAATGGCCAAATCGCAGTCTCTCTATTTCATTTGTGTGACTCTTCGGTCCTGTTCTACCCTGGGTAGTAAAACATTTAACTAAAAAAGCCAGAAGTGTTTCTTCACAGAATTGTTCATAGATTTATGAAAAATGTGCTATTTAGACCTATTTTGGACCACCCTGTATTCAAAAGAAAAGGAACTTTAACGATATTCATGTAGTTCATTTTGATAACCATTTTCTTTAAAATTAAATAGTCCATGCTAACTAAATTTCATAGAATATTATATACAAACCTTCATTTTATGCATTATTTCATCATAATTTTAGACACCCTGTACTTTTCCTGTGTACATTTTGGGCAAGTGATTCTTAGCAAATTTGGTAGCACCTTCTGCAGTTGTTCTGATTTTGGTGACTATCTTCAGCTAAACCCTAATTGTACAAACTATCAACATATTTTGTGAGGAGCAAAACGATCAACTTTTTTATGTTCCACCCTGTAAAATCTTTACACACCCTGTATAATTTGATTCTTTTTTGCAAAAATGAAAAACCTTGAATCATAAGCTTTCCAACAATATATAGTTTGTGGGTCATTAAGTATGTAAAACTTAAGTTATGTCCCGTTTAATCAGAATTGGTGCATTTCTCAACATTATTAGAAGTGAAACATTTTTTGGGACCAGTTTGTGACTTCTGACCACGTGTATAAAGAACTCTGCTCTTCTCCTCTCAATTTTAAATACACCACCACCAACACGGCGACATACAAAGAAATATTGTCTGGATTACCGAATTATCCCTTTCCGTCAATCAATACGAATTATTAATTTAAACACACCTGTGCAGTTATCAAGACCGTCTCCATCATATCCTTTGTTACACATAAAAATGCAATCAATTACGCACCTTTCCCGGGGTCAGCGTTCGCATTAAGTGGTGGTCCGGTTGCCCGGGACCACCAAAATTAGCACCGGGCAACAAACATTTACTTTTGCAGCGGGCAACCAAAATTTTACTAGAAGTTAACACATGAATTTAAATATTTTACAGAACTGTGAATGACACAAAATCAGCTAAATAATAATTATATAATCCAAGTTTTATACGAAAAATATCAATATATCATTGTACTTCCATGATCTCATTTGGGCCTTACGATATGATGATGGTGTGAGTGACTGTGATGTGATTACTAGTTATTAGTCACATATTCATGTTTTAAATTACTGTCATAATTGTGTACAATATCACAATTGTAACTTCTAGCGCGGCGCATAATCGCATTGGGTGTAGATGACTAAGTTAAACAAAATACGGGCAACCAACAATTCTGCCGGGCAACCATAATTTCCTGCTCGGTTGCCCGGCGGGCAACCAGATTTTTTCCCCTTAAAAATCCAAAATAACAATGACTACTACATTCGAAGACAGCGTAAATATATAGATCACATGAATAATTCACATGATGAATCCATATCAAAATTCATTAAAACAACAGAAATACAATACACCCTAATACTGGATTCGAGATTAATCACCTCTTCTGCAACACAACAAGGCGTGTAAACTGCCTGGAAAGTAACTTTACATTAAACTATAACTAGCGCACCTGTGCAGGTATCAGTACCATCTCCAGCGTATCCTATGTTGCAAGTACACACGAATAAACCAACGGTATTGTTACATGTAGCATCGATGTGGCAGTCGTCAGCACCAGTCGCACATTCGTCAATATCTAGAATACAATAAACATCCAAAATCGTTATTTGATTAGGTTTGATTTAAAGGCATGCACTCTTAGTCGAACCAATCACAAAGCAGGAAACTAAAACACGCGGAGAGCATTGACAATGTCTAACTGCACTGCGTATCTTGCTTTTAGAAAAAAAAGTAGAAGAATCGATGGACTCGCGAAAATGTTGAAATGCTCACAATAGTCGAAACGCCACTCCGATTTGACGCCAAATTATTAGGTACGAGGGCGTCCTAATGTAAACATGAACAATTCAAATTTATTCGAGAACCTATTTATAAATAACTAACACTTATTTAGGACGAAATATATACAAAAGGAGACCGCTGATCGTTTACCCACTAACCTACAATGAAGCATACATCTATTTTACTTCATACTGTTTTATCGAATCAATATATTCAGACACCAACGTCCCGAAATGTGAGATTTTATGCTACTGCATTGGCGTAAAACTGACATAAACTGGAAGAAATGGTAGCCAATTTGAGATGAAAACATCCGTAAATCCCTTATTTTACAACGTCGTAAAAAATCCATCTATCCAGTGGCACATTATAATGAGATGTCCTTCGTGTTTGAAATAGTAATAGTGTTTTAAACACTATTTTTGCCGCATCATTTGAAGCCCGATGTGAAGCTCAAATGTGGTGATCAAAATTTGGCACTTCACAATTAAGTGTTTGAATCTCCCGGTTATAACTAGTTTCCCTTGATAGCGTAGATGGAAAAGCGTTCGCTTGAAGAACGGGAGGTCCGGGTTCGATCCTGCACGATGTCACGGATTTTTTTCTCTCGTCAAAATCAATTTGGTTGGGTTTTGATAATATTTATGATTGTTTTATGATGTCTCTTACTCGATATTCCGTCTGGGTGCGATTGTGCTCAGGTTATCCCTTCATCCACTCAAATATTAGTTTTAAAAGACACACATACGCATAAATGAGGAAAATCAGGTGTAAATGCAGCAAAACATTGTCATGAAAACCATCTTCAAAACGTCACATCATGGGCCGTCCGTGTGTATATTAGGTCGCGTCTTTAGAGGAAATACAATGCTGACTTTAAAGTCTCTGATCCCGAGCACTATGCCGAGGTTTGTTTGTTCTGGAAATCTCACCTTTCCTGGTTTGTTGCTTTGGGATAATTTATACTAGAATGGGGCATTCTAGGGGTGGGGATCTGTTAACTTATGAAAAAGAAATGAACCAAACATTCATAAATAAATCACACACACAAAAAAAGATTTTGACGAGAAAAAAAATCATATGACATTGTGCATCAGAGCAGAAGGATCGATTTCGAACCCCGGACCTCCCGTTCTCCAAGCGAACGCTTTACCATCTGAGCTATCAAGGAAACTAGTTATATCCGTGAGATTTAAACACTTCATCAATTCTGTTTCTAGAGCCACATGATGCAAAAACATCATTTATTACGTTAGATAAAAAGGATATCACAGTTATTTAGCTCATAAGTTGAAAAAGATTTCCCTCGAAAGATGTTCCTCCCATGCACATAGCCTGCAATCCGCACAAACATCAAAATATAATGCGATCGCATATGAATGGACAATGGACAAAATGCCAATAGTTCTAAATTTTACTCTCTCTTACAATCTCTATTTATCTACTTAAATGGTCACGTCGTAAAATCGATTTAGGAAATAATAATGACTAAAACCCTCATTTATCTGAATATGTGACAATTTTGTAATTTCGCTGTTTAAGACAGCTGTTTGTCAGATCAATGTAACGCTACTTTTACAACATTTCACTTTCGATATCGACAAAATTGCAAACTTCCCATGTGAAATACTCTGCTTGTAAATGTCCGAGACTGGTTTTAATAAGTTGGTAAGACAGATTATATTATTAGGAATATTTCAAGACATTAATCTCCAAAAAATACTTAAATTTGACCTCAAGATCACTCTTGAAAATGATGGTTCAGATTCCGGGAGTTTAACTCTGTTTTGGTACCGAAAGTGCGCGGTTCACAATTGCGAAGTTCGTTTCGGTAATAATTGACCTTTTAACGGTTATTCGGCTAAGTGGCGTTTCGACTGAATAGCACTCCCCTACCGTGCCATTATTACATCAGCACGCGTGAATTTTACTCTGTCTGTCATTGTTACGATGATTTCGTAAACAGCATAAATTTAGTAGCTCAACCTATTACTACAGGCTGATTTGGTAAACAATCTAAATCTGCGCTGAGAACCAATGGAGATGATGTTAATTTTCTTAGCTATCTTAGAATAGTAACTAAATTCTCATTCATTTAATTTAAAGGACCATTGATCGATACGTATGGGAGTGCGCCCTACGTGTTCCTGAACATTGGGGTTTTTTTGCACCAAAATAATACTTAGACATATTGGTTGGTTCGGACCTGTCATGACTAACAGCTCGAGACCTTACAGATACTAACGCCACAAATCTGCACCCTTAACGATTTTCAGCAAAGGAGTAACAATCACGGAGAGGGTGTCCAGTAATCAATTTTATTGGTTAAATCCACCCTGAACGAGGTCTACCTTTCTTACACTTCCCTTCAATCATGATCATCTTCTCTAGGTTGTTACTCTTGCGACTTGAGATATGGCCGAAGTAGCTCAGCATTTGGGTGTTGATGGCATGAAGAAGTCGTTTAGACACCCCTATTTCTTCAATAATACTGGCATTGGTCCTTCTCATTGTCCATGAGATACGAAACATACGCCTCCAACAACACATCTTGAAAGAAGTTATTCTGTTTTGGTTAGCTTTTGTTAGGGTCCACGTCTCCCATGCATACATGGTAATTGGAAATACAAGGGCTTGGACAAGCCTGGTTTTTGTTGCTCTGGTTATTCCTCTGTTAGCCCAGATCTTGCTTAGGTTGATCATTGCTGATCTTGCCATTGCTAAACGGTGTCTAATCTCTTGACTGCAACCACCCTCTTTGGTATTAGAGACCGATTCCACCTCATCACCATCAATTATGAGAGGCTCTCCAACTTCATCTGTGCCTATGGACATGATCTTCGTCTCGCTGACATTTAGACGTAGACCAAGTTGCTCACTCTCCACCTTGACTTTCTTCAGGAGTTCCGCCATATCATCCAAATTTGTTGCAAACAGGGTGGTGTCATCGGCATAACGTAGGTTGTGTATTTGGTATCCACCTACTGACAGCCCCCTGGCCAATCAGTCAATGCACGTCTCATTGTAGACTCTGCATAAAGGTTGAAGAGTGCTGGTGTTAGTATGCACCCTTGACGGACTCCCTGACCTAGAGCAAACCAGTCACTTTTCCTTTCTCAGTGCCACACAGGCAGCTTGACCATCATACACAGATTGCGAATTAGGTGGTCGAGGTGGTAAGGGATTCCCATTTCTTGCAGTGCTGTCCATAATGCCGAATATCTTACACAATCAAAGGCCTTACCGTAGTCTACAAAGCACATGAAGAACTCCCACTAGAATTCAAAAGATTTTTCCATTATGTGACGTACATTGGCTATCTGATCTCTTGTGCCGCGGCCTTTCCGGAAACCGGCTTGCTCAGCAGGATGATGTGCAGCAAGATTTTGCTTGCATGTGGTATCAGAGCGATAGTACGATGATTTTTGGAAGTGTTAGGAAAACTAATCTCTTCCAATCCTCTGGCCATACTCTTGACTTCTACACAGTATTGCACAGCTTTTGCATAATAACTGCTACAGAATCATCAGCTTGCTTCAGGAGCTCACTTGCAATATCACCTAGACCAGGGCCTTTTGGCTTTTTAACTTCTTGATGGCTTCATAGACCTCAGATAGAAAAATATCAGGCTCATCTTCATCTGGAGCCGGGGAGACTCCTGTGAGCCATTTGTCTCTTCTTGGGACGCACACAGATTTTCACAGTATTTTTTCCAACGATCCTTGATTTCGTCACTCTCAGTTAAGACCTTTCCTTGCTCATCCTTGATGATAGCCAATCTAGTTGTCGTTTTTAAGGTGATGATTTTGTATACATCTAAAGAGCTCTCTGCTGTTTTTATGGAAACTGTGATCCTCTAGTTCTTGGCATTGCCGTCGGATATGTTTATTCTTATCTCTCCTAGAATTCAATTGGACCTCACTTGAAAGTCTTCTGTAAAGGTTACTGCCCTGCAGACCAGCTTCCTTCAATTGGCTTCTTTAATCTGCTAAGTTGATGGTTTTATGTGACAGCCATGATGTGGTTTTTCTCTTATGTTTTAGGAACATGTTTTTTGGCTGCGCTGAGAATAGAGTTTTTGATGTCCAGCCAGAGTTCATCAGGAGTTGTTTCCTCGTCTCTAACCATCAGTTCTTGAAACAGATGTCTGGTCCCCACTCTGTATTTGTCATCAAGGTGCTGCAAATCAAATCTGCAGGGTTTGGGAGCACCTTTGATCATCTTCAACTTGATTCGAAAATCAGCAATCAGAAGTTGATGGTCACAACCTATATCTGCCCCTGGCTGGGTTTTAACTATATTGATAGAAGACATCCACCTACTGCTGATGAGGATGTAGTCAATCTGGTTTCTTGTGAGGCCGTTTGGAGATATCCAAGTGTACTCCCGTCTCGGGTGTTGTTGGAAGATTGTGTTTGTGATAGTAAGTCTGTTCGCTACACAGAAATCCACGAGTGTACTACCTCTTTCGTTTCTACTTTCCAAGCTATGCGGGCCCAAGGCCATGGTTTCGTCTTCACTTTCCTTCTCCAACTTTTGCGTTGAAATCACCTGTTATCATGATGATATCTCTCTTCGGAATGCCATTAAGAGTTTCTTGCAGCTGGCTGTAAAAACATTCCAGATCTTCATCAGAGGCAATGGAGGTTGATACATATCCTTGAATGACTGGAAGGTTAATAGGCCGAGCTTGGAATCGGATGGAGATGTCACTGACTGGGTTGTAGCCTAAGACATACTTTGAGATGATTTTGTTGGTGATGAAAACACCCTTGCTCCCTCCTTTCTCATTTCCTGATAAGTATATGTTGTGGTCATCTGAAACCGTTTATCTCAATTCGTAGCATATCATTTTAAAAATATTCCACAATTTGGTAATTACGATGTGAGATCATCAAAATTATCAGCAGAATTCGGCACATATGGCTTCACCAGTATGTCTTTATAGCGCCATCACTTCATCGGCGTATCCAGGGGGGCCCAGCAGGCCATCCCCCCCCCCCCCCCCCCCCCCAATGACAGAAGAGGAGAAGAAGGAGGTTGGGCCAAAGGGGTCACGTCCCCATAATGTAATTGTGGGGACGTTAAAAACGTTATACTGGACCCTTTTAGTGTTTAAAATGCAAATTTTTGCGCGCTTTGCACGTATTCCCTGTAAGTAATTGCTAGACTAAGATTGCGACAAATGAAAATGTGTGTCCCATGGCACACACCCCTGTATGTCTCAGACGACAAAAGCTCCTATTGCATGTCAAAAGCTAGAATTCCATGACTGTCATTTCAATTGTAATTATAACGTAATAATAGCACAGTTAACTTAATAACGAAGAATGTATGCTATATTAAACGTGAAACGTTCAATATTTATTATGACATTAAAAATTAATTTGGTGTTAAATGTTCGATTTTTACACAATATCAAAATTACCTGGCATTTCAGGTGTTGCTAAGCCTTTCATGAGCATGTTTATGACTCCATTTGGTAATTTTGGAAGATTACGCTCACCAAATCGAGTCATAAATCTGCCAATGAATGGTGAGATGACATCTGCAAATGCCAGATTATAATGTTGAATATTCAAATTATTTCATATGCAACACAGACAAGTTTTCATTCTTATTCAACTATACAGGGTGATTAAAAAACCTGCAATAGAAAAAGCCATTTGGTTCTCAAAACCAAGTTGAAGTTTGACACTTTTTAAACTTTGCAAGAATAATATATTTGTTCCTAACTTTGTGTGAACAAAATGAATTAAATCGCATTTTCCGTTTATCTTTGGTGACCATTTTTGCTGCACGGCTGTCCACAAACACAGTGATTTTCAATTGAAATGGCACACATTGCATTTTTTCATTTGAATATACCGCCAACAAAAAAGTGGGAAATTCAATCAAATTTATAACATTATAAGCAATTAACAGCATGTGCAAGGTGAATTGATTATGTTAACTCACGTGTAAAAAAATATTCAAGATTCCAAATTTGAATGAGAGACACATTTTACGATCTTATGCATGTTTTGGAGTATCTCGTGGACAAAGGTGTGAAATGGGTGCACGGGTGAACAGGTTCACCAAAGCAAACGGAAAATAATATTTAACTTCATATTTTCGCACAAACTTAGTAACAAATTAGGTATTCTTTTGACATTTGAATAATTTCAAGTTTTAACTGTTGCAGTTTTTTGACTCATCCAGTATATTTAGAATAGTATTAGTTATCCCCTGCATGTTCACACAATACGGACAAATACATATGGTTAGGCATGTCATGTCCGGTTATGTTATATGAAGATCTTTTTTTCCGGCGTGGATTATACATTTTTGCAGTCTATTTCGGACTCAGAATGTAACAGAAATCGAATCAGTTACGTTTAAATCATCCGCCATTTTATTTGTTTATTCATTTGGTGTCGTATTTTAAGTAACTCTTCCACAGACGCAAAGGAATCACTTTACACGTAATATCTTACCGATCATACCGCATAAATGTTGGTAGCGCGGTAAATCGACGATATGGAATAATATCGTGTGGTTTGACATTCTTGTTTACACGATATGGATCAGATTCCATACGTGATAACCAATGAAATTGCAGTATTTACACCTACAAACGATAAGTAACGGAACGTGCTGTGTAATCTAGAAGTCAAGTATAAATGACTCTTGCCTTCTTGACAGTTGACTCCATACTAGCGTGGATGACATCCACCATTACTACGTTCACCTGTATCTAGAAGGTAACAGTTTTTTACACTCAGTATAAATGACTCTACCTTCTTGACAGTTGACTCCATACTAGCGTGGATGACATCCACCATTACTACGTTCACCTGTATCTAGAAGGTAACAGTTTTTTACACTCAGTATAAATGACTCTTACCTTCTTGACAGTTGACTCCATACTAGCGTGGATGACATCCACCATTACTACGTTCACCTGTATCTAGAAGGTAACAGTTTTTTACACTCAGTATAAATGACTCTTACCTTCTTGACAGTTGACTCCATACTAGCGTGGATGACATCCACCATTACTACGTTCACCTGTATCTAGAAGGTAACAGTTTTTTACACTCAGTATAAATGACTCTTACCTTCTTGACAGTTGACTCCATACTAGCGTGGATGACATCCACCATTACTACGTTCACCTGTATCTAGAAGGTAACAGTTTTTTACACTCAGTATAAATGACTCTTACCTTCTTGACAGTTGACTCCATACCAGCCTGTACGACATCCACCATTAATACGTTCTCTTGGATCTGGTAGTCAACAGTTTCTTGTACTCAGTATAATAAATGACCCTTACCTTCTCGACAGTTGACTCCATACCGGCATGCACGACATCCACCATTACTACGTTCACCTGTATCTAGAAGGTACGGTAACAGTTTTTTACACTCAGTATAAATGACTCTACCTTCTTGACAGTTGACTCCATACTAGCGTGGATGACATCCACCATTACTACGTTCACCTGTATCTAGAAGGTAACAGTTTTTTACACTCAGTATAAATGACTCTTACCTTCTTGACAGTTGACTCCATACTAGCGTGGATGACATCCACCATTACTACGTTCACCTGTATCTAGAAGGTAACAGTTTTTTACACTCAGTATAAATGACTCTTACCTTCTTGACAGTTGACTCCATACTAGCGTGGATGACATCCACCATTACTACGTTCACCTGTATCTAGAAGGTAACAGTTTTTTACACTCAGTATAAATGACTCTTACCTTCTTGACAGTTGACTCCATACTAGCGTGGATGACATCCACCATTACTACGTTCACCTGTATCTAGAAGGTAACAGTTTTTTACACTCAGTATAAATGACTCTTACCTTCTTGACAGTTGACTCCATACTAGCGTGGATGACATCCACCATTACTACGTTCACCTGTATCTAGAAGGTAACAGTTTTTTACACTCAGTATAAATGACTCTTACCTTCTTGACAGTTGACTCCATACTAGCGTGGATGACATCCACCATTACTACGTTCACCTGTATCTAGAAGGTAACAGTTTTTTACACTCAGTATAAATGACTCTTACCTTCTTGACAGTTGACTCCATACTAGCGTGGATGACATCCACCATTACTACGTTCACCTGTATCTAGAAGGTAACAGTTTTTTACACTCAGTATAAATGACTCTTACCTTCTTGACAGTTGACTCCATACTAGCGTGGATGACATCCACCATTACTACGTTCACCTGTATCTAGAAGGTAACAGTTTTTTACACTCAGTATAAATGACTCTTACCTTCTTGACAGTTGACTCCATACTAGCGTGGATGACATCCACCATTACTACGTTCACCTGTATCTAGAAGGTAACAGTTTTTTACACTCAGTATAAATGACTCTTACCTTCTTGACAGTTGACTCCATACTAGCGTGGATTACATCCACCATTACTACGTTCACCTGTATCTAGAAGGTAACAGTTTTTTACACTCAGTATAAATGACTCTTACCTTCTTGACAGTTGACTCCATACTAGCGTGGATGACATCCACCATTACTACGTTCACCTGTATCTAGAAGGTAACAGTTTTTTACACTCAGTATAAATGACTCTTACCTTCTTGACAGTTGACTCCATACTAGCGTGGATGACATCCACCATTACTACGTTCACCTGTATCTAGAAGGTAACAGTTTTTTACACTCAGTATAAATGACTCTTACCTTCTTGACAGTTGACTCCATACTAGCGTGGATGACATCCACCATTACTACGTTCACCTGTATCTAGAAGGTAACAGTTTTTTACACTCAGTATAAATGACTCTTACCTTCTTGACAGTTGACTCCATACTAGCGTGGATGACATCCACCATTACTACGTTCACCTGTATCTAGAAGGTAACAGTTTTTTACACTCAGTATAAATGACTCTTACCTTCTTGACAGTTGACTCCATACTAGCGTGGATGACATCCACCATTACTACGTTCACCTGTATCTAGAAGGTAACAGTTTTTTACACTCAGTATAAATGACTCTTACCTTCTTGACAGTTGACTCCATACTAGCGTGGATGACATCCACCATTACTACGTTCACCTGTATCTAGAAGGTAACAGTTTTTTACACTCAGTATAAATGACTCTTACCTTCTTGACAGTTGACTCCATACTAGCGTGGATGACATCCACTAGTACTACGTGCTATTGTATCTGGAAGTTAACAGTTTTTTACACTCAGTATAAATGACTCTTACCTTCTTGACAGTTGACTCCATACTAGCGTGGACGACATCCACTAGTACTACGTGCTATTGTATCTGGAAGTTAACAGTTTCTTACACTCAGTATAAATGACTCTTACCTTCTTGACAGTTGACTCCATACCAGCCTGTACGACATCGCCCATCATCATCACATTCTCCTGTGTCTCGTAAACACGTAATACCTTCGTTACAATGACATTGTGATTGGCAATTAGCTCCATAGGTTCCTACTGGACAATCTAGTACAATAAAGAAGAAAATAACAATGACACCTGACGTTGACACTTGACTCCATACCAACTTGGACGACATCGCCTATCACTACATTCTCTCGTGTCTGGTAGATAAGACACGCACTCAGTAGAAATAACAGAATGATAAAAAGGTACTCATATGTCTCTGGATATCCCGATTGGTCTTTTGTAGGTTAAACAACGGATAGAGAGAAAGAAAACGACAAAGACAATCGATGAAACGGAGAAATCAAAGTGTTTGGTTGAAAAACAAAACAGCAACATTTTATATAACCATACATGGTAAACCTTAGCGCACACATTTGAAAAAAATGTTGTTTTTTGGATTCGTGTTGTTAGCCCTATGACTTGATTTACATCTGTTTCTACTCCAGCTAGCTTATTTATATTTACAACCAGTAAACTGTGCAAATTCATTCATCTAAGTATGTGGAGTGAGGTCAGAGCGATTAATGCGCTGGTTAAAAGTAACAATGTAAACAAAGACGAGTCCCACCACAAGATGCTACGGTGATCACTAGAGTTTTGACATAACTTAACAGAGTTATATGAACACACAGTATTCAGAATACATGGTGTATTTTACAAACAAGTTTTGAAATAAGAAGATAAAAAAGAATATACCTTGATCACAATCTATCCCATGATATCCTGCTGCGCATGAGCATCCATATGGATGTGGAAGACAGAATAGACGCCCTCGACATGCTTCACTATGAGGATCATTGCCGTTCAAACTTGAACATTGTATTTGTACATCTTGACCCCATCTGTTACTTCCATGAACTGTTTATTACCAGCATTAACAAGATAAACAAACCACAGTGTACGTTATGATGGTGTTAGGCTCAAAGTTCAGACATATAACCATGGGGGAACTTTTAAATTAGAATACATTACTTCCTTTACTTTTTAACCCTGAGGAGGAAGAGGGTTACAGATGTAAATGTTTCCAAATGAAGAAACAAATGTATGAACAAATTTGCAATGCTGGCCAAACGTGCTTCATTCAGTTGTGTCCAATTAAACATCAGTGGCGAGTTTTTCTTTGTTTTAGCATAAATATACCAAATTTACAATAAATGGTACACATTTTCACTTAGTATTTACATGCAAAGCCAATTGGAAATACAGTAAATATTGCTGAACTTGTTGCTTTAGGGGTTTGGGTTGAAGTTGTATGCCTATATCGAACACTCCAAGTCTATGGGGATACTAGATATTAGGTATCTTATGGCTCAATGATGGCTCGGGTGCAAGTGATCTTAAAAGACGCAAGGCACTAGCATGATGCGCATTCTGAAAGCTGAAAGTTATACACCCGAGGAGGAGCCCTCAAATAGCTATCACAAGAAAAGTGAAATTATTCGACACCACCTGTGTTACGATCTTATTATATGGCTGTCAATCCTGGGTGATGTCTCAAGATAAAGAATGCCAAATGAATGTCTTCCCTACCCCTGCTTAACATCAAACGCACGTGTCCTAAACACCACTATTTATGATATGACCGAGACCGAGCCACATATCCAGCGTATAAACATACATACACACACCTACGAGAGTTTATAACGCGCGTATTCAATGAAAGATCTAAACGCACACCAGCTGAGATTCCTTGGGCATATTCTCCGTCTCCCTGATGAAGAGCCTGCTAAAAAGTATGCCACTTACGTACCAACACATGGCCGAATGAGACCTGGTCGTCCATGCCCATTATATGTGACGCTTACTATTAGCCTAGGGGACAATTAAGGCATAATCCAAGAATGACATATAGTCACTCTTGCTAAGACCGCCTTGCATAGAGGAAACCTGTTGTCGCCTGCTCTGCAGCCGAAGGATGATGATGATGATGATGGTCTTGTGTAGTTTAAAATTAAGTATGGATAGTCCTTCATTATCATGTAACCAATCGACTGCTCAGAAATACATCAATACTTGAACGGACGGCTTTTTGGGCAGTTTTTGTCAGCTGCGTTTGATCTCGCGGAAATGTGGTCTCGAGTGAGACCACGTACTCCGGGATTTTCGAATTGCATGAATTGACTGCTATATTGGCGAATATCGTACTACCCTGCCCTCGGGCTGCATTGCTCTGCTGGTAAATAGCCTGCCGTACACCAGGAACCGTGTCTTTATCTCTAAATTCACTTTGTTTGAGCTCTATGACCGATTTCATGTCCGCGAATGACGTACGTGGATTCCATTTTGGTGCAAGCACCAAGTACAACACGTTATCTCACCTGTTTTACAGTTATCTCCAGTGAATCCAGGCGCACAGACACAGTCACCAGACCGTTCATCACAGACACCACCATTGAAGCATACAGGACAGTAGTCAGTGCAGTCAGGTAAACCCCATCGGCCTGATATACATGCTAAACAGAAAACAAAAACATACTCAATTACCAACTTGCATGAGATTTAGGCAATAGCCAATGTTTGACAATATTATGTTTAAGCAATTATTTGTTTTGAAAAACAGCTGAGTCTCGTTTCGGTTTGCACGCACTGCTTTGGATCATTTTAGGTCACAGAAATGTAGTTCAATTAGGCCTAAATTGGGTGATAATCTCTTTTGAAATGACATGAATATTTCAGTATTCCGGTATTACACTATTTGATGTGTTAATATTTTCAACAGGCAATGTGATTGTTGTTTTATCGCTGATCACAGATGTGAACAGTATTAAGAGCGTACGCCATCGCGTTTTGAGGTTACAGTACGCGCTTCCATAATTTGCCGGCGTATGCTTCATTGTACGCGTGTACGTAAAGAACACGGTAATAGCCCTTAAACCATGTTTTTGCAATTAAGCAATGTTAATAAAAGCTCATGTTATGCTACCAATCAATTGCTTGACTTTAAATGATTATAGAAGAGAGACAAAGACAGCGAGGAGGGGACAGAGAGGGAGGAGAGTAATTGAGAGAAAGGAGACTCTGGAAGGATTAACAGACCTCTAACAATAACTTGAAATATTGCGTGTTGCCCATCTGCGCGGTGACCACTTTCATAGCATTCGTAAATACCAGCATCCTGGATCCTAACATTTGTTATGTCCACACTGTTGGTACCGTCCCATTCACCGATGACGTCACTTCCATTGTGTCTCCACCTGAGATCCGTAAGTGCAGTAGTAACAGATAATGTAACAGGGTCTCCTACGTTAACGGTTTGTGAAATTCTGTCAGGCGTTATAACACCTGGAAATTAATTAAATAAATGAATAATAAGAATCTATTGGGTACATGCGTAAGAAATTGGTGCATGTTTACATTTATCGTGCATGCTAAGAGTAAAAACAAGATATACCAACAGGGTATGGGGAAACAGGTAAGAATAAGGGAGAATAACGCGATAAAACAGATAAATAACAAAAAAACGATAACACAGGAAATGCACTGTGACAAGCAATGACAATTGCTGTGTCAACAACGATATATGGTAACAATAATATTTCTCGTGCAGTTAGCATCACAGTATTTAAACATGGAAATCCACATGTATGGATTTAGAAATTAATTCCAAAACCACGAAAGCTGTTGTAGCTCAGTGGTTAGAGCGTTCGTCCGGTGATCGAGTGGCTGGCGGTTCAATTCCCCATAACCGTTAGTTCTACGCATTTGATCAGTTCAATTTCTTTCATTTATATAATTATTTAATACATCAACTCACATGGGTAATTATCTGCACCAATTTCTTACGCTTATAATTAATATATGCGTAAGAATATATATATATATATATATGTGTCAACATATATATATATATATGTGTCAACAACGATATATGGTAACAATAATATATATATATGCAGAGATGGAAATGCTCATAATACCTTTCGTCCTCAAGTTACCTAACCTCAGGTTACCTAACCTCAGGTTACCTAACCTCAGGTTACCTAACATCAGGTTTCCTATCCTCAAGTTACCTAACCTCAGGTCGAATTCATTTTCTCAACAACAACAAAATGGAAACTATATTGATGATACACTCAGGGGCTCGATAGATACTAGCTTTAGAACGCCTTTAATACCTTAACGGAATAAACCGCAATATTCCGTGTTAAAGCTGATCAGATATATAACCTAATGTTGTTAAATTGGATTTATTTTCAACCTGAGGTTGTTTTATTGAATTTTTTCTCAACCTAAGGTTTATTTATTGCAGTATTCAACCTGAGGTTGTTTTATTGATTTTTTTCTCAACCTCAGGTTTAATATATTGTAGTATTCTATTTTAATAAAAGTGAATACAACCTGAGGTCGAAAGGTGTATGAGCATTTCCATCTCTGCATATAATTACATATGTATAGCTATGTGTACATTTGTAATAATAATTATCAAATGATGCACTGCCCGTATCAAAAGTGCTCGATTCCAAAGAAGAGCGTAATATGATGACAATAACCAGGATAGTAAGCCTAACTGTCGCCCAACCATCCGTCCCTAAGTTCAGCCACTACGTTACAAGTTATGTAATGAGAAGAGTACGGTCTAAACAATTATTTGACACTATCATAATACAAATGTAACTAAGTCTGTCTTACTATTAGAAGCCATGATTATTGCCGTAATATTTTCCACGATATTTTCTTTCCGAGCTTCACAGAAGAATGCACCGATTCTTTCTACTCCACCTGTCGATGGCAACATCAGTTGTTTTGCTGCCACAGAAGCCGTTAGGTGACCTCTTTGATTTGAGCTCTGTGGTAGCCCACTCCCAGTTCCTGTATCCGATACACGTCCGAATGTCACATTGGCGCTCGTGTCATTTCCACTCTTATATCCACCAATGAACAAATCACTTTGTGCTGTAATATCTATCCTGGGTTTTCTTACAAAGCAAGTGAAATCCAGTATGCCTTTTACACCTGTGAGTGAGGAAAGAGATCAAACCACACAATAACATGGTATTCTTATCCGACACACTGAAACATACACTGTCTGCTGAGACGTGATATGTAACAAAACTCGTTGAATCGTCTTAGATCAGCTGTCCTGTAGCTGAGACCCTTTTGATCAATGAACGAGGTACCAACATCTGACCACAGGAGCGTTTATGGTATAACTTACGGATGTCTGCCGGGGCACGATGTTCGTTACCGTAAACAACATTTGATCCTTGACGGAGTAAAGCGCATAGCACATGTACACTGCAAAAAGGTTGCTTAAATATTTACTCAACATTTTACACAACGTTGTTGAAGTATGCAACCGCTTAACAGTTGCTTAAAATTTACCCACCGTTGGATAACATGTTTTCACCAACAGTTGAACAATTCCAGTTACTCAGCAGTTGCACAATTTTATTTACACAACAGTTGGGTATTATTAATTAACCATTTGTTGGCCATTTTGTGACTGTTGCTTAATTTGTGAAATGTTTTCATTATATGTTGAGCATTTTTGTATAGCAACTGTTGCTTAATTTATCAAATGTAGCCATATGTTGGGTATTTTATTTGTGACAAGTTTTTATTATATATTGAGCATTTTTGTATAGCAACACAGGGTAGGCAAATAATGTGAATTCTGGTCGATGCAGCAGAGCTACATACATCACTACCTCCCGGTAGAAAACAGGTAGCTTGAAATGGGAATTCTAGGCGATGCAGCAGAGCTACATACACTATTCCCTTTCGGTAGTGAATCTGTAATTTTTTTAACATGTTATTTAACTAGGCCTATATATATAATATCTGAATCTCTTATCATTGGTGGTTTTGACTGTGAACGTTTGCCAAACGTATTCTTGCTATCTGGGTATGAAGGTATAAATAGTCCATATTATATAATACATAAACATATTTATATGATTCTTTTGGTGGAAAATAGATCACATGATATGAACTATTCAGTATTATGTCCATGTCGTCGTGTATTTTTTGGCTATAAAAAAAATCGACTATTCAATATTCATCGCTAGTGACGTCGCTATAACACCGTTGAAATGATATTCATAAACAAATATATGTCAAACAAGGATGGCAATTTTAAACTATTTTGTCAGTGTTAGCGATTTATTCCGTTTTGGATGCCAAGACAGAATAAATATAATTGTGGTCCTGCGCTGCAAAAAGGTTGCTTAAATATTTACTCAACATTTTACACAACGTTGTTCAAGTATGCAACCGCTCAACTGTTAAGTAAAATTTGCCCGTTGGATAACATGTTTTCACCAACAGTTGAACAATTCTAGTTACTCAAAAGTTAGGTAATTATATTCACTCAACAGTTGTTCAAGTATGCAACAGCTCACGAAATTGGCTTTTTTGGACAACAGTTGCCTAAAATTCACATGTGCGTAACTTGCATCAAATGTTGCGTGATTGTCCTCAATGCTCATGCAACAGTTGCCAAAGTGAAATATTTTTACGCAACATATTTTAGCAACAGAAACAGTTTCCACCAACATTTTAAGGACATTGTTTTCGACGAATTGCTCAACGCTGGGGATTTTTAACTTTTATGCAACGCCTAACTTTCTACATAATATATTGAATGAATTTTAATCAACATGTCAACCAACGGATGATAAAAGTACTTTTAGCAACGTATTTTAAGCAACCTTTTTGCAGTGTACATTGTACAACAATACATTTATACAGTAAGTGTGTACAATTAATAAATTCGCTGCCGGGGCCCCTGTTGCGTGTGACCCCTTGGGAACCCAGAAATGATTGAGATATGCGTTTATCAATCATTGGAGGTACTATCTCAAACCGCTTTAAGATTAACATGTACAATACACAGATTATGGAATGGCTCCTGCACGACAAAGTATCTGCTGCAAACGGCCCCAGCAGACCCACACACCCAATATGGCCGTATGCCCAAATCTTGCAATTGGCCTAGATCAATTATACGAGGTACCACCCAAAAGCACTTTCAAATGAACAAAGACATCACACAGAGTATAGGATGGCCGCTGTCAGACAAATTATCTGCTGCAAAGTGGCCGGCAGACACCCCCAAATATGGCCCATATGACCAAATCTTAAAATAGACATAGACTAATTATTGCAAAATACCCGGATTGTTCTGGAATGTACTACTATAGCATCGTCCGATACTGGAACGCCCAATTTCGGATTTCGTCTAGTCTACTTTGTACATAACCGTGTGGAATTTCACTGTCACACAATCTCACATCACCCTCTGATACTTCGCAAAGCCAGAAAACTGCTCCCATCCGAGAACCGCCCCATACACGGTCTACTGACATTGGATCTACCAAAAAACTGCGCTTTTAAGCACACTATGGACGATGCTTTTGATGCATAATATTCACGTCACGATAGTATCACACACATTCATAACGCGCTAATGTTGAATTTGCCGGCTGTACATTTAGAAACACGTGAAGGCGATATGTCTATGGCTGTGTAAGAGGTTATAGTTGATTACAATAAGTAGTGTTATTATTATTATTATTATTATTATTATTATTATTATTATTATTATTATTTTTATTAATATTATCATTATTATTATGAGGCGATATTTCTGTGGCTGTGTAAGAGTTTATAGTTTATCGTAATAAAACAATCAAATTATCTGTCCCTGTTCAGACGTATACAGTTTTTTTTACTACACGAGATTGAATGAAAGATGGGAAATAGCATGGGAATAGTCACATATGCGGAAATGTAGCTATATCTATGAGGAAAATATTTTGGGCGAGGGCCAATGTCAAGGCTTACTCCTAAAACTGCAATTTTAGACCGAACGGCGGCTATCGAGTGCTAGAAAATAGCCATTTTGAATTATCTCAAAATTCGAGAAAGACGGTATATAAATATTCATATACTTCGTATTTATCTTGTCTGTCATTGGTCAATTCTGGTCCCCCGAGGTCGAAAGGTCAAATCCAAAGTAAGTAGACCCTTTTTCCAGAGTAAGATCAGAGGATGGGAAGCTGTCACAGTGAGTGAGCCCTCTATCAGTATATACACCACAGCGCCCATCGCAGACCAGAGAATGTTGTGTTCAGAGAGTGACTTAGGAAAAGGAAAAGGGTCTAACTGGTACAGGCTGTCCCAAAAATGATTAGTACCCATCGATGCCCAAAGTTCAATAAATGTTTTCATCGTCAAAATCAATGAGATTAGATCTCTTGTTTTTCCTATCATATTTGCTATATTGTACCCTTTCATTAGAATTTTAGATCATGAATATCGGACTTAATTTAATGAAGTTACACTCCATGGTGATTTCACCTTTTTGCCAAAGTGCAAAAAAAATTGTTTTTAAACAGCTTGTTTGAAAGAAACTAATACATTCTCTTAATCTCTTGTCTGCTAATAGCTTTGGTTCCTTTCTATTTTAAACTGCTGTTGTATCATACTGTTGTTCAAACCATTAATACTTCTTCATTTTGATTCAATTTGAAGAGTAAAAATGGATCGTCACGCATGAGCGACCCGAAGCTTTGTTTCTATAATGAGCTAGTTTTGAGGCTAAACTTGAGGGACATTTAAACAGGTAAAGACGTGGTCATTGGTAATTAGCAGTGGCTTAGACTTTTTTCATATAAGGGATGCAATTTCCTCCAAACTTGCTAAAAATGATATAGTCCCTTAGTGTTTAACCTCACGAAATCCATTCTCCAATGTGAAAATGAAATAATAAGCCACTGGTGATTCACCAAATACCACTTCATTTAGAAGTCCCTAAACACTTGTCAAATTATAACAATGCATGGGGTCACTCAAGTGTGACAAACTTCTTTTACCCGTTAAATTGAATTAAGGAGAAGAATTATTAATGATTTGAACACCCATAACTAATAACAGAAAGACACACAAGATTATATTGAGTAGACAAGAGATTATGAGAATACACAAGTTTCTTTCAAACAAAGTGCATCTTGAGTTTGATAAATCCGATATTTATGATCTAAAATTCTAATAAAATAGTATAGTATGACAAAGATGATATAGAAACAACGGATCTAATCCCATCGATTTTGATGATGACAAAAATTATTGAACTTTGGGCATCGATGGGTACTAATCATTTTGGGACAGCCTGTACAAAGTCAGTGTTCAGTTTCAAACAAATACAATTAATTAAATTCACAACAGTGTGTTGTAGTTTCATGTGTTTCTAGAAATATTCATATTTTGACATTTTACCACCTACGCGGTATACTAAATAGAGCTAGAAATATTCATATTTTGACATTTTACCACCTACGCGGTATACTAAATAGAGCTCCATATGTACAAAAAGAGTGATATAAAAATCTGTTTTAGACCACTCCATTTTTTTTCAAATTGGACCTTGTAGTGTGAATTTTTTCTAAAATATGGTCACTCCTTCTCATCAAAACGTGCAGAAAATAGGTAGGGTAGCCTGCTTGATTTTTCAATAAACAGCCATAAAGAGACTACATGTACATCTCTGACGAGCTTGGAAATGTCACCATAATCGCCTATATGTTTCCAGTAAAAAACAAAAAAATTAAAAAGATCTCTCATAATTTACCTAGATAATTTACACAAGTTATAGTCAGTGTGCATGTAGGTGATGTCTCATTGATCATAATTAATCAAAAAACCTAGGTATTTATGCAATTGTTCTTTTAGTATATATATTTTTTCCGTGCCCTGTCACACTAACAGCAATCAGGTCAGCCAATTACATTACGCTGAAACAGTATCAAAATATGAATACCACGCAGGAAGAGCGCGAAAAACTGTCCGAAATTATCAGTTTTTAAATTAAGTTAACTAACAATCAACTAACGAAAAAATAATGTATAATCGTGTCACATCCTTCATTAACAAGCACAACATTCTTACAAATTCACAGTATGGTTTTCGTACAAAACACACAACACATATGGCTCTCATTGATCTCTTAACCAAAATCAACGATGCACTGATCATAAAGCACCACACCTTAGGTATTTTCTTGGACCTGTCCAAAGCTTTCGATACCATCAATCACAATATACTAATCTCTAAATTAGAACACTACTAGCGGCGTACCCTCGCTACGCTCGGGCACTCGCTAGCTGAGTATTATTATCTAAATTAGATACCTTCATGATTTGTAGCAAAATGGGCATAGATAATGAGTTCAAAATTGTAGATCCCTGAATTTTTTTTTTCTCATTTGAAATAGACTTTGTTCACAGAAATCTGAGTTTTGTGAAATCTTTGAATCTCGGACCCAATTTCAATACCTCATTTAGGAGGAAAACAATGTTATAGTTACCCCATTTGTTGGAAGTGGCTCAACTTTCATTTCATTCAGCCAGCATACTTATATAGGCTTTTTAAGCCTGGCCCGAGCATTTTGCTTGAGCCTGGTCCCTTCAGGACCCAAGCGTGTGTCCGTACGGACCGAGGGTATAAACAAACGAACAACAACCCCCCCCCCCCCCCAAAGAAAAAATGTTCAGTACCAACTCTATACCCCATATAGTGTAGGCCTATACATGGTATAGAAGATAGTAGTGTGCGGTTAGTCGTCAACATGATCAAAGCGTAGGCTATTGTGAAATAGCAAGAGGTCCTTGATACTCAGGTGCCCTTAATCCTAATATCGGTGTCACGGCGCCCTTAATAATCCAGGGGTCTTAATAAGGCCTACCCAGAAACGCTAAATATTATTATCCCATAATAAGACATGAAATAACCACTCTGGTAGGCCTACCCTATACATCCTTATCCAGTTATCACAGGTACCCTTAATATTCCATACTCCAGGTACCCAGTGTACCCTTATAATCCAGACAGGCCTACCCACCCCATGTGTTCAAACACACGGCGTGTAGGCCTATAATATTTCACAACCCCCTTCGCGGACGCACGCCCCCCCCCCTAAAAGTTGCCAAGTCTCTCATGCTCATAGAACACATAGAACACACGAGGCAATGCTCTCGAATAGTTCAGACACTACCTCACAGATAAACATCAATTTGTTTACGTCCACTCCACGAAATCATCGCTTCAGCAACTAACATGTGGGGCATACTGATCGATATTTGTTCTACAAAGATTTTCAGACAGGAAATTCTTAAATTCATTGCTACTCCCCCAATATGCCAAAACCGGTGGATAAGACGTTTTCCGAATTTCATATTCAACTGGAAATCTATCTGGAAAGCAATTCCAAACTGCACCCATGAAGCAAGGTTGATAACACTCAATTGGAAAATTCTTCATAACATCTACCCAACAAAAATTTTGCTTCACAAAATGAGTAAAGAACCATCCAATATGTGTAATACATGTAATGTAATAGACTACACAGAACATTTCTTTTACTTCTGTAAAAAAGTTAAAGTTATTTGGGATTACGCAGAAAATGTCGTTTCTGCAAAAGTAAGCTTTGTTTTTAAATTTGATGTTGAAAAGGCTATTTTGGGGGTCCATAACTACAAGATTTTTGATAACAATTTCATCAACTATGTTGGAGCTATTGCTAAACTTTGTATAAGTAAATTCAGATATGGTAACCACCCAAATCTGCTATTTCTCTTCGAATCTGAATTAAAAATACGCAAGGTTATTTAATTGTTCATGTTAAAATGTGATGTAATGATAGTGTATGTTATATTACTTTATCTAATATCATAAATAGAAATATCCAATGATTTGTAATTTATGTAAGTTATTACGTAAAGCTTTAAAGCTGACATGATGTGTCAATAATGAAATATTTGTATGGAGGATAATATATATGATATATATGATATATATGATGATACATTTGTATACTATACCATTTATTGAAACTTCTTTTATGTAACTTTTTTGTGATGTGATGTAAGGACAACATGGATGATTAATATTATGTAAAAATAATAAATAAAAAAAAATAAAAAAAATAACATGTGTGGTTCCACAAGGTTCCATCCTCGGACCTCTCCTCTTTCTACTCTACATTAACGACATTACGCACGTCAGCACCGCTCTTTCGTACATCATCTTCGCAGATGACACAAACTTACTTCTTTCACACCCAGATTACCATGAACTTCAAAACATCACTAACAACGAACTGTCTAAACTATCTAACTGGTTAAAGCAAATAAACTGTCCTTAAATATAAAAACAAACCTAACTTCATGACTTTTTCACGCGGCAAACACTGTCAGGGTCCAAGGCTATAATACGCAACACTATACGCAATGCGACAATACGCAACACTATACGCAATGTGAAAATACGCGGGCGTCGTGAGAAAGCAAAACAAAACAAACAGAAAAGGCAGAATATAGGACGCTGGAAAACGGGACGGAAGGGCGGATGCCCTGAAGGCCAGGAAGGCCAGGCCGTAAAACTCAAAAGAAAGATACGGCTCTGCGTGAATCTTCTGGTATCTTTGGCTAGACTATAGCTCATCCCTGTTGGATGAGGTCGGAGATGAGAACGTAGAAAGATACGGCACTGCGAGGATCTGCGGTTGTCTATGGCAGGACGATAATAAGTCTAGCTCATTCCTGTTTAAAATGAGATTGGAAAACCTAAAAGATACGACACTGCGAACTTCTGTAGTCTATGGCCAGTACGGAACTTTACTGCTGAAGAACTGACTTCGGTATTTTGCCGCCGATAGTGAAGACCTTCAATAAGACTCGAGCCCGCGACAACTGATCTTCTGGTGGAACATTTTATACGATAAGTGCACTTAGTCAACCAAATCAGTGATCACTGAGCGCGTGAAATGTGTTGCGTTGTTTATTCATGATTTATGTTTTATTTATATTAAATTGTTGTTTACAAAGTCTGGGTATTACAGTGAATTGTTTAGTTATAAAGTCCGAGCTAACTCGGGTCGTGACAAACACAAACATCACAATATTAACATTCTCATCGATGATCAGCCTATTCTCCAAGTGGACACCACGAAATGTCTAGGTACCACAATAGACAGCAAGCTAACGTGGACTGCTCATGTCAACAACGTTCGTGTCAAGGTTGCACGACCAGTAGGCGTTTTAAATAAACTCAAGCACTTCCTTCCTATTAACACACTCAAAACACTATACAACTCACTCATTTTGCCTCACCTGTCATACTGTAATATTGTCTGGGGAAATTCTGTCTCGTCTCGTCTTCATTCTCTTAAGATTCTCCAGAAAAGAGCAAGTCGAAGCATTTCCTTGGCTGAATACAGAGCGCATATTAAACCACTTTTCAAGAAACACCTGTTCCTAACCCTTAACGACATTAACACTTTCCAAACATCACTTTTCATGTTTAAATACACAACAAATGCATTTCCATCAGTTTACTTTTCACGCATCAGCAGTCTTCACAGCCAAGGGCGGAAATCCCGGGGGGGATGGGGGGGATTTAGCCCCCCCACTTTTTAACCTGGGGGGGATGGTCAATGTAAATCATCCCCCCCTGATTTTTCACATCTACCAACAAAAAAAAAGGAAAAAAGGGGGGGGGGGGGGAAAGGAAAAAAAGAAAGAAAAAAGGGGAAAAAGGAGAAAAAAAAGGAAAAAGAGAGGGAGGGAGGGACATAAGAACGTTTGGAGTTTATTGTACGTTGGTTAGGATACATACGCGTAGGCCTATATACGTTAAGAATCCATCTTTTGGAGGTAACTAATTAACTTCTTTCTGTCATAGGCCTATCTGCCTATTTAAAAAGCCAATATTGATAAGAAATAAAGTGATTGCTTTTCAATAAAATATTGGTCAAAAGTATACCAGATCGCACAAAATGAGTTTGAAAATTGAAAAAAATTCTACTGTTCAGGGGGGCATATCCCCCACCCTCAGACGTCCCCTGTTGGAGCTTTTAAACCATCTATACTAAAATCAAGAATATATCAGTATAAAAATGCTCAACTTCTTTCGTGCATTGATAAAAAACAAGATATTTATTGAAAATGAAGTGATGGCCTTTTAATACAATATTGGTCAAAAGTATCCACCAGATTACACCAAATGAGTTTGAAAATTGAAATTTTTCTACTTCTGAGGGGGCACATCCCCCATTAGACTCCCCCCTGTTGGAGCTTTTAAACCATCTATACTAAAATCAAGAATATATCAGTATAAAAAATGCTCAACTTCTTTTGTTCATTGATAAAAACAAAATATTTATTGAAAATGAAGCGATGGCTTTTCAATACAATATTGGTCAAAAGTATACACCAGATCGCACCAAATGAGTTTGAAAATTGAAATTTTTTCTACTTCTGAGGGGGGCACATCCCCCTCAGACTCCCCCCTGTTGGAGCTTTTAAACCATCTATACTAAAATCAAGAATATATCAGTATAAAAAATGCTCAACTTTTGTTCATTGATAAAAAACAAAATATTTATTGAAAATGAAGCGATGGCTTTTCAATACAATATTCGTCAAAAGTATACACCAGATCGCACCAAATGAGTTTGAAAATTGAAATTTTTTCTACTTCTGAATGTGCCCCCCTCAGACTCCCCCCTGTTGGAGCTTTTAAACCATCTATACTAAAATCAAGAATATATCAGTATAAAAAAATGCTCAACTTTTGTTCATTGATAAAAAACAAAATATTTATTGAAAATGAAGCGATGGCTTTTCAATACAATATTCGTCAAAAGTATACACCAGATCGCACTAAATGAGTTTGAAAATTGAAAATGTTTCTACTTCTGAGGGGGGCACATCCCCCCTCAGACTCCCCCCTGTTGGAGCTTTTAAACCATACTAAAATCAAGAATATATCAGTATAAAAAATGCTCAACTTTTGTTCATTGATAAAAAACAAAATATTGATTGCAAATGAAGCGATGGCTTTTCAATACAATATTCGTCAAAAGTATACACCAGATCGCACCAAATGAGTTTGAAAATTGCATTTTTTTCTAATTCTGAGGGGGGCACATCCCCCCCAGATTCCCCCCTGTCCGAGCATAGCTCGGAGCGCGGTGCTGCGCACCGCCTGGATGGTACCAGCTAAATTTCATTTTTAACGGGCAAAACTTATCATCCCCCCCACACCTAACAAGAAATTTCCGCCCCTGTTCACAGCCACAACACCCGCCAAACTAACAACTTTCGCCTACCCATTGACCACAACTCTTATCTCCAGACGGTCAATGCGTTACGTTGGACCCTCTACCTGGAATGCTACTCCGTCCACCATACGTAATTCAAACTCCACAAACGTCTTCAAACGCATGCTCGGAGATCATCTTATCTCAGCGTACTAGTCCATTCACAACTTTTTGTTGAGATGTTTTACATTACTTTTGTTCTTAGTTTATATTGGTTTTTCCTTTGATATTATTTTTCATCTTACTCTTTTCCAGCTACTTCTCTTTTTCGGTTTCACTTTGGTTTCGATCATTTAGGTTGCTTGAGCAACCAGTTTGTCCATATTTGTTTTGCTGTCTTGCGCAATGTATGTGTGTATGTCTGTCTGTCAGTATGTAGGGGTGGGGGTGTGTCTGTCTGTCTGTCTGTCTGTCTCTGAGTGTTTACGAGAGCTACATTGTGGGGTTACTTGTAAGTTCCCAGCATACATTGTTGGCTTTTTTATACATTGTGGGCCTCTGTCTGTGTATGCACACCAACCAAGTTTTAAAAGATTACTTTATACTTTCATTATATTTATATAATCTCCCTATCATATTGATTTATCTATGTAACATAATTGCTCATTTGTATTACCTCATCCATTACCATTTTTCCAAAGGGGTCGTTGACACGTGTAAGCTCTTCGTGAGTTTTTTCAACGACGCCTTGCATATATGCTATTGTTTTTTGTTTTTTGTTGTTCTGACTTTGTATTGATATGTTGTAGGCGAAATAAATAAACCTGTACTCTTTCACATTCTGCTGCTAGGTCTGCGCTTGCATTGCGCTGAATAATTATCAAAACGCCAAGCCAAACGCATTAAGGTCTCCAAGAACCGTTAGTTGACGTAGTGGATACTGGTTAGGACGTGAGATGGGCCTTATAGTTGCCCATGGTCGCCAGAGCGCCGCACTTGTTTTGCAATTTGTGCATGCACAAAACTAGCGCCGAGGTTCTGCGTTCTGAAAAGAGCGTTTTAATGACGTAGTACTGTCGCCATGGCAGCGTAAAGTGTGTGACGTGAGCGTACCGTTGATGTAGCAAGGATGCATAGGTTGCATCAAGAACGCATTTTCGTTCTCTGGATAGGGTTCGGTGGTTCAGACTGCCTTCATCGTGCTATGCCGCATTGCCTTTGGCTTTTACCAAGGTTTATATGTTGTTCATGTTGTTCACAAAAGCCTCGAAAACAAAGTGAGCACGCAGGATGTGTTTTTTTCTTCGCTCTTTGCACTGATCCGTCATTTGCGAATTGGAATCAGTTTGAATAAAGGCGTTGCATCATTTCACAATGTCTCACTGCATGACCAGTAAAAGTCATATTGTGCAGAGGTAGTCGAACTAGTTATATTAAATGGAATAATCCGATTCAGTGCAAAGGGCGAATAGGGCAATTGCACGGAGGGTCATTAGTTCAAATCATCCTCCTGAAGAAGACTATTAGTAATCCCCTGTTTGATAACGCAATACGGGAAGATACCTATGGTTGGGTGCCATATCACATGAGGCCGGAGGCCGAATGTGATATGGCACCCAACCATAGGTATCGACATAGGTATCGACACTCATCCCTATTGAAAATCACGAATCTGATCATTCTAAACAGTAATGCAAACCGCTTTCTATAGGATGATTGTCACTTTTGAAACTGGACCCACGACCATTGAAATGACAATAACTCCGCTCCGCAACATCGTATCTCATCGATCGAGGTGTCAAAATACGCAGAACAAAATTATGCACTTGGTTATTTGCTTCGATTAATGCATACCTTTTCGAGCCGTTATATATTGGATCATTTCTAAGTGTTTCGATACTTTTTGTGAGCAGTTTATATTGCGTGGTTGCTAAATGGCTATGTACCAATCAGATTACAGCATTGGTATCTATTTATAGCCACTAAGTGATAAATGCATGTATGGAGTGTATACCAATAACATTTTAAACTTATATATATCCAAGTGAGATGAGACTTGAATATAGAAACGCAATGGGTCGTATTAAGAGCATAATGAAAAAGGCGGAATAGGTGCATACTATTAGCTACCTGCTTTTAAACAGATTACAATATTGCGGACAGTTGTCCGCGCTCTTCCTGCGCTTTATTCATATTTTGATATTTTTTTCAGCGCAATTCTAGCGCTGGCTTGATCGCAGCAGAGTGAAAACAAGCCCGGCGCTCTGGCGTTATTGTCAGCGTCATAAGGGTATGGACATACTTTTACCAATGCGTGCGTACATGCGTACGAGCGTACTTGGGTAAATCCTGAAGTGAGTACTGGACGATTTGAACAAATTACCGCGCGTCCTGATTGGTCAATCGTAAAATCGTGACGCACATGCATGCATAGTTGTCCGCGTATTTCATGCATCTCGACGCAGCTCCGCGAACAACAACAAAACACGCTCGCGTGAAATAGCTTGAATTTCGTCCCTAGCATTATGACAGTGATAGGGTGAGTAAAAAAAAAGGTGTACTCAACTTTGGAATTTGATAAATTAAAATCTGTGCAAGGATTTCACAGATTTGTTATTGAGGCAGGCCGGTTATATCAATAGCTTTCTAAAGAATTTAGTTGGTTGAAATTGGTTGTTGTAAACATAGTTATGCTCAAAAGTGTTAATGTTTGAACAAACATATAACTGAGAATGTTTGATTTGTCATTATTAGTTAGATATTGTGTAATAATAATAACAATACAGGACTTTATATAGCGCAGTTCGCAAAGCTTCAATGCGCTTTACATGAATAAAATGTTTGAACAAACATATAACTGAGAATGTTTGATTTGTCATTATTAGTTAGATATTGTGTAATAATAATAATAATACAGGACTTATATAGCGCAGTTTGCAAAGCTTCAATGCGCTTTACATGAATAAAATGGCCAAAAATAGTCACCATCATTACATACACATTAAAAACGAATCATTAGAAAGACCAACAAATATATTAAAAATGCATAAAAAATACAAAAATAGACACAATGCAGTATTATACTTAAAAATGTCTAACATACCATACATGCACCCACTTGTTCATTAATATCAAGCATTATTGAGTTAAATATTCAATATTGTGTTCGGTTTCAAAATACAGAAACTTGACCAAAATAGTCATATTTGGTAAATAGTACCATGCAATGTCATGATTCCATTTGCTGATGATAGTGAATAAATGCCAGATATATTGGTTGCCTTCATATTCTGATAATAAATCTTTTTAATAAATATTTACTTGAGTACATTTTCTGACTCACCCTGTATAGTTAAAGGCGGGCCTTCTCCCGTCCTATTCAGCTGGTCGTAGGTGTGACAGGAAATAAAAAATGTGTATCCAAGAATTTTAGTGCTAATCATTTTGGTTTCGCGTATAGTTTATTTGCGCAATACCCCTGTCAAACCTACGGCGATGAGGCCATTCGCTTACATCGCGCTGACAAGTATCATAGTGACCCCTGCCTGACTTTTGACCTCAAGGTCATCATTTAAATCTTGTATTATCGAAAGACATAAGATACAACAAATCCGGTCAACATCAGAGCACTTTGCCCCTCTACAGATCAATGACCCTATAGTGACCTTTTCCTGACCTTTGACCCCAAAGTGATAAATCACATAAGATGCCACAACTCCGATCAAAATTGGAGCATTCATTAAAATTCCCCCTAATAGGTCAATTACCCCTAGTGACCCCATATGACGCGTCAATTTTTATCGCTGAAATCGCTGTATGTGCATGGACCCAATGAATCTTTTGACTAATTCTGATGGTTATCAGTCAGTTCCTTTGAGACAAAATGCATTTTAAGTGAACAGATTGAATATTCACTTGTTGACCATTCTTGACCTTTGACCCGTTTATGATGATTAACCTTTTTTCTTGTCTTAACAAGCCGAACCAGATGCAATCAGTCGGTCTAAATCAGAGTATATCTTAACTTTTACCCCTGTATAGGTCAAATTAACATCAAATTAACACCAAAGCTTTTCTTTGAAGAATTGTCGTCGGTATTGGAGAGTGTTACAATCATTCCTCGCCAGGTAATCTTGATGGGTGATTTTAACTTCCACGTTGATGTTTGATGTTGAGGATGATCGCGATGCCATGAATATGCTCAATATGCTTGATGCTGCTGGCCTTTGTCAACATATCAAGGGTGCAACACACAAACACGGTCACACGCTTGATTTGCTAATCACAAGGAAAAGTAACACTGTCTTATCCGACGTCAACATTCTCCTTGAGATGCAATCTGCATCTGATCACAGCGCCATCAGTTGCCAACTTGGTATGTTTCGTCCAGCTCATCAGAGAATCAAGAAGACCTTCAGGAAGTTGCGCAGGAAATCAGTCACATGATCTACGCGGACGATACACTGCTGTATCTTGTCTTAGACACGGCTGATTGACAGTCCGATTTATTATGACGTTATCTTAATATTTTCGATAGGTCGATTATCCACGTCAATCCAGTTATGCTCGTGTAGCGGGAATCGCTTTTATTATAGGTTTTGGCTTTATTTTGATTATCTAATTATTGAAAACGGCTGAATATCCTTGAGATCTATTTTGTTACGCTCCGCGGATCCGCTTGTGTAGATTGCGTGTGTAAATCAGCTTGTGAAAAGGCGCGCAGTGATTGATCAAGCTAAACGCCATCTTTTTGGGACGCATGGAATGCTGTGTTGGAAAAACGGGAGAGCTGAAAAGAAAACATCCAAATCTTGCGAAAATCAGACGAATTGGTAGGCATCCTTGTAGAGTAAGTACAGTAGTTATGTATAGAAACTATTTGGATCAAAAATTGAGATAGATTTCGAGTTTTGAGTGAAGTTTGGTACATTTTCCTGATCGAGTTGAAACAGAACATTATAAAATGTTTCGCCATTCACTTTACATGTGACAACGGATGCAGCAGTTTTCCATTTGCTAATATTCATCATGTTGACGTAGCATTTTTATACCCCAACTCTCTCGTTTTGATTATGTCAGATTACTTCAAAAAGTCGATTGTGAATGATAATATGTCGTATAGCGTTGAGTGTAACCAAAAGCTAGCCCTAATTTGCACGGTTGGAAGGATTTTGGACAGTTTTTGAGATGGAAAATATTCGAAATTATCAAGACTTGTGTGTGTAAACGGTACCGATGCATAGTTAATTAGCGTATCGTGTCAATACAAACACCATATGTCGGCGCGCCTGTGATGTTTGGAAGCAGATTTTAATTAACGACGCGGTGTGCTTGGTTTTATAAAGTGAATTTTGGGCGCGTTGATCATTACAGAGTGTTCCAAAAATATTCGCTGTATCAAATTGCATGAGTTTTGGTGACGACGAGTGAACATTTGTACAATGACAAATTAGTTGGCATGTTGGTTGGTGCATTATGGCGCGATTGGATTGTTTTGATTATATACAAAAATGAGACATTCAGATTGTGCTGTGTGTTATCCTTGTAGACAGAACATTGGTAGCAGAGTGGAATCAGACGATCATCTTGTAGTGAATACCCATAGCCATAGGTAATTACTATAATTATTTCTGATATTGTGTGCTTACGATAAATATTCGATACAAAGGTGAAGATATTTGTAACTCGTTATGACATAATTAATGATTGCTCTGATGATAACAAAGAAAAATCTAAAGCTTAATATTACACTCACATTCTTAGTTCGTGTAATACGTAGGCCTCTATTGTTATTGTATTTATATTTTTATGTAAAACTCAACCCATGCGATGTTTATGCTCGATGGGGGGAGGGTTGAGTTAAAAAGTTGGGTAAGGCAAAAACACTCATCTTACATTTTGGGGGGGGGGGGGTCAAGCTGAGTGTAAAGCCTATGTAGATAGTATTTTGGCCAGTTATATAACCAGGTAAGATAAGACGGTGGTGATCTGTTAGGTGTAGAACGAGCACCGGGAAAACGTACGGTGTAGAGATATGCAGAACGAGCACCGAGAAAACGAACGGTGACGAGAGATGCAGAGCGAGCACCGGGAAAACGTACGGTGTAGAGATATGCAGAACGAGCACCGAGAAAACGAACGGTGACGAGAGATGTAGAGCGAGCACCAATACTTTCGGCAGGAATAGACGGGCGAAGAGTGCAAGAACTGACGGGCAGTCCTCGCTTTCAGATCACCTATGTCTTACTTAAAAATAGTTGTTAATATTATCTTATGTAACGGTAATGGTATTTTGACCATTAAAATTGTATGTATGGAAATTAACGTGTACTCTTCTCTTCCATAGGGGTTTACCTTGTGTTGCAAGGTCAGACCCGGTCAGGTTAGACCAGGTTGTGGTAGAAGTAGTAGGACAGACAGTAAAGACTTTGACCATTGACCCAATCTTAAATTAAAGTTTTGCTAGTTGTAATTGTGTTTGGATGTTATAAAATAAAACCCACGTTGTGATATATATATTGTGTAAGAAGGAGAGTGAAAATAAACTGTGAACTTAAATAATTGTCCGTGTCATTGGTTCGCGTTAAAGCCGAAAACGTATGGTTCTGCCCTGCAAACGAACCCGCGTGGCTAATCAATAATACACAAAAAGGTTTCCAAATTAAACCCTTCCCACGCCCAAAATTTGGTGGTGTCAGACCTGATCAATTCTGCACACTTGGACATCGCACGCGTGTGTAAATCTAGCTCAGCGCTCGCGCTCCCGCGACACTCGAATCATAGTAGCCGGTCGCTGGTCGCAACAGGTCGCGCAGGTATTCCGGGTCATGCAGATGACATCAAGCCTGGATAATTGTTGATTAGTTATGCTAATTACGAAGCAAAATAACCTCCCCCTCCCCCCCCCAACATTGGTTGAAAAAGTATGGTGTTCATTACGTCATGAGCGACCGATCTTTCGAGTTGAAATGAAGTCAACTGGCCGCGACTGGTCGTTTCCAGTCAAGCGATTTCTTGATCGATGTATCGGGGGTTTTATATGACGTAAAACTCGTCATAGGAGCGATTTAATCGCAAAGCGACCTTAGTATGTTTTCAGCATTAGCGCATGTACGGTACGCCATCCCATAGCTCAACGTGCGTCCTGCACAGCGTTTCAAATATAATAAAAAAATCACACTTTTTTCACTTTGCTTATCTCTCATTGAAAATTGGCCACGCGGGAGTTGTCGTTAATCACTCACTAAATATAAAAATTTCTTGTGCATAATATACTCTCATTTTTGGGGCAGGGCATCAAACATTTCGTTGTATATTTTAACATTATATCATGTCCATTTTCATTAGCGCAGTCGTCGCCGTTACCCATTATAGTCATACACGCAGTGTGTATTCTTCAATGAGAGTCACCGAACAACACTAATTTTGTCGCTTTGCTTAGCTCTTATTGAAAATTGGCCACATGGAATTTATCGTAATCAGTAAATATAATATAATATATATATTTTTACTTTTTTTTACTACACAAGCCGTAGTTTTGTTGGTCGTTTTAGGTTCACGAAATGGACGCCGGTATTAAATTTTACACGCTACACTGGCGGCGTTGAACAGGGTAAAGGCTTAGCAACAAACCCCGCTGCTGATTTTTATTTCACCCCTTATGTAATTTGTTATCACTACCCTACAAACAAGCCAGACAATGCAAAAGCTCGTAGAATTTGTTAGGATAAACTTCAATTGTTTTTGGTAACTTGACCAAACACGAATAAAACCATATTTCTGTATTTAAAAATATGATTTTGACACGCAATTTTTTTTTGCTCTCTCTGCACTGTTTTTTATTTTTAATTCCATGCCATTTGAAGGTGAACGCCTCTTGTGTCGTCAAAAGAGTTGCAGTTTCACCGGTCAGTCATAATGTTATACGTAACTCAAAATCTGATATCGCGTCCATTTTAAAAATATATGACCGCATTATGGAGCAAATTTGGCCTAGGCCTAGGTCGAAAGCTGGAAAATAGTTTTACCTTACAATTTCAACGCGAGAGAAATGTTAGTGTTCGATTTTCCATGCCGTTTGAAGGCGAACGTCATTTGTGTGGTCAAATATTTTGCGGTTGGTAACAGCGATATCATACGTAGCTCAAAATTCGATATAATATATATACCAAAAAGAAATTCTGGGCTCATTTATAGGCTATTTTGATCGATTTTCCATGCCGTTTGAAGGCGAACGTCATTTGTCCGTTTGAGTTGAACGTCATTTGTGTCGTTAAATGTATTGCGGTTTTACCGGTTGGTAACAGCGATATCATACGTAGCTCAAAATTTGATATAATATCCCAACAAGAAATTCTGGGTATTTCCTTGTGAATCCGTGCCGGTTGAAGGCGAACGTCATTTGTGTCGTCGAATGTGTTGCGGTTTAACCGGTTTATAACAGCGATATCATATATACGTAGCTCAAACATTTGATATAACATCCCAACAAGAACTTCCTGGCACGTGTTGTGCTATTTCGCCTAGTCCGGCAGGGAAAACAGTGTATTTCCTTGTGAATCCATGCCGGTTGAAGGCGAACGTCATTTGTGTCGTCAAATGTGTTGCGGTTTCACCGGTATATAACAGCGATATCATACGTAGCTCAAACATTTGATATAATATCCCAAAAATAAATTTTGGTCTCATTTATATGCTATTTTGATATTTTGGGACTGAATCGTTCGATTTTCCATGATGTTTGAAGGCGAATGTCATTTGTGTCGTCAAATGTGTTGCGGTTTCACCGGTATGTATTAGCTCAATCCCACCTCTGAATGAAGCGGTCCTGTAGTTTATTAAGATTTCAATGCATTTTTTATTCGACGATAAAGTGGATCGAAAGGATGACAAGTGAAAAGATTGGCAATGTGTTCATCATGTAAGTTGAAATTGAGACCGGGTTGAAATGTTGGAATGTACGAGGGGGTATCAAAAAGTTCTTGACATCACCCAGAAGTGAAGGAGCTATATCGATGAAATTTTGTCAGTGTAATCGCTGGTCCTTAAAAACATTATGGTGCAAAAATGGTCTCATAAGTATGTTTACTTTTTATACAGGTGGCGCTAGATGCCAAGGCTATGTAAATCAATGACGTCTTCCAACGGTAAGGATACCAGATCATGCAGACGGAGCAAGTTTAGAAAACTTGTAATGGTCAGTTTACAACTTAATGAAATTCCAATAAAAATAATTAGTCAGTCAACACGTACAATGTAGTCCGCACAGGGAATGACGGGAATCGAACCCGTGTTTGTGGATCAAACATCTCAAACACAGTGATCACGCCACAGAAGACTGACGATAATATCGCGTCATGCTATTATAGGCTTTCCCGTTCAATTTAAAAACATTTTGTACACAAATAAGTCGCAACAGCTTGGTCCCAAATATTTGTATCAATCATTTCTCAACTGCAATTTAGTCTAATAGCTGAATTCACTTTAGTCTTGTAAAACTATTTGATTGATTGATCATTATAAATCGTCATGTATCATTGAATTTAGTCGCATCTGCACCAAAGTCTGGTTCTATTGCTAGTGGAACCGCTTAACAAAATTACGTTTACAGACCGGATAAGCACCAAAGTTTGCACAAATCTTCATTAAGTCAAAATAATTGATTTTTGAAGGGGTGCTCATTTGGCAGATGATTGGAACCTAAGATGGCGGATAAAATTTAAAATGACGTCCATATATTGCACATAAATCTTTAAATGCATTGAACAATATTTGATTAGTGGTAATATTGTACTAGTGTGATAACAATATAATCAAAATTACAATATGGTTGGACAAATTCAAAATGGCGGCCGCTTGAAACCTATTGTACGAGGGGCAGTCAGTAAATAATGAAAGTGATCATGGTATGGGATGCATGAGTGATTCTATTGAGGGGATAATGTGATCAATACAAAGTATGAACCTTTGTCTTTCAAACAATACACTTTTGGATTTTTAAGTGTGAACTATGACGTCATAGCATTGTCTCAAAGTAAGTACACTTGGGACACTGCTAAATCAGTTATTTGGCGGGAAATTTGAATTGTTTTTATGAAACACGTGGTAAGAAGATTGCATAACATGACATCAGAAGCAGGTAAATCCCGATTTTTTTTCGCATAAATATGATACAAAAGACAATAACTTTAATCCCTGTGTAATTTGGAATATGTAGTATAAGAGGAAAAAGTAAGGAGAAGCAACTGAATAAAAGGTATACAAATATCAGTATTTCAAATAGCTAATTTTCATTTAAAAATGCCCAGTCAGTGAATCACTAATATTGCGGAAAATCAAACAATTTAGGAAAAATTCAAGTAATTAACCAGTTTGGAAGATTCCATATGATAGTTAACTAATTATCTGAACTTATTCGCATGAAACCTGCAGAAAAAATGCGCATGCGCAGACGGCAGATAATATTGAAACGGGCCCAAAATGGGTAAAATCATGAAATTTACCAGATAAAAGCTTTTGTGCCTTCAAATTCTAATCAGAAATAATGAAAAATGCTATATCAATGTGTAAACATATTGTGATAGTCAAAATGAAGATATACAGGAATGTATCAATCAAAGAGGGCTGCCACAACCTCTCTTTATTACTGTTATCTTTAGAGCTACTAGATATGTATTGTGAAAGTAATCGTCATATAATTTCAATGGTTTGAGGAAATTTTATGAACAGCTCCTTTTGAAATCCCCACTATTATTGCTTTACATCCCACAACAATTTATTAAATTATAATCCCTCCATTGTTCTTTATCCTTTGTTGTTTTCTAAGGTATATTATTGCGGATTTTGCTAAATAAAAGCGTATTTGAGATGGTCCCTCCTTGTTCGTATTAAGGCATTCAGATCTAAAAAAGAGTGTCATACAGAGATGAGTGTGTATTCTAACTATGTGCGAAGTGTTATCTGTTTTTATGCTTGCATTACCGAGATATACGCAAATGTATCAATCAACCCATATTCAACATATTACATATCCAGCCAAATAATTGACAGATTTCAGTCAGTGTCTGAAACCTATTGTGTTTATGTTAATGACGTTACATAACCAAAGGTATCTAACAATCCAAAAGTGTATTGTTTGAAAGACAAAGGTTCATACTTTGTATTGATCACATTATCCCCTCAATAGAATCACTCATGCATCCCATACCATGATCACTTTCATTATTTATTGACTGCCCCTCGTATATACGCTTATCAATGACACATTTTATATAGTAATTCTTGACAAATGGAACGTTGTGGTCGATGTGTTTAATGATAGAATATATTTGAAGATTGTAATTATCCAATATGGACGCTAAAGAAGATATATATAATTGGTCGGTGATGTCAAACTTGCTATATCAAACGCATTATTTTATGCCGATATTTCTGGGAATATTTGTGGTTCATCCACTCAATCAAACGCACAATAAATGCAAAAAAGTTATCGATTAACTGGCAGTCATCCGGTCTAAGAAATATCTGCCTATTTTCATACAATGAGATAGAGCAATGACAGCGTCCTTATTCTTGATTTCTCACTATTTCTCAGTGCATTCATGCATATTGGACAGTTCCATCTGCAATTCTGCATACAGATTGTATTAACTCTCTGCATGTATCTGACACCTTGGGGATAATTAACCAAACCGGACCATACGTTGCAGACAAAGTTTGACGTTACAGACCACTTCACTTGTACAGCCAAGAATGTTGTATATGTCATTATTTGTATCAAGATGGCATCCAAAATGGCCGCCAAAACTGGTCAAATCTCATAAAATGACATATAGCAATCAAAATGTATGGTGAAAGTATGGTTTTAATAGCGGGATGTATGTATTAGAGCACTAGACACTCATATCCAGAACGATTGCTTTTTTAACACGCCTAAAACAATGGCCGCCAAAAATGGTAAAATTCCATAAATTGGCATATGAACCATCATGTATGATCATTTTTAATAATGGGATGTATGTGTTAGACCGCTAGAAACTCATATCTAGTATTTTTGCCTTGTTAACATACTTTAAAACAAATATGGCCGCCAAATGAATGGCCAAAAATGGTCAAAAGTGTTCCAAATTCCATAAAATAGCATAATATCAACCGAAATGTATGATGAAAATATAACGAGACGTCACAAGCGCATTAAAAAGACGCTCAGTTGATTGCATTTCAAGAAAGTGCCGTATTTTACCAATCCTGTACAGTGCAAAAGATGCAAGCCGAGCGACATTACTGATGTGATTTTTCATCTGGAGAGTGCTGTCGAAGATGACTCCAAGATCTTTCACCGCAACTGAAGGGGATCCAGCCTCCTGGACCCCTGAAAACTCGCGCTTCGCGCCTGCAATGTTGCTTATCATTACGAAATGCCCCCCCTTCCCTTGGGAAATCAAGGATCCGTCCCTGTCTAATACGAAGGTTCAACAGTTTCGGGCTATTATTAGGCAGGAGTCCAGTGCTTAATAAAGGCTTAAAAGATAAATAATTTACTGCTAACATGTAAATTGGAAGCCTATGAAACAACTACAATTTGCACCTCCGATTTACAGTTATGTTAATAGAAATTCAAGTTGTTTAGGAACAATCTCTGAAGAGATCTTAAAGGTCGGTTTTCTGATTTTTGGCCAAATTTTAGCTTTTACGACGGGTATTCATATTATAAGTTAAAAGTTTAACGGGTTCGCCGTCGGACAAGTTTTAATATGTCAAGCTTTCGTCAGGATTAGCTCTGACTTCTTCAGGACCAAATTATTATAATATTAAACAAAACATAGAGATTGCCACTTCTCTTGTTATCATCATTTGGGCTGCCCTTGCCCGATGATTTGAGAGTAGGTGCCCTTTCCTACTTGTGAAAGAATTGGTGGCTCTGAAAAGAGCCGTTCAGATGGATTGCCGCTTCCACTGAACACGTAGTTTGCCACTGGCCTACTATATATAAATTTGGTTCTAATAGAACCTCCAAAGGACTGCCCCTTGACTAATGGAAATAACATAGAGACTGCCCCTTGTCTACTACAGACTACAAAAGTCTAATGCACAGTAGTGCGGTCACTGATCTGTTAAGATCGTTTGACTATTATACATGTTTTCTATTATACAAGAGAGGTCATCCTAAAAATAGTCGCATTCGATCCAAAGTTTGAGTTGTATAACTGCAATGGTTCTTATTTTAGAAGCACAAAGTGACATGGATTTTGCTGCCCATTGAGTTTCTTCTCTGATATCAAAATATGTTGATGGGCAAATAAGGGCTAAAGGTGATCGGAACATCCACCTTATATTGATAGGTATAAAATATAAAGTTTGAAAAAGTACAAGGACTTGAAATGTTATACGTGCATGACACGCCACGACCTGTTTGTAAGAAACCATGGTAATAAATTACACATTTGAATAAATCATAAGAAAATATACATATACAATGGCCTATAATTGATACCTGTCATGCATGCAACGTTAATAATGCCTTAATATTGCGTTATTATCCTAATTGGTTGAACTCTACTTGGTTTTACCATTACCAGAATTGTGATCATTGTGTCTTTTGCTTCTGCGTCATTTAAGATCAATTATTGATTATATCATACGGCCTTGCTCGGTTACCATGGCAACGAGAGCGAAACCATAAGCGTTTTTGAAAACTAGGCATATCATGGGCTGCAACAAATTGGTATAACACTAATCGGCTGATACTTGTGTAAAATTGTTTTATAACATAGGCCCTATTTCCGACTCAACCTCCCTTTTAATATTGACTCTATTCTTTGATGGAATGATAAACAATAAAATCTTATACATTTTTCTGAACTGACATTTTGTGATGATTCCAGATATGATAGTTTTATAAACCATATGTGAGGGGAAATTTGTCAAATTAAAGGGATAATACTCGATTTGTGCTTTTCAATTAAATTAACCTTTAAATTCTTTCAATATTTGACATTTCTTTCTCATTATTTGTCCCAAATATGATGCTCAGTAATGTTGAGAACCAAAGTAATTCAGTGTCACTTTTAAGGGGCATTTCCCATTTTTGTGTCTGTGTAAAACTGAAACTTGGTCAGAATTCTAGTAAAATGCCTTTAATATGATGGAATGATAAACCAAAAAAAATTCTTTCTGAACTGAAATGATGTGCTAATTAAATTTTTAATCATTTTATAAACCAAATGTGAGGGGAAATTGGTCAAATTAAAGGGATAATAATTAAATTCACCTATAAGCATTTTCATGGGATTCTTTCAATATTTCATATCTTTTCTCATTATTTGTCGCAAATTAATATGATGCTCTGTAGTGTTGAGAACTGATCTAAAGTAATTCAGTCTCACATTAAAGGAGAAATTACCCAATTTGATGGTTGGCTAACCTGAAATTTGACCAAGAAATATGCCTTTTATATTCACAGACAATTATACGCTCAGCCAATAAAACCTGACATTACGGTTCCATCACCTTTATAAATTGAGCCACTTTGGAATTAAGTTTTTTGACTATAATGACAGGCCAAAATTGTTCCGTGAACATAAAACCTGACTTTGTCTAGCCAATACAGCCTTACGTTATATTTAGCATTTAATGTAGCCAAATTGGGCTAATAATTGAAACTAAAGTCTAATCTAGAAATGCTTTATCGACACCTCCTCAAAAAGAACATTTTATTTTATGAAATCTGAAATACTAAGCACTAATGTTTATAACAAGTTCAAAGCTAGAAATTCTTTATTCTTTATATGAAACATGCTAAACCTTACCATTTGGGTGTTGGGTGTTATTTTAACCAGGAATTGGCAGACCTACATTGTACCGTCCACGCACAAGCCCACATGCTGGGGAACTTGCTTGCGGACTTCCTCCCTTGACCAAGGCATTATAGTGCTGCCAAAGTCCACATTGGGCTAATTTTTAAAACTAAAATCTGCTTTTAGCAATACTATAATCGTGATTTGTCTCTAAATTTGAACTTGTTATTTTGCAAAATCTGAAACAGCACTTGTTTTTATAACAAATTGAAGTTTAAAGTATAATTTTTATAACATAACAATTGATAAACTTAACACTTTCGGCTTGCTGCTCGCCCAAATTATTATTGAAGGTTGAAGTTATTTATAGACAGCTACTGAGTATGAAATTATTTTGAACATGAATTTTTTTTAATATCATAAGTCAAGATATATCCAACCAATTTTGCTCGTTCAAAAAGCAGACTGTGCTTTCTTTATATAATGAATTCATTTTTGTACTTTAAATCACGAATATAAACAAAAAAGACATTGATTAAATTTGGCAATGACCCCCACTAGTGGGACGGCCTTGCTACAAAAACACCCAATAGTCAAAACCTGGGTTGGAAGGTCTGAAGGCCCAGAGCAGGTACCCAAAGCGTTGTAGGCACTAACAGCTGGTGCAATAACTCAACGAGTTGGGAAAAAAGAATCAAGATTTACAACCCCGGATACCATGGTGTTTCCGTGGTCCAACAAAATTGACCTCTCTATATTATTGATATGTTGAAAGGGGGGTTAGCACACAAATAGTTGAGTTACATTTTGGTGAGTTTTGGTTGGGAAGGTGAAAAGTATGAATGCAGTTGAGTTACATAGCTTGTACTTGCTGACTGATCCATAATGCAGTACTTATTTTCATTGAATGATTTAGTCAATCGTTTCATTACTTTTCGTCCAAAATAAAAAGGTTGACATTATAAACATATTAACTATAACTCCAACTATAAATTTAACTATAAATACCATGCCAACTTATATGTAACTCGCAAATCTGGTGACGAGTGGTTAAGATTGGCTCAAACAAACTTCGACCCAGAGAAGGCTCAGAGACGAACCAATAATGCATTGCAAGCCAGAAAAACACCCAAAACACAAGTTCTTCAACATATTTTTGACCGTATGATATACGCAGCACTGGGTGTAAATCTAAACAGCACATATCCATTCCGTGGGTCTCCAATTGCCTTACTTCCCCCCCCCCCCCCAAAAAAAAAATATAGAAGGTTGTAACAGACAAATCAATACATAATACCTGCTGCTTTCTATGCGGAGCAATTTTTACCAGATTTAGGCTAACGAAAACAATATACTTTTTGAAAGTACTGGTCTGTAATGTGGTATTCTTCTTTGGTAGACAGAGCTGGTTAAAGTAAATGTTTTCTAACGTTAAATAGGGGCTTTGAAGACATTCCTTTCCATTTTAACTGCTAAAGTGAAAGACGAATTACCAACGGGCTATATTGAACATGGTTATTTTAAATGTTCTGATCACTTTTTTTGGATGAGATTTCTTTTAAAATCAAGATCAATATATGTTGTTACCAGAAGAATCCCCATATTTTTCTCATTATGTCTGTAAAAATCTTAGGGGCCAGAAATGTTCCATTTAGAAATCATAGGCTAAAATGTGGTGAATTACTGCCAAAGGTGGTTAACCATCCGGTTTGTGTGGGTACTACTCAATTGGCAAATTGCGTGTGACCGTGTACTTCTAAAATAAGAAGAACCTTTGGAGTTATGCAACTTAAACTCTGGAATGCAACCATTTTAAGGATGACCTTTCATGTAAAATAGAAAACATCAAGTTGAAAATCGGGCAAGCAACCATAACATCTACCTTTAAGTGGAAAAAGTACAATACAAGCCATTTACATACAAGTACAATACAAGCCATTTACATATATATACACCTATCAAAATATGTAAGTTTCCCCCTAGCATATACTAGTATATTTCCAAAAATATTTGATGAATTTAAATAATTGTCAGCTAGAAAGATGCACCCAATTGTTAGGCACATTTTGATACCAAATTTGTTGGCCTGGAGACAATGCAACGATAAGAAAATGTGCCATTTACCAATTTTTATACAGAAAAAAAGTGGCACTAAATCGCACCGGCTATGGCTAGATTGTCCATACATCAATAAGCAGATCATAATCAATAAGCAGATCATATTCTTGTTTGTTAATTTTATGGACAAAACTAGAGCGGTTCTCGGGTGTAGCGGTTTTCGTATGTGGCGGTTTTCGTATGTGGCGGTTTTCGTATGTGGCGGTTTTCGTATGTGGCGGTTTTCGTATGTGGCGGTTCTCCTATGGGGCGGTTTTCCTATTTGGTGATTATGGTGGTTGGCATTGATTATAGTTTGGATATGTGTAGACATGTTTTGGATCCAACCGGAACCATGAGTCGCCGATATAGTTGCTGTTAGTGGTTGTTGAAGTTCAGAGAGATAAGTAAGGTGAAGAGGTTTGTTAAAGTAGCCATTTGTAAATGAAGGGATGTCTAGGTCTAGACGACATTGTCTGTAGGAGGTAAGTGTGACTGATCTATTACCACTGTCCTAAGAAACCATTATTGATGTGAATAATTACATTCATTTGCTAAGTATTGTGATTATGTTTAGTGAAACATGGTGGGAAACAGTTGCCTAATATAATCTTGCATATTGTTATGTAACCCGCATCGGCAAAGTCATTTAATAATTTAGTAGTAAAAAATAGGTTAGACAGATTTCAATTGCCATTGAAAGAAGTGGAGTATATTTTTGGGGTGTAGAGTTTTAATTGATTGATTCCCTTGTATTTTATCATTATACAGGGTTAGTCAAAAAGAAGCGGCGGTAATAAAGATGGGTTTATAAAGATCATGTCCTCACTATTACCATCTTTGCCTGTTTGATTGAAAGACCCCTTGGCAGATGTCCAAGATATTCTATATCTTCGAAATTAGTCTGAATAAAAGTGAAATCTATCAGATCTGCTAGCTGTTCCACTCTATTCAAAGTTGCATATGTTGTCTTTTATTGGAATAGCTTTAGTGTAGTTGTTTGTTGTCTGTGGTGCTATTAGCAAATGGGGAAAATTATGTTGTAAGAGTGCAATTTACACAAGCAAAGAATGAAAAGGACTATGCAATAAGTTTTTATATAAAAAGTTTATTAAGGCATTCCAAGTGGTATTGACGAAGAAGTAGCTCAAGGTTAGCATTACGTATATGGATACACAATTGCTAATAATACCCTAACATTCCTTGAATATGTGATGGTGTTTAAAATTGCTGTCCTGGTGAGCGTTGGCAAGTTAGTTGTGAGGTTAGGGAAGTGGGTGGGGGGGGGGGGGGGGGGGGGGTGAACAGAGGGTCAGTTGGGAGAATTAGGACGCTCTGATTTCTATAAAAAAAAACTGTAGGTGGTTGGTTATGGTTAAAATACCCTGACGTTCTTGGAATGTTTGGTTCACTATGGCAGCAGGAAATATTGTTTACGCGCGAGGTACAAGATTGGATTCAGTTTGACGTTATCTACAAAATTGAAAATCGTGCTCAGGAGAGCGTAGGTAGGTTAATTGAGTGGTTAACTGGGGATTTGCGTAGATGATTGGGGGTAATTTTATGTCCCCCTCTCTTGATTTCCACACAATAACATAGCTTGTTTGGTTTGGGTTAATTATAAATTGAAATGAATATTAACATCACTAAAAATATCATCATTCTTGGCCTATAAAGGTATCAAATTGGAAATAAGTGATCATTTATAATGGAAAAGTCGTAAGGAGCATAACATTTTTTTCTCGCTAAGGGTACATTTATAATCCCATGTATGTGTGGTTCAGTATGCATGTCGTGAAAATATGGACTATTGCAGCAACATTTTGTAACATGTGTTTGATACAACAGAAGTATACAACACAGTATAAAGTGATCATTGGAGGAGACTATGTGCATTCATCAATGTTTTATTATCTAGTGTGTCATGTTAATCATATTACAATGTTTGTTTCAGACCCAAACGTATCAAATATTTTATTACTTTTAATAATAGTATTGTGTCAATCTGAATCCCTTCCGTATTTATTAATTATTACTTTCATAGCCGTCAGTGAAGTTTAAGACCCCAGATAGGTCAAGATGTGGACCCCATTCTCCTAGTACAATGCATGCACAGTTAGGACCCGGGACTTGTTAGTTAATTGACGAACCTTTCAGCTACCATGGTTCAAGATTATAATCAATGCATGCAAGACCTCACTCAGCTCAAGAGTTTACAGAAATGTTGTAACCAAAGCAGGGAACTTAAATGCAACTCAAAGTTAATGTGGAGAAAACATTTGCAAGAAGAAATCACACAAAAACACTATTTTTTCAAAACAGTAAAACATATATTTTATTATTTACATTTGTTGTTGCTGTCACACACAATATGTAGGATATAATGAATGATTTGAGCTGTTCAATTCTTTAGTTGCAAATGTAGGGCAAAAAATGTTTTTAGAAGTAATATTTTCGTTTTATTGCAGCTAGAATTGGAATTGTTTCCCTTTCAAATTGCCTTAAATTGCCTGCCCTTTTCATTTCTTATTTCAAGGCCTGACTAGATGCCAAGGCCATGTAAATTAATGACGTCTTGTAACGGTGCTGTGTACATGGTTAATTAAATGGTCCAATAACTTATCCTTGTGGGACGCCTTCCAGATGAGTATGAGGCTTATAAATGTTGTCATTTAGAGAGATAAATCGTTACCTATGAGTGACAAATGACAATATTTAAAAAACAAATTAAGCCTAACATTCTTCTGGAAGGCGTCCCACAAGTATCAGTAAACATATACTCATGAGACCATTTTCTGCACCATAATGTTTTAATTCAAGAACTTTTTGATACCCCCTCGTATGTTAAAGGTATAATTTATGTGATCTTTTCAGGGAACGCCCTCAACATTGACAACAAATTGAAAGCAGATTTACATTTCTGATCATAAATCGTACATTCATTCCAAGTTACATGAATCAATACGATTCTTATTACTTCAAAATCATGGTTTTAGAGTGAAAATAAACTGATTTGACTCTAGTCTAAATTCACTCTAAAACCATGATTTTGAGGTAATTAGATTAGATGTTCACAACTACCCAACAAGACATGGCAATGATTTTAACATGACAAATAACAAAAAGACTTTCCCTGAACCAATGGTCCAATTCTCTGGAATTCACTTCCCAAAAACATGAAACAATCCAAATCGTTAAAGCATTTCCGAACCAGGCCTGTAAGACACTTTTTTCAAAAGGGAGGGGGGGGGGGGGGGGGGGGGGGGGGGGCGTTTCACCGGAAGTGATAGAGCTATTTTTTTTCCGTCGGAGACACGCTGATTTTCTAATTTTTCTGTTCCATTATGGTGTCATAGTTTATCTTTCTTGTTGGTCGACGTACAGAAATACCGAAAGTAGTTTTTGGAGATATTTTTTAGGGGGATTTTCTCTGTTTTTGGCAGTGACGTAGCTAGGTTATTGATATTGGGGGGGGGGGGCGAGAAATGATAATGAACCGACAAGATTTTTGTGAGTCAAATATGCGCGCGTAGCGCGCGACGAAATTTTTCGAATTTGCACCTATTTTTTGCACGATCGAGGTACATTTTGGCTCTAAACAAGCTTGTAGCAAAGAATATTGCATTTTGGGAAGACTAATGCGCGCTACGCGCGCGAATTTTTTTCATCTGTGTACAAATTTTCCGGGGAAGATTTTCAAGGGGAGGGGGGGGCGATCGCCACCGTCGCCCCCCCATCTGACGGGCCTGCGAACCGTTAAAGCAAAACCTTATCCAAAATTACGAGTAATCTCTTGTATTTGAGCCCGTCCTTGTTCTGTCTTGTAAAGGGTTCAACAAAAGAAAGTATACACTTTGTTTATGTCATTTTGAATAACATTCAATTTTCGTTTTGACCAAACAGGCTAGATAGGCATTTAGATGAATCTCTTAGGCATAATTTGATACCAAATTTGCCCCCCTAACAACAAAGATAAACCATGATTAGCACCATTTAAGAAAATTAGTAACTTTTCAAAAGTCGCATTTTCAATACACATACGCGGGAAGACAAGACAAGACCACATGTTACCTGTTCATAATCAAATAGCCCGCTCACTCAGGCACAGCCCAACGCATCCCCACTGTGTGATAAATATCCACTTCATTCCCGGCCATTTAAAGTGCCACGCACAGCATTTTCTCGCGGCTTGCGTGCGTTGAAAATGTGAATTTTGAAAAGTGAATAATTTTCTTTAAATGGTGCTAATCATGGTTTATCTTTGTTTTTAAGGGCAAATTTGGTATCAAATGATGCCTAAAAGATTCCTCTAAATGCCTATCTAGCCTGTTTGGTCAAAACAAAAATTGAATGTTACTCAAAATGACATAAACAAAGTGTATACTTTCTTTTGTTGAACCCTTTATATGGTGTTGTGGGATTCTTATTGTTTATTGTAGTATAAAATGTTTGTTTATGTATTGCTTGTTTTAAGGGGTAGACCATAAACGGGCCTCATTGGCTTTCCAGTCTACTCCTCCATATTGTGTTTTTTTATATATGTGATTGTGATTTGATGTATTTTTTATATGGAAATAAAGATTGATTGATTGATTGATTGATTAGGAACCGTATTGCTCTGTAACTTGGAATGTATGTATGATTTATGATCAGAAATGTAAATCTGCAAGAAAATCTACTTTAAAAAAAAATCATGAATAGAGGGAGCTCCCTGGAAAAGATCATATAATATGCCTTTAATATAGGTTTTCCCGGCGAATTTCGCACTTTGTTAAGTTCAATTTGTATATGGGTATTCAATTTCGCGAGAAATCTTAGCATCTTGCTATCGACGTGTATTAGGGAATAATCTTTTAAGTTCGCAAAACAAGCAGTCAATTATTTAAAAGAATTCAAATTGATACATGCAAAATCAATTAAATTTATTGAGATTCAAATCTGTTTAGGGCCTATACGCTGCCATGTTAACGAATGCGCGGCCGATTTGGTGAAAGCATAAATCTATTTGGAAGTATAGTGGACTTGATATTGTGATTCGAGCTAAATCAAATTGTCCTTTACACCAATTGGCATTTAAATTCGCAAAATCAGCATTCAATTGGAATAAAGCATGTTACACGTTTGATTGTTTTACAATATAATTGCCATGAATTTAATGGTTAGATAATTTTGAACCGTTTTATGTTTTACAAGACTTCTTCAATTCAAGGCACAGGGCCCGATAGCATTGGGAGTAGTTTCACAGATCACTCAATGTATCTTGTGTATGATAAGTTCCCTACCTTCGATCCTAGATTTTGTTCCGATTTCCACTGAAGGTCAGAATATATATATTTTTCTATTCAGTCAAAAGGAATTTTTTTGGATGATTCCTCTCATAAAAACATATTATCGACCTGATTACAAAGAAAAACAATATATAAGTAGGATCAGGACTACACAAAGAAAACATATTTGCGCAATTATAGTGTGTAACGAACATTTTATACCCTTTTAATTGATTTAAAATAAAGAATCATAAATATTTTTGAAGGTAACCAACGATAGAATAACAGACGAGAGAAATAACGTTGTTTATTTCAAATAATCTGAACACTTTCCACGTGGAAGTCGTCTGCAGACGACAGTTCTTAAACTTCACAAAATGTTTAAAAAATGTCAAGATTATTTAATGCCGTCACCATTTTTGGAATCATTATGAGAAGTGCATTCAAATACGTACACACTTGCCTAGTATTGGTTCAGTAATTCTTAAGATCAACTTTAAAAGTTGGGAAAGGTTTCTCAAAAATCTGTTTAGTGTATAATATGGTAAAACTAATTGCCGCGTGGTAAGCAGGTAAGTGTTATTTAAACACCTTGTTTTTGCACTTCGCTGAGTGAAATCCCCATCCCGTACGCGATCACATCGGGCCGTGTATCTTCAGTAGTTGATAGTCCGATCCATGATAGTATAAATAGGCGTTAATCATGGATGCTCATGATTGAAAATATAATGAAGGTTTGGCATCGATGGCCTGTATTTTTGTACGTAGTTAAACACGGTTTGAAGCTAAACACCTGTCTAACTTGGACATAGTGCTAAACGCAATTGCTTTTGGTAAAATGTATGATTCACAATGTTAGATTTTTTTTTTAAATCTTATATTTATTTGATATCCATGTAATTCTTATACCTACCCATGACATAATGTTCTTTGCATTTTTGAATTCCTCATGAAATTACTAACAAGCACCTCTAGGATTGACATGGGTTACTGTCTATATTTGGTTAAATAACATACAGGCTAATGAAAGTGCCCCAACAAGTTTAAATATCCTTATACACTGATTTAAACTGCATTTTTGAATTGCCAATGTTAAGAGCTTTCCAAAAATGTATAGACCCTACTTTTGCTATCAAAGGTTAAAAAAAAATTCCGTTAGAGTAATTTATATAAATTGGGGTTAATATTTGCGTTTACTGTGTAGCGAATAGGGAAAAGCCGATCATGCGACTTATCCATAATGAATAGTTGTTACATAAGGTTGACAAGTCTGTTAAAACACAGACATAATAAAGACTATTAAATAACTTAAGAAGAGACCAAAATCATGTTTGTAGCTCATACAGAGGTTGATTCAAGGAAAGGCACCGCTTGGCACACACTTTTCCTCCCATAGAGTTTATGTGTACCTCCCCCACCCCCCTCCGCCACTTCCCAACTCAATCAACCACATCTCCCCCATTTAAGAAGTTATATGCGTCATATTTACAGGTTATGTAATGTAAATTATTTAGCTTTATGAGACCAAAACCATGACAATATCCTTTTGCGTTAGTTATCGTGATTTGAGCAGAACACGATTCAGAAAAGCGCAACGACGCCACCTTTTTTTTGGGGGGGGGGGGGGGGGGGGGGGGGCTGGCGAGGTCAAAACGCGTGGACCTACATAAATTGATACAACAAGTCCAGGCATCCGCCCGGCCCTGCGGGGACACATTTTGAGTCAAATCCCCAACAAACATGATGACAAAGTCCCGGCCATCCCTGAGTACCCAGGGGCCGTGGTTGCAATTGATAATTGCATAACTTGAAGAGCACGAAGCCTTTGTAAACACATTTTTCTTCATGGTTCTGGGGAATTGGTTACTACCGTTATTGTAATACAAACTCTGCTTTAAAATGTTCATTGGATTAAAGTAAACCTATTAGGGACCGTTCATAAATACTTTGGTGGGCGGGGGGGGGCTGGATAATTTCATTTTTGGTATATCAACATTTTTTTGACAACCCACCCCCTCTCGCCATGCCACAAACTTTTTTGACCCCCCCCCCATGTATAACAGCCTGCACCTGAAACTTTCTTGTCCCCGTTCATTGTTATCAAGTTCAGAGAACATAGGTATCATAGTTTTATGGGATTTTTTTGACCATGTATATATCATATTCTATTTTTGATGGACGTGTCACATCTAGGAGGGCAGGTTGTAGAATCTAGAGTGAATCAGAACTCCCACTTCAATTGCAGGTATCTTTGGTTTAGTACCATGGTCTTTAGTCCCCTGAATAACTTCACGTGAAAAAAAGGATTTTTAATTTTTTTTTACACTTTTTTGTCAAAATTTCAAAAAATATTGGATTAGATTTAAAAAAAAAAAATTCGTCCCTCCAGTAGTGTCTTAACATCATCATCAAGTGATTTGGGCATTTTTAACTCAAAATTATGTTTGTTAGCTTTCTTAAAAAAAAATGGGTCAAAAAAAGTGATTTTTTGTGATTTTCTCAAAAAATCAACATTTTTGGTCAAAATTAATGCCAAATTTGGATTCTCTGATCCATTTCCTTTCCAAAAAGGTATACTTTTATATACATTTGAGTCATGGTTCAATAATTACAGCACCAACAAACTTCAACAAAAAACTTCCTTAAGTCCCCCTTAAGCTCGCCCCCTTTCGCGTTACACACGGATTTTGGCTTTCGCATCATGATTTTAACTTTACACATTTATATTTGCTTGTATACCCCCCTGAGCTAGTAAAAGTATACATTTTCTGAAGGGAAATTGCATGAGGAAACCAAATATGTCATTAAAATTATAGTACGACCAAGAACTAAAATGGTATGATCGGAAATGTTCGGAAAATATCAGAGTTTTTTAATTTTTAATTTGAGATCCATATATTTTTTAAACCTACCCCTATTAATATTTTTTTACGTATTTGAATTCCTCATGAAATTACCCATTAGATAATATATATCTGTCAAAGTTATTACGTCGGTATGGTAATTATACCGGCTAGTGAATATCTCCAATTTTTATTTTATATATTTTTAGAATTTTCAGAATTATTGGTTTAAGGATGAACCCTTCCCTGATATAAACTGCATTTCTGAATTCCTCTAGTTACAAGCTTTCCAAAAATGTATACTTTTGCCATTATAGGTTGAAAACTTTTTCTGTTATAGTCATTTTTATAAATCCGGTAAATTGAGGCTGATTATTCATGTTGACTGTGTAGCGTATAGGAAGAAAGCTGATGATCATTGTCTTATCCATAATTAATTAGTTGTTAATAATAGTTGACAAGTCTGTTGAACCACAGGCTTAAAGACTACTAAATAATCTTTGAAATGGGACCAAAATTGTGTTTTTAACATTAGGGGATGACTAGTTATTGTAAAAAGAACAAAGCATGGGATTATCCCCATTGAGTTTGTACAGGCGACACCCCTTCCAGCGGCACCCCTTCCAGCACCACCCCTCGTCCCCAAACATCAAACAGCTGTATCTCCCTTTCTGTATTAGCTATACCACTGCCATTTGGCAGGCAGATAGCTTGTTATAAGGGCTTTAAAATGATACCAAATTTGTTTGTTGAGATAGCTTTTGTGGTTTTAAAAATATTTGAGGAAAATGACAGCATAAAGCTAAAAAATGTAACGGCACCACCCTATTGGGAGGCGAGTTCATAACGCGTGACCCATAACAAAACTATATAGTCAGCCTTCGGCGACTCAACCAGCCATAGCCAGTGAGATTTAGTGCCACTTTTTTTCTGTATAAAAATTGGTAAATGGCACAATTTCTTATCGTTGCATTGTCTCAAGGCCAACAAATTTGGTATCAAAATGTGCCTAACAATTGGGTGCATCTTTCTAGCTGACAATTATTTAAATCCATCAAATATTTTTGGAAATATTATAGTATATGCTAGGGGGAACTTACATATTTTGATGGGTGTATATAGGGAGTCTCATCCCACAAGCATATGTTGGTTATCAATATGATGAGAATGATGTTGCTGTCCCCCTTGAACTCTATGATGGAACTGAGAAATCTGGACATCATAAAAAGAACTCAAGTCATGAGATGAGAGGTACTTCTGAGGAAGTTATTATTATTATTAATACTGTTTCCCAAGAAATTGCATGAGAAAAGAAAATGAGATTGTATTCTGACCTGCTGCTATGGAGACCCAAGCACGGACACACATCTGTCGGCCGCCCAGCCTTAACATTCTTGGACACCTTGGCGAAAGACTCAGGACTGGAGAATGATGAGGAGATGAAAGCATGCATGAGGGACAGAGTAGTGTGGCGAGCCATCACGAAGACCGTTCGAGAACGACATAAGTAATAGTGGTAGTAGTTTTCCAAGAGTGCCAATCCGGCATTTATTTCCATTGTTAATACCTCGCTATCCACAGACAATTTTCCTACGGCAAAAGAATGCCATTGTCATACCACTCTTAAAGAAACCATCATTAGACAAAAACATGCTTTTAAAGAACTACCGTCCAGTATAAAACACAGCATTTTAAGCAAGATTATTGAAAAGGCTGCTTTATCAAGTGAGAATTGTCAACGCCAGAAGATGCAGTCAGCTTATAGGCCCAAGCATGCACAGCACGGAGACAGCATTAAGTTTTGAACTACATTCAAACAATGTCCCTTCAAACAAACACACTGTACACATTAAATGGCATTTGCTACGCTAGTTGCAGCGTGTATAATTCACAACATCACATAATAACAACATAAACATCAAATATCAAAACATATCAAATCAAAATATATCATAATATGGGGATACTAACCATATAAACATGAACACACGATAAAGGCTATAATTAAATTATCATAATTAGTAATAAATCACATAGTTAACCTTCACGAGATCTGTTATCAAAATCATAACAACATGGTACAATGTACACACACGCCATCACATTGAATTGGACACTTTAATCAATTTATGCGCACAATCATGGAAATATCATGAGCCACGTGAACAGCTGAACGCGAGCTACGAAAAACCACAAACCCCTTTTTTGGGGAAAAGTGGAAACGTACACCTGAACAATGCCTGAGACCATGGTCTCAGACGCGAATCAGCCCTTTCAGGCCAAGGGAACACGTGCTACATTATCGATAAGATTAATCATCAAACATTATTATAGACACTAAATTATGTCAATTTTATTTAAAGTGAAAGTGATGCTGCTGCCGTAATGTCCTAGCGTGAAGTGAGTTCCAAACTATACTTCTCAATACGACTAGATAAATGTCGATTTAATCGGATTTACACCTATTGAAATTTCAATACACCAAGTCTCGGACCACTAAACACTCATTATCGAACCAAACTAAAATTAGATTTATTCTAATTCGTATTGGTACTCAACCGCATAAATCTATATTTGTTAAAAGTCACAAGTGATATTGTGTGTGAAATTGACAATCGGCGAGCTATTTTCTGGTATTGTTAGACAGCGGCTTTTTGACACGATTGATCATGATATACTTAACAGATTGTCGAATGATTTTGGATTTAGAGTAATTGTTGTGAGCTGGTTTCGTTCTTATCTCTATCGACACACAAGGTTAAGATTGCCAATGACTCACGCGTTCTCAACTTCGGTTTACCTCAAAGATCTTGTGTTGGCCCACAATTGTTCTCTTTCTACACACATTAATCCGATTGCTGATATGATCATGCGATACAAACACATAAAGTTCAATTTTTACGCTGTACATTTCATTTGACTCAAACTTTATTGTAATACCCCCAAATCTAATGGGACAGCATTTACTATATTTTTATTATAAAGCAAAGGGGCTGTATATCTAGTTTGAGTATTTTAAAATATCCAAGATGGCTGCAAAAGGTTATTGAAAAAATAATTGAAACACAGCATTAGTTTATTATTAGTGTTACATTAGATATGACCACCTTATTATATCTACAGCTTTTAATCCATCCAGTAAACGTGTTTTGTATATGTGCAAGGTATGATTGAATGGTATAGACTCCATTTTGACAATGTTATGTTATTCAGATGGGCATTATAAGACCATTAGATCATACCTTGTCACATACAAAATACTGGGTGGATTAAAATCTATAGATATAATAATTTCGTTATATCTAATGTATCACTAACAATACACGAATACTGTTTTTCAGTTATTAAAACCTTTTGCAGCCATCTTGGATTTTTTGAAATACTCAAACTACAGATCTACATCCCCTAGGCTTTATCATACACTGCAAAAAGGTTGCTTACATATTTACTCAACATTTTACACAACGATGTTGAAGTATGCAACCGCTTAACAGTTGCTTAAAATTTACCCAACACCGTCGGATAACATGTTTTCACCAACAGTTGAACAATTCCAGTTACTAAGCAGTTGCACAATTTTAATTACACAACAGTTGGGTATTATTAATTAACCATTTGTTGGGCATTTTGTGACTGTTGCTTAATTTGTGAATTGTTTTCATTATATATTGAGCATTTCTGTTGCTTAATTTATCAAATATAGCCATATGTTGGGTATTTTATTTGTGTCAAGTTTTTTATTATATATCGAGCATTTTTGGTATAGCAACACGCAGTAGGCAAAATAATGTGAATTCTGGGCGATGCAGCAGAACTACATACATCACTTCCTCCCGGTAGTGAACCGGTAACTTGTAATGGGAATTCTAGGCGATGCAGCAGAGCTACATACACTATTCCCGTTCGGTAGCGAATTTATAATTTAATTTAACATGTTATTAAACTATAGGCTTATACATGATATCTGACATCTCTTATCAATGGTGTTTTTACTGTGAACGTTTGCCAAACGTAGTCTTGCTATCTGGGTATGAAGGTATAAATAGTCCATATTATATAATACATAAACATATTTATGTGATTCTTTTGGTGCAAAATAGATCACATGACATGAACTACAAAGTATTCAGTATATGTCCATGTCGTGTATTTTTTGGCTATAAAAATCGACTATTCAATATTCATCGCTAGTGACGTCTCTATACCACCGTTGAAATGATATTCATAAACAAATATATGTCAAACAAGGATGGCAATCTTAAACTATTTGTCAGTGTATTCCGTTTTGGATGCCAAGACAGAATAAATCTAATTGTGGTCCTGCGCTGCAAAAATGCTTAAATATTTACTCAACATTTTACACAACGTTGTTCAAGTATGCAACCGCTCAACTGTTAAGTAAAATTTGCCCAACACCGTTGGATAACATGTTTTCACCAACAGTTGAACAATTCTAGTTACTCAAAAGTTAGGCAATTATATTCACTCAACAGTTGTTCAAGTATGCAACAGCTCACGAAATTGGCTTTTTTGGACAACAGTTGCCTAAAATTCACATGTGCGTAACTTGCATCAACTGTTGCGTGATTGTCCTCAATGCTCATGCAACAGTTGCCAATGTGGAATATTTTTACGCAACATATTTTAGCAACAGAAACAGTTTCCACCAACATTTTAAGGACATTGTTTTCGACGAATTGCTCAACGCTGGGGATTTTTTACTTTTATACAACGCCTAACTTTCTACATATATTGAATGTATTTTAATCAACACGTCAACCAACGGATGATAAAAGTACTTTTAGCAACGTTTTTTAAGCAACCTTTTTGCAGTGTAGACATATTGAATGGGGTCCTTTTAGATTTGGGGGTATTGGTATAACATGGTCATTTACAATACAAAACAATTGTTTTAGGTCATTTACTACTACTACTACTACTTATGTCGTTCTCGAACGGTCTTCGTGATGGCTCGCCAAACTACTCTGTCCCTCATGCATGCTTTCATCTCCTCATCATTCCTCAGTCCTGTGTCTTTCGCCAAGTTGTCCAAGTATGTTAAGGCTGGGCGGCCGACAGATGTGTGTCCGTGTTTGGGTCTCCATAGCAGCAGGTCGGATACAATCTCATTTTCTCTTCTCATGCAATGTCCTGCAAATCTCATCCTTCGATCTGTGATGTTTTCTGATACCTTTTGTAAGTTTCCATACAGGTCTTTGTTTGGTACCTTATCTTTCCAACTAATGTTGAGTGCAGTTCTCAGCATTCTAGTGTAGCATCCATCTAGAGATTTATTCAGTCTGTTGGTGATGGTCCATGTCTCAGCTCCATACAGTAGAACACTTTGAACAGTAGCTTGGAAAAGTCTGATTTTGATTTTTCGACAGAGGCTGGATTTCCACACTTTGTTCAGAGCATTGCAGGCCTTCCAAGCAAGTGCTTTACGTACTTTTATGTCATGCTGGCTACTACCAACCCAAGCTCCCAGGTACTTGAAGTCCTCTACGTTGTCTAGGTTACTTCCATCAGAGGTTTTTAGCTGTACCGCTTGTGCTTGGTGGAATACCATGCATTTGGTTTTCTTGGCATTCATGTGGAGCCCAGTTTTGAGTGCTGCTTCCTCAACATATTTCAGCAACTTCTGTGCCTGCTCCTTAGTGTCAGAAAGTAACGCTATGTCATCTGCAAAGTCAAGATCAGTGACGTTCTTTGGCCCTATTCTTCGACTTTGTCTAGGCTTGAGGGTGAATCCTAGTTCCTCTTCTCTCCCACTGATAGCTATTCTTAAGCAGTAATCAAGGATGATTAGGTCATTTAACATCAACTTAATTATTCTGGCAGCCATTTTGGAAAGTGATATAGAATCAAAATTGTCAGAGAGGTGTGCCTTATATCTAAAAGCAATAGCTAAGCAGTTTATAAAATACTATTTGGTAATGTGATGTAAAACGCTCTTACAATATCTATTTTAGATTATCATACACTCATGTAGACTATTTTTACATTTACAGTGGCCATTTTGGTAGCCATCTTGGATTTAAAGTATATTATTACAATGCAAATATATTGGATATGACTTACTAGTGGTCTAATACATACATCCCAATGTTAAAACTATACTGTTATTATCCCATTATAGCATAGATAATCCAGACCCAGGATGGATAAGTGGGTATTTTGTTTGAAGCTCCGCTTATAAACGCTAAGTTTGCCCAGTAGAAACATGCAGAACCTGCTAAGAATCGGTATTTTTGGTAATCCCAAAAACCTTCACAAACCAGGTTTGGAACCGGCAATAATCGTCAATAAACCCAAAAGAAACAGAAAGGCGATTAATCTTAGCGGTTTGCGCTGTGAACCGTGTCACGCTGGGTTATACACATTGTGAAGCGATCTTTTTCAGGTGCGGTGGCATTGTTTGGTATTACAAAAGGTCAAATGTCGTAGCCTATCGACTATTAAGATCGATAAACTTAGCGGTAACTTTTCGCGAGTAGAAACAGGGGGGATTAAAAACTTACCGATTAAATCTTAGCGTTTATAAGCGTTTACTTTTTGCAGTGCCCCAGTAGAAACACGCTCTATGTGTGTTTCGGACCAAGGTCGCTCAACACAAAAGCCGACGTAGACTTTCGCACTGTCACGAAATAACTTCTCAACATCCATGAATAATACGCCACTCCTCGTTCCCAGATGCATTTAATCGCTAGGAATCGATTTCAATAGATGTGCTATTGTACACGTGTAATAAAGAACTGGGTGAAATAAGTGTCTATAAACTTCACAAATAGCGTTACATCTATTGCATCGGTGAATGTGTGTATTAAATTAATATGTTTCAAATATTAGAAGCATTTTAACTTTCACCGTTGCTTTTTTTATAAACTAATTTTATGTATCCCGTTAGCTAGTATTAAATGCTGTAGTTGCCGCAATAACCATTTTGTTTACCGTGCTTTGCAAACATGCTAGTTATACAGGTGTGTGCTCCGCACAATCTTTTCAATAGAGATAATCCGGGAGATAATCATCCTCTCTGACGATCTATGATTTTATAGAATTCCGACAATTTGTTCAGTCATTTTGGGACCCATTTGGGTGCCATTTTAGATTTGTAAGTATGTTAACAAAGCAGAAATACTGGTGATTAGCTACTAGTGGTCTAATACATACATCCCATCATTAAAACTATATTTTCATCATACATTTAGGTTGATATTATCCCATTTTATTGAATTTGACCATTTTTGAAGCCATTTTGGGACCCATTTTGGATTTTTAACTATGTTAACATAGCAAAAACACTGGATATGAGTTTCTAGTGGTCTAACACATACATCCCATCGTTAAAATTATATTTTTATCGTAAGTTTTTATCATACTCTGATCATACATGTTGGTTCAAATAATATGCCAATTTATGGAATTGTACCATTATGGCGGCCATTTTGGCGGCCAGCTTGGATTTAGTTGTGTTAACAAAGCAAAGGTTCTTAATATGAGTGTCTAGTGGTCTAATACATCCCACTATTAAAACTATACTTTCACCATACATTTTGATTGCCATATGTCATTTAATGAGATCTGACCAGTTTCGGCGACCATTGTGGACGTTATCTTGAATAACCCCTTAGCATACCAAAATTATGTTTGGTAACTTCCTGAATATGTTTTAGGACCATGAAAGTAAGTCAAAAAAGTTGGTTTGAGGGTGTCCTGGAGGTGCCCGGTAACCCTCCGTATAATATAATCAAAGGTAATCAAAATAACATGGACAAGGTCAATTAATGCAAACAATGTGAAATACTCTTTGACTAAAAATATTGTATTTGTTGGTCTTTTATTAGTGAGTTTAAAACTAAGAGAATGTATTCCCTTTATTCCCAGTTAGTTTGTGCTGGCCTTTAAGACTTTTAAATTTTCTCAATGTTTACGCATTCCTATGAAAAAAAGCAAATAACAATGATCTCCTAGTTAGCCATTTAAAACATATTTTGATAGCATGTTTACATTCTTCATGGTGTAATTCTAGACAGAAATACACCCTAAATTAAATGGGCTTATTTGCATTTCTGATTTATTTAAAGGCCTGAGTCTTGGCTCACGAGTCACGATTTTACCATTCAAAATAAGCCAGTGTCTTATTTATTGCTGCATTAACGTTACTTTTTTGGGATATTTCAATGTAACACAGATGCAAAACGGCAACAGTCACCCTACTTTAATACTTTGAATTTAAAAGAGCGTAGACCTAGGCGATGATCACTTTGAATTTAAAATAGTGTAGGCCTAGATTATGATATGGCAATGATATTAAAGTATTTATGTAGGCCTATAAATACTTCATAGGTATCTTCAAAAATTGATTGCTATCCTACACAAATTACCGTTCATGAGTTTCTTAACAAGCATAATTGTCTTATCTTTGATTAATAGAGTCAGATTCTCAAAACATTAAAATGTTAATATCTGACGCAATTTTTTCGTGTACAGTGAAAATTGATTTTGCCTTGAATGCGGCTCATCAAATTGGTTTCAATCGCCCTCATGTCATCCAATATTATACCATTATTATGTTTTGAGAATCTTCCGTCCTATTCATTTACACAGAGCTTTGAACTCGAGTTAATCATGTATTGGACTGTATTTGTAAGTTTAAAAATCGGTCATCCGATATTTTTTTTACTGTATCCGACAGTTTTGAATAAGAGCTTTTGATTGGTTCAATGTTTTTGCTGGATTGACCCATACATTTGAAGGGTGTGAAATTGTAGTTTGTAGTTGGAACTTTTCATAACTGACGCCGGATAGATAATTGCCATATTTGTATATTTTCTGTAAAGAAACAAAAATATGATGATTGATATATTTTTAACACGAGCCTAGAATGATAATGTTGCTGTTTTTGGATGTGAAAACCTATCTTCTTTACTAGTCAATTAGCCCCTACCGTCAATATAATATAACCCCCTATTTAACACAATGGAAAAGTCCATACATCCTGTGAAAAAAGTAAACAACAACTTTTAAACAAGATGGCCGACACTGTAGTAACATTTTGTGTGGAGAGAAGTTTCCATCAGAATTACTTATGAAAAGGGTAAATAAAATAAACATGGATCAGGTTAATTAATACAAACAGTGTGAAATACTCTTTGGCTACAAATATTGTACTTTTGGTCTTTTGATTGTGGGTTTAAGGAGAATTTATAGCCTTTTAGGCCTAAAAGTAAAACTCTTATTTTTATTTCAGATTTTTGTGCTGGCATTTTTAGACGTAAATTCCCTCAATATTTCCATGATGTTTACACATTCCAATGAAAAAATCAAATAACAATGATATAGTTAGTCATTTAAAACACATTTTGATAGCATTTTTACAGTTTTCTTGTTGTAGTTCCAGAACATAATACACCCTAAATAAGCTTATTTCTGATTTGTGTGCAGGCCTAAGTCTAGGCTCTTGATTTACCATTCAAAATGAGCCAGTGTCTTATCGATGTGTTAACATTACTTTTGGGTATATTGCAATGTAACACAGATGCAAAACTGCAACAGTCACCCCACTTTGAATTTAAAAGAGAGCACTGGTGATATCAGATATGATGCTAGCGTGACTAGGCCTAGCCTATACTTCATAGGATTTTATGGCTATCCTATTTCATATAAATTACTGTGCATTTATTAAACAAACATAGATGTCCCATCTTTAATTAGAGTCAGATTCTCAAAACATAATAATGTTGGAAATATTGGATTCCTTTTTTCGGGCAATACAGTGAAAATTGGTTTCGCCTTGAAACAAAATCGGACTCGCCTGCGGCTCGTCCGATTCTCTTTTCAAGGCTTAACCAATTTTCACTGTATTGCCCTTAAGTCATCCAATATTACACCACACTTACTCAGAAATACCTTTTGGTGAACCACTATCTAAGCCAGAAAACAACATGAGTCAATGTGTCTGACCGTAGGTTTGTACGCTATAAGGCGGCGAAAAAACCCCCAGAAACCCTGTTAAACGGGCAACCGGACCTCTCAGGATGGGTCGGTCGAGTCTTTATTTTTTTATCCCTTGAAAATGACTATAAAAATCAAACAAACTTGTACAAATCTTCACGTACTTTGACAAGAAAAACTAAATTATTTGGGTCGGTAATCATTTGCACGTGAAAATTATTTACACGCACACTCGACATACAGTGTTTTGCCAAAAAAACCATTTGTAAATGTGCATACAAACACATATATACAAATAGAAACAGCGCCCCAAAATTGCTGACAAATGATTTTATCTCAAAGAGTCACTCCTGGATCCGCCGCGGTGTGGGATTTTCCAACAAATTAAAGCCATAAATTGATTGTAACCATCTGAAAATGGCATATTTGATACATTGGTGGTATGAATTTGCGGTCAATAGTATTGTTCATAGACAGTGGCGGCACTACGGGGCCCCCAATCACGAAAAATGTTGATGATGTTGCCGCCACTGTACAAAGACAGCTATAATTAAAAATTAAAATCATGAGTATTGATTTAGTCAAGTTAATATTTGTTTAAGTATTTGCAAAGTACAAAGTAAAACTAGTTCTTATTTTAATTGTAGGCCCTCGTCTTTTGCTCTATTTACAGGATACAAACGCAGTAAACATATTACGAATTCAAAGATGCTCGCTGCCTACAGAAACAGTTGTATATTACAAAAAGGCAATTTTACCTTTTTCTGAAAAGTAATGGACAAATAATAACATGTTTTGAAAAACATATTTCACAAGCATGCTTGAATTTTAAAGAATTGGACCTCCCCCTTCCCTCTCAAATTTCTGACGCGATACATTTCCCGAATTTTGGGGGTAAAAAACCGCCCCGACCGACCGACCTTACCTGATAGAGGTCCGTTAGCAGTAGAAAAGGCATTTATGTCGTCGACTAAAGGGGCATTTTACAAATTTAAGAAGCTACTAAATGTGTTGCATTTCTATACGCGGTACAATGCGACAAATACAAACATGTTCGGCCAAATTTTTTTTCTTTCTATAGATTGTGTACTAAATGGGTAGGCAGAATGGCTAAACACAGGTGTACTGAAAAGGCTGTAAAAACGAAGTCAGTCACCCCCATTGTAATCAAGATTGTTTTTTTATAATCAAGATTGTTTTTTTAAAATCAAGATTCCTTTTTCTAATCAAAATTCTATTTCATAATCATTCAAACTTTGTTCGCACAGTGAATATAAGAAAGTTCTATCAAGGAACATCTATATATATGGTGCAACCCCTTTGATTCCTTATATTGCTACAACTTGAGGTTTATTTGTTCTTACCTTGACAATCACCGGGTGCAATGACCATCGAAATCATCGACCAGTAGAATGTGATCAGTATGCCTATCCAATCCATGGTGTCTGGAACAACGAGCGGATGATATTTAGACAAAGTTTACATAAGTCTGTATGTATATTTGTGTTCCATTGATATCCAATCCGAACTGTCCAGTACAACGAGCGGGTGATATTTAGACACAGTTTACATCAGCCTGTATGTATGTGTTCCATCGATATTCAATCCAAAGTGTTCATTACAACGAGCAGATGATATGTAGACACAGTTCACATCAGCCTGTATGTATGTGTTCCATTGATATCCAATCCAAAGTGTCCGGTACAACGAGCGGATGATATTTAGACACAGTTTACATCAACCTGTATGTATGTGTTCCATTGATATCCAATCCAAAGTGTTCAGTACAACGAGCGAATGATATTTAGACAAAGTTTACATCAGCCTGTATGTATGTGTTCCATTGATATCTAATCCAAACTGTCCGGTACAACGAGGAGATGATATTTAGACACAGTTTACATCAGCCTGTATGTAAGTGTTCCATTGATATCCAATCCAAAGTGTTCGGTACAACGAGCGGATGATATGTAGACACAGTTTACATCAGCCTGTATGTATGTGTTCCATTGATATCCAATCCAAATTGTCCGGTACAACGAGCGGATGATATTTAGACACAGTTTACATCAGCATGTATTGTATGTGTTCCATTGATATCCAATCCAAACTGTCCAGTACAACGAGCGGATGATATGTAGACAAAGTTTACATCAGCCTGTATGTATGTGTTCCATTGATATATAATCCAAACTGTCCGGTACAACGAGGAGATGATATTTAGACAGAGTTTACATCAGCCTGTATGTATGTGCTCAATTGGTATCCAATCTATGGTGTTCAGTACAACGAGCGGGTATGTAGACAAATTTACATCAGCAGCCTGTAAGTACGTGTTCTATTGGTGAAGAGGAGAGGTAAACTGGAATAATACGCGCATCAATTTAGCATCATATGAATACAGATTAGTTGCTATAGTATTTGAATACTAAATTAACCGAAGTGGTGGCACGCTATCAGTATAGGTTGGTTTTTCTCTGAGTAGTTTTATATCATAAGGTATTTGCGTCCGTAGGAGTGACCTTATGGCTGCATCCCTCGTGCGTCAGTCGGGTGTGTGTGTGTGGTGTGGGGGGGGGGGGGGGGGGGGGGGGTGGTCTGCCAGTAAGTCTGTCAGTCAAACATTTAGTATACCCTTTTTTGTTTTCTCCATTTCTTTTTCATACAAAGTCCAACAGTAACCTAACTTGGTACAAAGATGCAACATGGGAACCTTCATGATGTCAATGAGGTCAAAGGTCACATATCAAGATCAAAGTACATCTGAGGCAAAGTTGCAAAATAAACTGGAAGCATCGACCAATGGGATTTCTTTTTCATACAAGGAACGATTGCAACCAAAAATGTAATGTAAATAGCAAAACATATAAACATATCTAATTCCAGGTTAACGTTTATTCTTTAATCCAGTCACAAAGCGATACTTTTGTCTATGATGTGTCATAGGAAAATTGAAAATGCGAGGGGGGGGGGGTGGGGGGGGGGGGGGGGGGGGGGGGGGGAAATATGTTGGACACTTTATAACCACGACCCTAAGTAAGTGTTAAAATAAATACCCACCAAATAGTGTTACTTTTTAGCTCTTGCACCTATGGGGTGCAGTGAGCTATTTGTATACCGATGCGTGTATCTGGTTATGTCTATCTGTCTATCGATTGACTAATTTGACACTTGAGATTTAGATTTTTTTTAATATTTGCGAAAAAGTATCAATATCGAATATCCTACAAATCTAGGGGAGTGGCGGATGGGGGAGGATGGAAAACAAGGTCAAAACTAAATCGGATATCCTACAAATATATGCCATTTACGGAATAAACCATATTTGTAAACTGTATTTGCTCATATTCGATGTGTAAGCTGTTACCGTAGACGTCTAACCTTAAAATACTACATGTTACCTTAGACGTATTATCTTACACGTTTTTATTTATACTATGGCCACTCAAATGTGACGTGATTAATGACTAGCATGTCGGCAATTTTCAATTTTAATAGTTGTCTATCATTCAAAAGCAGGTGAAAATGCTACAGTGGTCCAACCACTACTAGAATCGAATTTCTAGTTTTCGACGGATTTTCACGAAAGTAGTGGATGGATCCTTGGATGGGGTTCCTTTCTCTGTTCCTTTGGGGTGTTCAAGAATTTTGAATAGAAGGTCATCTGTGGTTTATTGTTATTTGGTCATTTAAGGGTCACATTTTAAACAGCCTCAAATGTCAAAACTAAAACTGTCACTGTATCGGGTCAAATTTTAAACAACCTCAAATGATACAACTAATGCTGTCAATGTGCCGGTCTTAGTCAAAGATCACAGTGACCTCGTCGTTCGAAATATTGTTAAGGGTCAAATTTTAAACAACCATAATATAGGCCAACGACTAAGCTATATCTGTCAAAGTGTTGGTCTTAAGGCTGTGTGTAGCTTGACTAATACATATGGGCTCAATCGATCCAATTTTATACCACACTTGGACATCTCAAAACATAATAATGGCACAATATTGGATGAATTGAGGGCGATACAGTGACAATTGGTTAAGCCTTGAAAAAAGAAAATGGACGAGCCGGAGGCGAGTCCGATTTTTTTAATGTTTTTTTATTCCGACTTTTTTATGTTTTGAAGATCTGACTCTAATCAAAGAAAGGATATTTATGCTTGTTAAATAAATGCACAGTAGTTTTATTTACGTGAAATAGGATAGCCATCTATTTGTCAAAAATCCTATGAAGTATAGGCCTATTATAGGCCACGCTGGTATTATATCATCATCTACACTCTTTAAAATTCAAAGTGGGGTGACTGTTGCAGTTTTGCATCTGTGTTACATTGCAATATACCCCCAAAGTAACGTTAATGCATCGATAAATAAGACACGGCTGCACACAAATCAGAAATCAAAATTAGCTTATTTAGGGTGTATTTTCGTTGGTTTAACAAAAAGAAAACTGTAAACATGCTATCAAAATATGTTTTAAATGACTAACTATATCATTGTTATTTGATATTTTTTCATTCGAATGTGTAAACATCATTAAAATATTGAGGGAATTTAGGTATAAAAATGCCAGCACAAAAATCGGAAATAAAAATAAGAAGCTTTACTTTTAGGCCTAGTAAAAAGGCTATACATTCTCCTAGTTTAAACGCACTATCAAAAGACCAAAAGTACAATAATTTTAGCCAAAGAGTATTTCACACTATTTTGCATTAATTTACCTTGTCCATGTTTATTGTATTTACCTTTTTCATGAGTAATTCTGTGGAATCTCAGCTCCACACAAATGTTACCGCAGGTGTCGGCCATCTTGTTGTTTACTGTTTTCATTTGTTAATTCGGAATGTTTGGACTGTTCCATTGAGTTAAATAGGGGGTTATATTATAGTGACGGTAGGGGCTAATTGACTAGTAAAGGAAACATGTTTCACATCCAAAAATACCAAAATTATCATTCTATTCTCGTGTTAAAATATATTAACCATCATATTTTGTTTCTTTATAGAAAATATACAAATATGTCATAATTTATCCGGCGTCAGTAATACAATACCTTCATTAACGTTTTCCATGCGGCAGGCGTCTGCAGACGACAATCCAAATTTCACAAAATGTTAAAACAATATCAACATTATTGAATTTCATTAACATTTTTGGAATCACCATGAGAAATGCATTGAAATAAGTACACACGTGCCTAGTATTGGGTCAGTACAACATCGTTTTTTGTATATGGTAAAACAAATAGCCGCGTGGAAAGTGTTAAGATTTCCGACTGTCTTTCATCTGCTTTCATTTGTTATTTTGTTCATAATAAAATACCCGTAAGACATGCGAAACATGATCCGATTAGAATTTTGATACTCAATTTTAGCAGTTTAAATACTGTAAAACTGCATATTTGTCAAGATATTGATGTATGAATATGTCAATCAAATCATGTAGTCAGGTATATAAATCTGAAACTTTATTTCAAAACAATTTTGCTTAAGAGTGACTAAAATGCTGACATGATAAGAACAAAATTCAGGCTTCTTTTTTTTAACATTTTTAGAAATGGCCAATTTTTGGACCAACTTTGGGGTGAAATTACAAAAGGAATCCTTTTAGGTAAAAATAATAATTTCTTAGGTGAAAATCTTTTGTTAAATAGTAAAAATTAAAGATTATATTCTAAATTTACCAAAATAAATCGTACATTATTTCACCTTAAACACATTCATTTATGGTAAAATTAGCAAAAATGTGATTTTTGATTGCCATGATGGTAACCAAAATAATAATGAAAAGAATGTGGAACTGTGTAATGTAGAATTATCAAATACTTATAAGTAACCTTTATGTGGAAAACAGTGTTCTGATATATTGTATGCATACGGAAATCGATTAAAAAAATGTTTGTAAATTTCAAAATGCTGTTAAATTGTTTCTGGGTTGCCATGATACCGGGTCAGCTGTATCAACTGTGTATCCCCAAAATTGCCACAAAAAAATCGCGCACTAATGTCCAAGCTCCACAATATCAGGCCACCAGTTCTAAACGCATGGCCATAATGAATAATTCAACGAGAGTTAATGTTGTCAGTAAGAGGATCAGACGGTTTGAAAATACGCTGAACTTAGATCTAAACAATAGGCATATGAACACTTCGTGTGATGCCATTAAGGTGATCAATCACCGCTATTGTAAAGCCATGTGCATAATGCGTGCAATTTTGTACCCTTGAAATCCGGGCCTGGACCAATTTTAGAGGAGCCGTTGTAATGATGTATAATGAATAATTAAACATTCGTAAAGAGTGACTTTTCATTCGGTGTCGAGTGACTTTTCACTCTGTACGGTTGATGAGTTCAGAGTGAAATTATTGTCACTCGTAAAGAGTGATTTTTTACTCGGTGTCGAGTGACTTTTCACTCTGTGCGTGTGATCAGTTGTACCAGATTTAATTTGAGAGCCGAAACACAATCAAATAGGAAAATATTCAAAATCCAAAATATTCTTTATTTTATTAAATTTAAACATTATTGAAGTGATAATTAATGATGATATCAATGTTAATTGTTTCTGCAATAATGTTAAAGTCCAAATAATGATTAAATAAAACTTACATTAATGAAACGCGTAAAAACATCGATAAAACACCATAGAAAGTAGAGTTAGATACTTTACATAGAGAAATATCATGTTGATATATGATATCGTTTCACTACCGAAAGGAAGTGATAATGTAATATAGGCAAATGACCGTAGTTGTTTGGTCGAGAAAAGGTAAGTATAGTTTGGATAATGACTCTTTGTTTGTTATGCAAATTTTCTATTGAATTGCAAGTTATTCATGTGAATGTGATTAAGTAATTAAAATGGTCCATTATTGTTCACTCTGAATGAGGGTGAAGTTCACTCTAAATAAGTGAAATTCACTACCTATATATTCACTCTTTTTTCACTCACTTGGATGACCTTTGACCTCAGATGACCTCGGATGACCTCTACTTATTTGTTGACATGTTCCCCCGGTGTTCATTGCACTATTTAATCCTTTGATTACCTTTGACCATGGATGACCTCTAATGACCGTCGAATTTTAGACATGTTCACCCGATGTTCATGTTTCTTTTCTCCAAGTTTGAAGTCAATCGGGCAACTTTTACGATTTGACCCCTGGATGACCTTTGACCTCAGATGACCTATGCAAATTACACCCAAAAAAATGAGGTGGGATGACCTCTAATTATTTGTTGACATGTTCCCCCGGTGTTCATTGCACGTTTAACCCCTTGTTGAGCTTTGACCTTGGATGACCTCTAATGACCGTTGAATTTTAGACATGTTCACCCGATGTTCATGTTTCTTTTCTCCAAGTTTGAAGTCAATCGGGCAACCTTTACGATTTGACCCCTGGATGACCTTTGACCTCAGATTACCTATGCAAATTAGACCCAAAAAAGCAGCCACAGTTTTTGACCATGGCCTACATATCGCTGAAGGTTTGAAGTCAATTCGTCCATCCGTTCAAAAGATACAGCATTCGGGGAAAAATGCTAACCAAAAGGCACACACGGACTAACCAAAAATGCTAACCAAAAGGCACACACGGACGCACTACCCGTCACACGGACATGACATGATATCAAAATCCCCTTCTGGTTATAAAACCAGGGGGATAAAAACAGTTATCAGGAATGGAGTAACACTAATATTAGAGGAGAATATTTCACTTTTAAATTCTGAACGCGTATGTTCCACAAAAATTTCCACCCTCTATATTTTGGACCCAACTGTTATTTTGGAATGAAATAACGAAGAATAACGAATCTATATGTATTGGATATAAGCATGATTATGGTACTTTAAGGGGGCTGTGCACCATCGCAAAGCCTCCGTAAAACTGCCGTAACTTCTTCATTATTCATTTAATCTTAATAAAAGTATACATTTTTTTGCAGGAAAGTGTCAATGAATCCAACTATGATCATGAAATTGACCATTTTGGAGAAAATTATAAAAAACATGTTTTTTTACCCATTTTAGGTTTGGAAAAGATAACTCAAAATATATTTTGTTAAATTTTGTCATACTAGTTTTATTATATTCCTCATGCAATTCCCTAGAAATAGGTTTTTTCTGGGTTTTTTTACTTTATTATTTTTTGAATTACCGACCAAAAAGTGCTAAAAAACCTTGTTTTTTAACCTCCAAAATCGTGAAAATCACGATTTTTGGTAAAAAAATCATATTTTTTGGCACTTTTTGTTCGATAATTCAAAAAATAATAAAGTAAAAAACCCATAAAAAACCCATAAAAAAAACCGATTCCTAGGGAATTGCATGAGGAATATAATAAAACTAGTATGATAAAATTTAACAAAATATATTTTGAGTTATCTTTTCCAAACCTAAAATGGGTCAAAAACGTGTTTTTTATAATTTTCTCCCAAAATGGTCAATTTCATGATCATGGTTGGATTCATTGAACCCTTTTCTGCAAGAAAATGTGTACTTGTATATAGATTTAATGAATAATAAAGAAGTTACGGCAGTTTTACGGAGGCTGTACCTGAAGGTGCACAGCCCCCTTAAGTAGCCTAATTTTGAGCATAGGGCGAACTTGCCCCAGCCTATGGACGAACTGGCCCCGGCCTATGGGCGAACCTACACGGCGTCGGGCAAGTTCGCCCCTTTTGAGACACTTGTCTTTATCAGTTACTCTTGCCTTTACAGTAAAGCCTAGAGTACTGAGATCATGGTCGTATGTAGCCAAGATATCAATCTTTCACATGATATCAATAGGACCATTCAATCTTTAAAATTGGTGTCTCTAGACCTCTTTAAATGAAAATGGGACGAACACTACCCACTCTCCCCTATAAAGTAAATTTCACCGGGAAAAATATAAAATAATATCGGGAAAAATACTCCTTGGCACCCCCCCCCCCCCCCCCCCCCCCCCCGAAAAAATACCCCATACGCTACTGCTTCTCATACTCATTGTACCTTTTCGCTGGTTTATTTTCATTTGCAGAATACTTAAATCTACAGGCGAGTAGCTTCTAATCCAGTCAACTGACATTTACACCCACCCAAAGCTAGACTTGATTTCAAGTCTCAGACTCACTACCCTCTCTCTCCCAATTCCTGGTACAAGTCATATTTTCCATTGATTCGAAACTATAATATTTTGTAGAGCTAGTGCATATCTCATTGACCCTATACCTATCTATTTTATGTATTTGGGACAATGTGTGAGAGATGCCGTGTCCTCATATAGGGTCATGACACCATACACCGCACACTTATCATTCCTGACAATGACATGTATATTTAGTAACTGTTTCAATATATGGATATTTTGACAAAACATAACTACACCCTAGGCTCTTTCCTGTCAAAAACTGAGCTCCCAATACACCAACCGCTGGCCGCCACTGATAGGCCAGAAAGTTTGGTTGCAACCAAACTTTCTGGCCTATCAGTGATGGTAATAACAGGTGGATACTGGATGGGGTAACAACATTGCCTGGTGTAAAGTGTGAAATACTGTTGCAATATTAATGTTATTGTTTTGGATAGTGAAATGGTTTTACAAATAAGAAGGCCTTGATGGCAAGGCTAACCCAAAGCAAGCATATACACCATGTGGAACTTATCTGTGAAAATTACAAGACACCTTCACAATCAGCTTGAACTTGTATAGACTGACATTTATTCTCTTAATATTGATAGCAATATGGATATGGGAATAGTTTAACACACGCTTAATTAACTCGTGCACCAATTGTACGCTTTGAATGATTATTCGGAGTAATTCTGTTATACCCTTCACAGAGGTATTCATAGTGCATGATTTTTAAGAACGACGCATACTACCGATGTAGGTGTATAGGGTATAACAGAATTATGCCGATTATTCAAACGTGCCCGATGCAAGCAGACGTGCAGATTGTGTAGCCTTAAAAAAACACGTGCATTATTCGGTCGATATTTATTATAACCCACTTGGGCCACAATCAATTGAGTACCTGTTTACAGTAAACAAACGACCACTCTGGGGACGAGATTTGCGGAGTTTAAGGATAAAGAACAATAAGAGTGATTGTAATGTAAATGAATTGTTGTGGGATGCAAAGTAATAAACAGTAGGGATTTACGATCGAGCTTCTTCATGACATTTTCTCAAACCGTTGAAAAATTTCTTTAAAAATACTTAATCGAGCAGCTCTAAAGATAGCAGGAATAAAGAGAGGTTATGCATGTTATGGCAGCCATCTTGGGTTGGTACATCAATGTATATCTTCATTTTGATTATCAATATAATCATACAAAATTTAAGCAATTTTCAATATTTCTGATTGAATCATGAGGTCAGCTTTTGTCTGCAAAAAAGGTAATGTTTTAGCCACTCCTGTTGGACCAGTTTAAACATGATTTGCTGTCTGTCAGCTCATGAGCATATTTGTTGTACATTTCATATTTAATGTTCAGATAATTAATAATCTATCCTATATTCATTTAAACTGGTTGATTTCTTCGACATTATCTAGATATTTTGATTTTCAGTGCAAAATTAGTTATTCACGTACAGGGCGGGATTTTTTTTCAATGAAAATGTGCTATTTGAAATACTGATATTTGTATAAATTTTAACTGGTTCTCGCACACAATGTTTGCGCATATCTATAGTCCTATATTATGAATGTTGCACGTGTATAAACGTTCTACATGTGCATAATGCGTACTTAGGTTTACAATATTCAATGGCAATAAAAATGTGCAATATAAATATTACAAAAAACATTTTTTTTAATATTGCAACGCTTGTGTGTTGTTAGCCTCAGTCATATAAATAATAATTATCCTATAATAACTCATAATTTGGCTAGATTCGACGGTATTTTGCCATGCTGCTTAAATAATGTAGTACTTTGGCGTCACAAGAACCAGTAATTCAGAGAAATAACCTATTGTTTTGAAAATATGGTTGAACTCAACGTGGATCTAAAATACACAGGCCTACATGGCTGTGTCGATTACGTTGAATGAACACTTCGTATGATGCAATTAAGGTAATCAATTATCCGTTGTTGTAAAGACGTGTGCATAATGCGTGCAACGCTGTATCCTTGATACAGGGCCCTGGACCAATATTATTAATTGGGGCCGGCGCCGAGTAAAATACTGAATAATTAAAGTTGATAACTATATATATAGCTAGTGTTGTCAGTAAGATGATCAGACGGCCTATAAAGTGTATGACGTACATTATAATTGATCACTTATTGTAATTTTTTCTCATCATAATATGCATCCACTCAGTGGAGTGCTCGCTGGTTGCAGTTTTTGTGTCATATGAATTGAATAAAACGTTGCTAGGAAACGCAAAAACCCAAAAAACAATAAACTGTCTGAAAATCAGTGGTTCTGATGGAAGTCTGGGAAGTAAAGTAACACCAATTGTACGCTCAAGGTTATGATTTCAGCTCTAGATATACCTTGTTTACAGTGGGAAAATTGGACATATTCAACTTGTACACGATTCATGTACCTGAATTGATGTCAAACAGACACTACTTAAACGTGTTAAATACCCTACTCAAAAACAAAAATTCCACATACAATTTATACCAGAGAAATTAAGTGATAGAGTAATTACAAACTTAGCCAGATCAACCACCAGACAAGGGCAGAAGCAGTGATGACAGACAGATATGTCTGGCCAAAAATCCTGTAAATATACACACTTAAAAAATAAGTAGTTAATAATGATTCCTTGTCAAGGTTCAACTATGGACCAACTGAAAGAAGGGTTAAATATGACATTTTCCAGTTAAGTGTGTATTTATTATGGTAGTCCAGGGTTGCTAGTCACAAACCAAGAGAAACATGAGCCCTCATTAATCAAGGTATCATCCCAAAATAGTTGTTTTTATCATGGGTCTATTAACAATGTTACCTTCTTGGGAGGCCCTTATAGAGCGTTCAATTACACTTAACAAAATTATGAAACATATGTAGTAAACTGGTATCTAGTGGGCTAAAGGTTGTTCAACTGTTTATAGTGAATACTGTTACCTTCAGGGGTTGTTCACTGTGGACAAGACCAGCACATCACAAACTAGCTAAGGCAGTCCATATGCGAACATGCAATCATGGATACTAGTAACAGATTCAAGTTTTTAAGCAAGGAAGCTCTAGATGTACAGCAACGTATCCCAATCAACACAATGAAAAACACTAACTACATGTATGCAACCAGGACATGGAATACCTGGGCTACAGCACGAAATGAAGCTGTTACAAATAGGTTATTCTCAGGGACTGTAATAATAGCTGCCTTAAAACAAATTGTGTGTCTATCATTTGTTAAATTATGTCAAGTACATGTAGCCCAAATTGTGCCCAATCTAACATATAAATGTGGCAACTTGTTGAATTATGTCAAGTACATGTAGCCCAAATTGTGCCCAATCTAACATGTAAATATGGCAACTACTGACAATCATAATGATGTTGTCAAATATTCCAGTAGTACACATCATTCAACACCCTAACATGGCTAGAAGTCTAGTCTAAACTTATAAATAAGGACACAATGGTTGATCCTTGAAATCATAACAACTTGGTGAGCCCTCATTACTCAAGTTTGACACAGTGGGACTATTGCCTGGGTAGGCGTACAAATAAAATATTCCATTCGTGCCCTCACGGGCACTCATGGAACAACATTTACATATCCATACAACTGCCCGTGGGTATACTAAATGGATATGAGGTTATGGGGACGCGAATTAGTTGCAAATGTTTCATCATCCATGTATATATAACAAGATGTTTTTCTGGACAATTTTAGTTAACAAATTGAGAGTTTTTACGTGTTTTATTATTCAAGCTTAGAACAGGATGGCTACAAAAACGGTTTAAGATAGCCAATTGTTGCGCGCTCTACGCGATAATTTAAATGGTTAATATTCAAGAACGTTTTCTGGACCATTTTAGTTAGAAAACTATACATTTTTGCGCTCTTCGAGCAAAAAAGTTTCATTGTTATATTATTCAAGCTTAAACAAGATGGCTTCGGGAACGTTTTTCTGGACCTTATTAGTGTTAAGATATCCATTTTTTGAATTAGTTTCAATGTTTAATTATTTATGCTTCAGAAACATTATTTTGACGACAATTCAACAATTTCACAAAATGTTTCAAAAATGTCATAATTGTTGAATTTCATTATACCATATTTAGAATCACCATGTGAAATGCATTGAAATAAGTACAAATATGGCTAGTATTGGCTCAGTAAATCTTGAGATAGACTTCGAAAGTTGGGAAAGGTTTCTGACAAATCTGTTTTGTATATAAGTAATATACTAGACGCGTGGAAAGTGTTAGCAACATTGTTTCAGGAACGTTTTAGTGTTGAAATAGCAATTTTTCGCGGTAAGCGCGAGTTAGTTTCAATGTTATATTCAAGCTTAACCAGGTGGCTTCAGGAACGTTTTCTGGGCTGTTACAGCACCTGAGTATACCATTAAATAGTGATAGCGCCATCACTAATGTAACGTCTACAGAATAGAGGGCTCACTATTAGTGACTGTATATTAATGAGACTCACTATTAATGACTGAATATTCATGAGACTCACTATTAATGACTGAATATTAATGAGACTGTTGCATGATGGGACTGAATATTAATGAGACTGTTTGTTGCATGGTGGGAAAACTCTCTCTCTCATCAAGAGGCCATGTTGACAACCACAAGTGGCATTTACGTTAGAATAAATGGCTGGAAATTCATCATGGAGCCTTGTTTCCACACTGAACTGGTAATGTAACGGAATGTTACTCTGTCATCGTGTGAACAACATGGATGATGAACTGTACCGGTAAGGTACCGTAATATTGATTTGTAAACTGTCGCCGATAAACTGGTTAAACTGTACCGGTAATGTGTCACAATAACAATGGTGACCCATTGACGCATCATCTTCCGAGCAGCAACGATGATGAAATGTATCTATAAGTTGGAACTGTAGTAGCTGTCCTGTCGTCATACGTCTGTCCCTGTCCCTTCTAAGCAAAGAATAGCGTTGGTTGTTTACACAGCAGTTGCAAAGTATAAGAACCATGGCACAAACCTTGCACCATAAAAAATGTCATCGATTCCGCAAAATTGGATCCAATTTTGTGGCATATCTCAAAAAACTACTCCTCCCATTTCCTTTGTATATTGTTAGCTATAAGGATTTATGTAAATAAAAACCAACGGGAGAAAAGTCAACACACCGAATGACTCAAATCATGGTGCACAAAATCTGACATGTATTGAATGTACAAACGGAGAAAAGCCCCTCAAAATAGTCTCCAATTTAAATTTTCACCGAATAAAATTTGTAATTCTCATGGTGATTTCAAATATGGTATTGTAATTCAACAATTTTGACATTTTTGAAACATTTTGTGCAATTTTGGAATGTCGTCGCGTGGAAAGTGTTAAAAAGGAGCGCGTGGCATTGAACGTATTATAGTCCAAACATATTTGCCATGTTTTGAAAAACATGATCGATTTGATGAAGTAATAATGATTGAAAGATTGATTAATTGATCAATGTATGTTATAAATAGACCTCTGATTATGTTTGTACACAAATACCACGTGTTTATCACTATTTGTTTGTTTGTATGTTTGTTAATAAATAAAGCTTTTTTTTCTTCCTTTTTTTAAGTCCGAGTACGTCATCAGTCCCCCCTCCACCTCACCCGCCACGAACTTTAAGTTTGAAAACCGATATGAACTTTTGAAACAATTTGATGCACCCGTCCCCCCCCCCCTTCCGTACGTCACGGGTCGAAAATGTTCTAAAACGTCACTAAAGATACATCTCCGGTTCTTCCATATAAAACACGTGAAAAGTTCTGCTCCGTCCCCCTCTCCCTATACATGGCACAAACCTTGCACCATAAAAAATGTCATCGATTCCGCAAATTGGATCCAATTTTGTGGCATATCTCAAAAAACTACTCCTCCCATTTCCTTTTTATATTGTTAGCTATAAGGATTTATGTAAATAAAGACTCGTAAATGAGTCAATGACTCGCAAATGAGTCATTGACTCAATTACGAGTCAATAACCCAATAAGGCGTCAATGACCCAATAAGTTATAATGAGCCAATGATTCATCAATAAGTCAATGACTCGTAAATGAGTCAACGCCCTCGCAAATGAGTCATTGACACAATTACGAGTCAATGAACCGTCAATGACCCAATTAGGCGTCAATGACCCAATAAGGCGTCAATGAGCCAATGATTCATCAAAAAGACGATGACTCGGAAATGAGTCAATGACTCGAAAATGAGTCATCGACTCATTTACGAGTCAATGAACCGACAATGACCCAATTAGGCGTCAATGACCCAATAAGTTGTCAATGAGCCAATGATTCATCAACAAGACTCACAAATGAGTCATTGACTCATTTACGAGTCAACGAACCGTCAATGACCCAATAAGGCGTCATTGGCACAATAAGTTGTCACTGTGCAAATGATTCATCAATAAGTCAATGACTCGTAAATGAGTCAATGACCCGCAAATGAGTAATTGACTCAATTACAAGTCAATGAACCGTCAATGACCCAATAAGGCGTCAATGACCCAATAAGTTGTCAATGAGCTAATGATTGATCAATAAGTCAAATGACTCGGCAATGAGTAAATGACTCACAAATGAGTAATTGAGTCATGTACGATTCAATGAACCGTCATTGACCTAATAAGGCGTCAATGACCAAATAAGTTGTCAATGAGCCAATGATTCATCAATAAGTCAATGACTCGTAAATGATTCAATGACTGGTAAATGAGTCAATGACTCGCAAATGAGTCATTGACTCAATTACGAGTCAATGAACAATAACCAAATAAGGCGTCAATGACACAATAAGTTGTCAATGAGCCAATGATTCATCAATAAGTCAATGACTCGTAAATGAGTCAACGACTCGCAAATGAGTCACTGATTTATTTACGAGTCAATAAACCGTCAATGACCCAATTAGGCGTCAATGACCCAATAAGGCGCTAATGAGCCAATGATTCATCAATAAATCGATGACTCGGAAATGAGTCAATGACTCGCAAATGAATCATTAACTCATTTACGAGTCAATGAACGGTCAATGACCCAATAAGGCGTCAATGACCCAATAAGTTGTCAATGAGCCAATGATTCATCAACAAGTCAATGACTCGGAAATGAGTCAATGACTCACAAATGAGTAATTGACTCATGTACGATTCAATGAACCGTCATTGACCTAATAAGGCGTCAATTATTATTATTATTATTATTATTATTTATTATTATTTACCGGTGCTTATAGAGCGCATTTCCAAAAGATCAATGCGCTGTACAAATAACAGACATCCAAAAATGGCATACAATTATATAACAACAAAATAACATCAACAACTTTTAAAAATATGATTTAAAAGCTGCATTACAGCAAAGCACCACAGTTGTATCAAAAGTATTACATAATTTACACAATATTCAGTTACAAAATGATTAAAAATACGAATGAATTGACAAAGTGATATATAATATTAAAAACCCAGTAGGCCAGGAAGTGAACTAATGTTTAGGAAAAAGGTGAGTTTTAAAAAGTTTCTTGAACTTTTTCACACTGTTTTTCACAATGACCCAATAAGTTGTCAATGAGCCAATGATTCATCAATAAGTCAATGACTCGTAAATGAGTCAATGACTCGCAAATTAGTCATTGATTCAATTACGAGTCAATGAACCGTCAATGACCCAATAAGGCGTCAATGACCCAATAAGGCGTCAATGACCTAATGATTCATCAATAAGTCAATGACTCGTAAATGAGTCAATGACTCGCACATGAGTCATTGATTCAACTACGAGTCAATGAACCGTCACTGACCCAATTAGGCGTCAATGACCCAATAAGCCGTCAATAAGCCAATGATTCATCAATAAGTCGGTGACTCGGAAATGAGTCAATGACTCGCAAATGAATCATTGACTCATTTACGAGTCAATGAACGGTCAATGACCCAATAAGGCGTCAATGACCAAATAAGTTGTCAATGAGCCAATGATTCATCAACAAGTCATGACTCTGAAATGAGTCAATGATTCGCAAATGAGTCATTGATTCAACTACGAGTCAATGAACAGTCAATGACCCAATTAGGCGTCAATGACCCAATAAGTTGTCAATGAGCCAATGATTCATCAACAAGTCAATGACTCGGAAATGAGTCAATGACTCGCAAAATGAGTCATTGACTCGTTTACGAGTCAATGAACCGTCATTGACCCAATACGGCGTCAATGAACCGTCATTGACCCAATACGGCGTCAATGATCCAATAAGGCATCAATGAGCCAATGATTCATCAATAAGTCAATGACTCGTAAATGAGTCAATGACTCGCAAATGAGTCATTGATTCATCTACGAGTCAATGAACCGTCAATGACCCAATAAGGCGTCAATGACACAATAAGTTGTCAATGAGCCTATGATTCATCAATAATTCAATGACTTGTTAATGAGTCAACGACTCGCAAATGAGTCATTGACTCAATTACGAGTCAATGAACCGTCAATGACCCAATAAGGCTTCAATGACTTAATAAGTTGTCAATGAGCCAATGATTCATCAATAAGTCGATGACTCGGAAATGAGTCAATGACTCGCAAATGAATCATTGACTCATTTACGAGTCAATGAACCTTCAATGACCCAATAAGGCGTCAATGACCCGATAAGTTGTCAATGAGCCTGTGATTCATCAATAAGTCAATGACTCGTAAATGAGTCAATGACTCGCAAATGAGTCATTGACTCAATTACGAGTCAATGAAACGTCAATGACCCACTAAGGCGTCAATGACCCACTAAGGCGTCAATGACCCAATAAGGCGTCAATGAGCCAATGATTCATCAATAAGTCGATGACTCGGAAATGAGTCAATGACTCGCAAATGAGTCATTGACTCATTTACGAGTCAATGAAACGTCAATGACCCACTAAGGCGTCAATGACCCAATAAGGCGTCAATGAGCCAATGATTCATCAATAAGTCAATGACTCGGAAATGAGTCAATGACTCGCAAATGAGTCATCGACTCATTTACGAGTCAATGAACCGACAATGACCCAATTAGGCGTCAATGACCCAATAAGTTGTCAATGAGCCAATGATTCATCAACAAGTCAATGACTCACAAATGAGTCATTGACTCATTTACGAGTCAACGAACCGTCAATGACCCAATAAGGCGTCATTGGCACAATAAGTTGTCACTGTGCAAATGATTCATCAATAAGTCAATGACTCGTAAATGAGTCAATGACTCGCAAATGAGTCATTGACTCAATTACGAGTCAATGAACAAATAAGGCGTCAATGACCAAATAAGTTGTCAATGAGCCAATGATTCATCAATAAGTCAATGACTCGCAAATTAGTCATTGATTCAATTACGAGTCAATGAACCGTCAATGACCCAATAAGGCGTCAATGACCCAATAAGGCGTCAATGACCCAATAAGGCGTCAATGACCTAATGATTCATCAATAAGTCAATGACTCGTAAATGAGTCAATGACTCGCAAATGAGTCATTGATTCAACTACGAGTCAATGAACCGTCACTGACCCAATTAGGCGTCAATGACCCAATAAGGCGTCAATAAGCCAATGATTCATCAATAAGTCGGTGACTCGGAAATGAGTCAATGACTCGCAAATGAATCATTGACTCATTTACGAGTCAATGAACGGTCAATGACCCAATAAGGCGTCAATGACCAAATAAGTTGTCAATGAGCCAATGATTCATCAACAAGTCATGACTCTGAAATGAGTCAATGATTCGCAAATGAGTCATTGATTCAACTACGAGTCAATGAACCGTCAATGACCCAATTAGGCGTCAATGACCCAATAAGTTGTCAATGAGCCAATGATTCATCAACAAGTCAATGACTCGGAAATGAGTCAATGACTCGCAAAATGAGTCATTGACTCGTTTACGAGTCAATGAACCGTCATTGACCCAATACGGCGTCAATGAACCGTCATTGACCCAATACGGCGTCAATGACCCAATAAGGCGTCAATGAGCCAATGATTCATCAATAAGTCAATGACTCGTAAATGAGTCAATGACTCGCAAATGAGTCATTGATTCATCTACGAGTCAATGAACCGTCAATGACCCAATAAGGCGTCAATGACACAATAAGTTGTCAATGAGCCTATGATTCATCAATAAGTCAATGACTCGTAAATGAGTCAATGACTCGCAAATGAGTCATTGACTCAATTACGAGTCAATAAACCGTCAATGATTCAATAAGACGTCAATGACACAATAAGTTGTCAATGAGCCAATGATTCATCAATACGTCAATGACTCGGAAATGAGTCAATGACTTGCAAATGAGTCATTGACTCAGTTACGAGTCAATAAACCGTCAATGATCCAATAAGGCGTCAATGACCAATTAAGTTGTCGATGAGCCAATGATTCATCAATAAGTCAATGACTCGGAAATGCGTCAATGACTCACAAATGAGTCATTGACTCATTTACGAGTCAACGAACCGTCAATGACCCAATAAGGCGTCAATGACCCAATAAGTTGTCAATGAGCTAATGGTTGATCAATAAGTCAAATGACTCGTACATGAGTCAATGACTCGCAAATGAGTCATTGACTCAATTACGAGTCAATGAACGGTCAATGACCAAATAAGGCGTCAATGACCCAATAAGGCGTCAATGAGCCAATGATTCATCAACAAGTCAATGACTCGGAAATGGGTCAATGACTCACAAATGAGTAATTGACTCATGTGCGATTCAATGAACCGTCATTGACCTAATAAGGCGTCTATGACCCAATAAGTTGTCAATGAGCCAATGATTATTACAGCCAAATATTGAGAGATTTCTGTCAGTGTCTAAAGTGTACTTACTTTAAGCTAATCCTATGACGTCATAGTTCACGCTTAGAAATCCAAAAGTGTATTGTTTGAAATACAAAGGTTCATACTTTGTATTGAGCAATAGAATCACTCATGCATCCCATACATGATCAATTTTATTACTTATTGACCGATTCTCGTATATAATAGAATACAAATATGGACTGCTCATGAGGGAAATGGGGTTGAAATATTGCCCCTCGGTGATCTGGAGACCGTAAGCCTACTATTTTCCTTCAGCCTCCGGCTTTGGGAAAATAGTAGGCTTACGGTCTCCAGATCACCGAGGGACAATGTTTCACCCCATTTCACGAATAAAGAGCAGTCCATATTTGTTTTGTATAACGCATTAAAATATTCACACTTAAACACATAGATCTTAGTGAATAGGCTAGTCGATTCTCGACAAAAATAAGCTTATTTTTTTGAATGTTTAGTTAGACTCCAGTCCTACTCCATCAAGTCGCCGAGGACAAATTACTCTGATGCTGAACTCATCTCATCGATGCTCTCAACCTCAGGTGAATTGACAACAAATATTTATGATTCATGACTAAAATTAACTGAAATGTTAATTCAGCCGATAAGACTGTGCGGTAAACCAAATAATAATGCAATGTGCACTGAGCGGACTTCGTACACACACAGATGGCGGTGGAATCGATTTATTGTTTATATACCGAGTAGGGCCTTCTAGATTTGTAGAAATTAGAGAAAGCTTATGTAAACTGCTCACAAAAAGTTAGGAAACTTTTTTTAATCAAGTATATCTTTATTATTTATTACCCTCTTGTATCATGTTGCCTATCAATGGAAAGCTGAAGTGTTCTTCTTTAAAATGATACCAAATGTGCAATGATTACATGTTGCTGGACTTGGCTACATTAATGAGAATGAGACAAAGTCACAAATCGAATGTGCCAAAATTAGCAATTTTGTGTTACTTTGTGAACAAACAAATTGACACTGTAATGAAAACAAGCAGGACAACTGACTTTATTGAGACAAGAACTGAGTTCAGTAACAGTGGATGATCCGAAGGCGTTGATGACAGCCTGGCACTTCATGACCTTCCACCTGTTAACCCAGTCTTGCAAATACCCAAACAATGTTTTTCTAAAGAGATGAGGGTCAGGGATAAATTGAGGGTTAACTTGTATGTGTTGTGCTCACTGGTGCAAATCTGTGTGTAAACCATTCATAGTTCTCAAGCATGACCGGTTTGATTATTGACTATTTAGCACAGATAACGGTAATTTTGGTACATTTGATTTGTGACTTTGCCTCATTCTCATTCATGTGGCCAAGTTCAGCAACATGTAATCATTGCAAATGTGGTATAATTGTAAAGAAAAACACTTCAGCTTTCCATTTATATGTAACATAAACAAAGAGGGTAATAAATAATAAATAATATACTTGATTAAAAAAAGTTTCCTAACTTTTTGTGAGCCGTTTAGAATGACGATCACATTCAGATTTTATACAGGGTCTCTCAAGACGCTCCATGTCGGGATCGTACGAGTCTACGAGGGAGGGCATTTTTGGTCTATTCAAAAAGTACTATTGACCGCCCGGTCAAGCATGTATGTATGTATGTATGTATAAAATGATCGTCCAGAAGGAACTCGACAACGACCCAAAAAGGGTCAAAACGCCAAGCTGGCAACAGTGAAGTGGCCACTATCTACAAGCATGAAATGGACCAAACTATTTTGTGTTATCTGATGTAGTATCCACCAATCAGATGGCTAGGATATTTTCATGCGTTATATAATAAATGCTAGCGTGTTATGTTTGTGATTACGCATCTTTCAAACTCAGTATAACACCCAGCTTTAGGGTCGCCTCATAACCCAGATCATGTACAGAATTACCCGGATGCACAATTGATTTCAGAAGATGAATTCAATAACATTGCCTAGGGTATCAGAATAGACGCAACAAGAGCTGTTCTAAATTATTGCCATTTGCAATCAATAACATGAAAACCCGTGGGAGATTGCTATATCGATGCCCTTGTTTCTTCATCATTCTTCATTGTCTCAATTGTGACGTCAACATTTGAGCAATAAGCATGCCAGTGAGGAAATAAGTGTACAGTATGATTGCAGGTGTATTGGGTTATTCCGTGTTAGGCTGGGGGAAGGGGAAGGGGAATGTCTCAGTTTTCAATTATGGTTTTGTATCCTAGAGGTGAGATATATGTTTTGATATGTGTTCTCTGTGTGACAGTAACATAAAAACATCAATTAAGACTTGAGTAATTAACTTATATGTAATGCACCTGCGCATAATCGTACTTGTCCAAAGCATTGAGTATTCGCCGCAATACAGGGCGTGTCCCATGTAAAATATGATTTTGAAAAATAAAATAAATTGTACATGAAATAGTAATAACGATGATCAGCAATCTTTAATGTGTCATGAGAAATATTTTCTATACATTTTGGAACTTTCGTTATCAAATTATGGCAAATCTACACAGACATGTCAACTTAAGCTTTGGCCACCTTTCATGTGCAGAGAACTCTTACATTAGAATCGTCATTCATTGTGTAATTGAACATAATCAATACAATCATTAATATTATAACTGGTACACGTTGTTAGTTAGTTCAATTTGAGCAGAAAAACATATATTTTCAATTTTCATCCATATTATCTATGAAAACCACAGAATAGTTGATGTATTTTACACAATACATTAATGTATATCCTATAAATCATAATTGGAATCTCAAAGGCAGTTTTATCAGTTGAAAATCCAATTCTTGTCGCCAAAGTTGGATTCGCACTCTTGTTACTGAATTTATCTCAAGAGTTAAGGGTGCAATTTAAAGGGATACCGTATATTTGATAGAGGATTATTAGAGTTTACCAACAGTCCATTTTTTTGAAAACAAAAACATGGGATGCATTTTTAAATACTTTTGCCCTTCACGGGACACTTTTTTTTGGACACACCCTGTATATATTCTTCTAGAATGTATTATCCATCTTCTTTTAATTCTCATTTAGTATTGTATATTACAACCATGTATCCTTTTATAACATGATTGTGCAACATCTGTATTAGTATACAGTTTACAAATAAAACGACAAATCATCCGCTATTTTATTTGTTTGTTATTTTACGTGTCGTATTTTAAGTAACTCTTACACAGACGCAAATCAATCGCTTTACACGTAATATCTTACCGATCATACTGCGCAAATGCTGGAATCGCGGTTAATCGACGATATGTAATATATCGTGTGTTTGACTTTCTTGTTTACACGATATGGATCAGATTTAATAATAATACGTGTTAACCAATGAAATTGCAGTATTTACACCTACTAAACGATAATGAATCGTCTTCAATGTATGTTTCTAAATACAAAGATCGTAGACCATTGTAAATCAAATACACAGCCAGGGTATGGCACACAAATATTATGTTCAAATACATATTTCAAAGAGTCTGTAGGCTTTGAAATATGAAACATCGATGACGGTTTCTACTATACAACATGTCGTAAGTATCAAGAGCTAATATATGTTGTCTTGCACTAGAGTTTAACAATTGATTTTCTGACGGATAAAGGCCCTGTCACACCATAGCGTATGGCCTGAACGTGGCCTGAACGTATGCCGACGTATTCAAAAAATAGCTCGAAAATTGTCAGAGTCCAAGAATGTCCAAGAACGTCCAACTTCCCAACGAATTGCGTAGGAAAAGTCGACATCGGTGTTGGAATGGACGTATCCATAGCGTATTAAACGTATACATAGCGTATGACTAACGTATTGATAGCGTATCACTAACTTATAACAAAATTATGACAGCGTATCACAGCGTATGCGATCGGCGAGCGTATACCAACGTATGCTTAACGTATTCGAAGCGTATGTCTGCCGTGTTCGACGTATCCTCAGCGTATCCTCGGCGTACAACGAACACGTGACTTATGCCGCTGCAGAAATTGAGTTTCGTACACGGCGGGACAAGTGTTGCCAGTTCAAGTAAACGCAGCCTAGATGATAACTATTAAAATATCTAGAAGGGTAAATCTATATGTCCAACCTATAACTTACGACGAGTAAAGTACCTCTAATGTATGTCAGCGTATGTCAACGTATGTCTAACGTATGTCAGCGTTTGTAAACGTATGTCTAACATACCACGAACCTATCGGGAACTTATGCAGAACGTAAGTTAAGCACACGATGAGTACGACGAGAAATTTTGAACATGCTCAATAATTTTTCGCGGGCTCAACGTGTTCCAAATTTTCACAACGTATCACAGCGTGCTCTTAACGTAAACGACGTATCCCCAACTTAGGCCTACCCCTAACTTGTATCAGCGTACACCAACGTACGCCAACGTGTTTTTCGATATTTCGCATACGTTGTCATACGTTCAGGCGATACGCCATGGTGTGACAGGGCTACCGTACAGCTAGCGTATGTACCGTACAGCGTTTTGGGAACTTATGGAGGGTTTGAGTATATAAATGGGTCCCTTGAACTTGTTCATAAATTAAAGTATAACATTTGTTTCTCAATTCATGTTAAATATAAACATATTACCATGAAATTTGTTATCTGTTATCATAATACATTGTGTATATGCCCAAGAATGTACCCAATAGGTTTTAAGAGTCATCTCAGGTAAATATCGAGTATGGGTGGTAAAGTTCGCCGATTTTTTTATTTTTTTTTCCTGGCCAGGTTGAAGTACTTTGGTAGCATATTAGAAAAACGAGATTAGTTTGTTAATCTTTTACTCGTTGCCATGGCAACAGCCCAATTTAGATTTTAGCCCTTTTTTGGACAATATCAGGTAAAAATAGTGGAAATTTACTGCACATTCGTTATCTTATTGCTGCAACACACAATTTTTTTCTTCAACATTAGCTATTGTATGATAAAGACACATCTTTATACTTTAGACCCAAATAAAAAAAATGAAAAAATAAAAATATTTTGATGTATTTTTGGACCTGGCAAAACTGCTAGTTTTGACATATTAAGAAAATTGATATTTTACCCCATCTTTGCATCTCGTAAAAACTACTTGCCAGGGCACTCAGGATATTGTCCTCATAGGAGGAGGGAGAGATGACTTTACCCTACTCATATCTGATGAAAACAGCTTGGGGTATTATATACTTTAATGGCAGTGTTGCCAGATAATGACACATTTTGGAAAAATTATAATATTTCGTTTGTTACAAATAACGACATGCATTTTGATACTGAAGCCATTTTATTAAGACAAATTATGTTAGTATAATGTCAGAGGTTTATGGCACTTCACCTTTTCTATATAAATACCCGATAAGTTAGCATGTGGTAACGCAGGACCAGAAAGTTCGCATTTTGGCAACATTGCAAAATTCAGATGATTTGTATTTAGAAGCAATTTTCTAACACATCATTATATTCTGCATTATACTGAAGGTAATATAAGAGATTTTAGCCACACTCATATCTAAAGAGAAAAGTCTGGGGTGTTATTTACAACATCAGTAACATTGCCAGTATATCAGCAGTGTTGTCAGAAAATAGCACATTTTGTATAAAATCAATTTTTTAAATTTGTTACTATGTTAAAAACAAGCAAGTAGAAACTATCGAGAGATGTAATTCATATTTGGTGAGAAAATTTTGAAAAATATATTATGAAGTCAGTGTTGCCAGAAATTAGGCATTTGTTGATGGGGATTATGTATGTACCACACTATTTGTAGGGTCTCAAACATCTTGGGAAAGAAATGGGAACAGTCTTAAATGAGAAAATAATTTGAATCAACTGAAATGATATTAAACCCCAAATTAAACAACTAATTGCCCAGATGTCCAGATTCACAGTGTTACTAGATGCTATTCCTAATTGAGTACAGTATGCTATAACTAATCTACATGTACATGTTGTACTCAAAACATTACTGTGACTGACCTTGGGTGTAAACAGGGTTGACTCCACTCACGCAATACTTGTTTGCCAAGTTTTGCTAAGCATAGGACCACGGTACATGTACATGCATTGTGGTGGTCTGTTGGATATGCCATAGAGGAATTAAACTAAGGAGGGGTCACTCTTTTTGAAAGTCGCACTGATATGGGCTGGGACGCCCTCAAAAACCGCCAGGTCAATCCAGTTAAATTAGACTACGTTGCAGCGGCCCGCTTGAAACTTAGTGTATAAAGTGTATGACTGTTTCTGTGCGTAATCCAAAAGAGGTAATTAGTCTTACTCTTTTAATAGTTCGGTACAATACAGTTATAGCAGACTTTGCATCAGTCTAATGAAATCAGCGCGAAAACGAAGTCACGTTATTGTACACGGAGTCCTAATGAACAATTTTATTTTTCATTGTTTAAAATGCTAATCGATTCATTGTTTTAATTTTGAAATAAGTATGGGGATCATCAACGCGTACGAAATGTGATGCTTGAATCACTCCATACTAAATATATCTTTATCAACGACTATGCCAAAACAGTTAGTCTAGTGTAGCGTAGTGGCCACGCTCTAGCGCTTCCACGCAGGAATCCCGGGTTCAATTCCTCATCCAACCATATCATTAATATATGGCTGTTTTTTTGTAACATACACCGTTCTGCAGCGTTCTTAACTCACCGGATCTGAACAAAAGAAAAGCCCCTATAAATTATATCTTTTGTAGTATGGGATTAACGCTGAGGCTGCTATACGGTGCAGTGATGATAAACAATTTGATGATTTGATGATGTTATTAATATTATATTATGCCACGTTATGCCTTGGTCTAAATACTCAAAATTAAAAGAAATGCTTATCATGGGTGCACTGCATGTGTGTTTAGCTCAATTGAAAATTGAAGAAGGCACAAGCCCGGGTGCAAGTTGAATTTACAAAGCAGAATTTGAACTTTACAAAGCAGATAACTTTGGGCTCTACTAAGGGTTATGTAATAGGCCTACTCTTCTATTCTCGAGGTACTGATGGTGTTTTTCAGACTTTTTGAAGTCATGTCTTGCAAGGCAAACCGGTTAGAGCAATCAAAGAATGGCAAACCAAGCCTATACGACTGTAAAGTAAGTTGTAAGAATTTACAGTTCTTCATAACACAAGGCTATAATATGCAATAATGCAAGATGTCCCGCGATGAAATATCACCACGAAGACACGTAATATAACACGCATATGTCCGACCATTAGTCTATTGAAGACAGTTTTTATCCTGAGTCTGTGTCTTCTGGCAAATGTGTGCTTCCTGAAGCCGTCGGGGAAGTGTAGTGGTCCGTGTCTTCTAAGCATGCTAAGTGTACACTGTTACCGTTCCACACTTGCAAGACAAGACTTCAAAAACTCGCTAAAAACCGCTCATTTTTACCCAGCGCGACAACCCCAAAACCACCTCATTCGCAGCAGGTGCTGCACGTTAACACACATGATTCAATGCATAAAATCAAAACTATCAGTGTATGAAACAGAGATGAAGCTATCGAAATAGAGCTGTCGTCTGCTAACCTCTATAGACTTATGCAAGTCTTTATTTACGCTATTATTGTTATTGTTTACGCTAGTTGTTCAACGTGTATTCATTCATGTGTGTGTGGGTGCTTGTTGCATTTTCCCCTCACATGGAATATATTATTTCATTACAACTACTGCATGTACTGCATAGCTATTTAATTGGATATAAAGTCATAATGATAGGTGTGGTGATGCGTTGGCTTGCGAATTGAAAACTACAATGAAAGAGCTTGTTGAGAGGCTAAGCTCGGACGAAACTGTGTCCAAGCTCTGTGTAGCCTCACTTGGATTGTCTAGGTTTTTGCCGGACAAACCTTAACTGGATTGGACTGGCGAATTTAGAGGGCGGTATACATGGTGTTTTCAACATACTGCGTGGAACCCGATAGTTTATTTTGAATGTATAAATCGTATTCAAATTGGGAACCAAGACAATACAGGGTAATTCTTAAGCTGCCGAAAGTCAATGGCTTTCTCCACGTTGTTCTCGGCATTTAGCCGGTCCCGTCTTTGTTAAGAATTGTTTCTATCAGATTTGCACGTTGTATCGGAGTCACAGCCGCCGAGAATCTCAGTAGCAGGGGCCTGATATGCTTATACCAGTGACAGTCACTGCTTATACACATGCAAGATGGCTTGTTCATTTCATTTCATTACTGGTTCGAAATGTGGATCCCATCCAAGATTTACAAGGGATGCGGATACATTGGTACAATTGACAGCATGCGATAGGGACATAAAGTCACATTTAGAGGCTTTAGGTGTCGTCGCATCTATCACATCTGAAGCTACATTAATTTTTGCTCGTGTGGGAATTTTTGGCCAAAATCATGCCAACTATACAATATGCCCATTGCACAGAGGTAACCTGGGAATCCATTGGAAATCTAGCGCAAGACGATGCCAAGTTCCAAAGGAAGTAGCAGGTCATAGTACCAAGATCAAGCAACCTCCACTTGGTGATAGAGGACTTGGATTTTTTCAATCGAAAACGATATTGGAATCTATTCAGATTCTTGTTCCAATTGGATCAGGTAAGCTATAGTACCTTGAATACAGTATAATTTGTAACTAGATGTGTGTGTACATACGTACATGATGAAGTGAAAATGTTTTATATTTTAATTTCTTAAAAACACTGTTGATATTTAGATATGACTCAGGCGTCGCGGGTTCGCCGATTTTCACTGCGGGTGTTTAGCAAATTTGTTAATGTGTTTTTATTCATCAAAATTATGATCAAATTGTAAATATTGATTTGTATAGTGCTGTTTATGAATTAGCTAGGTCAATACATGTGTATGTTTTGTTTCTCAAAAATCAGAAAAAAATCAATACACTTGCGCGAATATTGATATGCTCACAATAGCACTCCCTTCGCCATATACATCAACGTCAGCGTGCGTGCATTGATTTGTCTCTTTTTTCTCGAAACAACACATACGCATTTATTGACTAGTAATCATTACAACGTTAACAGCTTTTAGATGAAAATTGAGAGAGCCTTATATATAAATATACCTACAACATTGCGTGAATTATAGTTATATATGGCAACAGTTGTATCAATGACTAAATTATATTTACATATTTTGGATTCAATAGCTGTATGCAGAAACTGCAGAGAACATCTTAAGGGAGAGAACATCCTCAAAGACCAAGATGGAAATTCAGAAGCATCTGTCCTTGAAATAACTAACGAGTTGGAGGCCTTATCCATGGTAATAACTCATTTAAGTTTTTAATTAGGGTATAATATTTAGACAAAAATCAACAATGGTTGGCTGGATAACAGCGTGGGGTGCGTGGGTGAGTGTATTGAATAAATAAAATAAATGAGAGAGCGATTGATATGTTAAAGGGGGGTATTGATCAAAATGCATGTTAATGATTTTGTTCTTGTTGATGTTATTGCTATCCTAGAAACGTTCAACTGACGAAGGAAATTCGGAATCATCGACGGAGCAGGTTCCAGAGACACCAGGGTATGTTCCACAAACACAAACATCAGAGCAAAGTACAGCCTCGAGTGAAGCAGAATCGAGTGAAGTGTCAATAGAAGTTACACCAGAGCAATTACTGAACAAATTTCTGACTTCTTGTGGCATAGAGAAACCACAAAAACTAACATCTTCATGGCAAGAAGCACAGCGAAGAACCAAAAGACTCCACCTTAAACAAGTTGGAGAGGCAATAAGTGCAGTCCTAAATGTTATGACTCCAGGAGAAGCCGACAGTGTTTGGTTAGATCTACAAAAAACATCTATCATAGACAGCCACCTCGGTATTGGTAAAGATCAAGTAGAAGCAGAAATAATTGACGCACTGGTGGAATGCTACAACAATGCAGTTACTTGGGACACCAAACGCCAAATTTTATCTATTATGTCAGATAAGCTCACAGTAAAGCAACTTCAAATTCTTATTCCTGGGTTGTCTCCCTACAAGATTTCCGTCGCGAGAAAACATGGGATTGAGCATGGGAGAGGTGCTCAAGTTACTGCAAGTCACACACCTAGAATCAAAATTGATGAAGCAAAGCTGGACCACTTTTTATCTTTTATTACCAGTGGTCACATAGTCCAAGATCTACCATTCGGTGAGAAAGTTTTGAAATTGTCAACAGGTGAAATGCTGAAGGTACCAAATGTTATCCGGATGTTGATACCTGAAAGAATAATATCTCAATATGAACAGTTTTGCATTGAGACTTGCTTCACACCTATCCGTAGATCTACATTGAGAGTGATCCTTGCAGAATGCAGTGCATCGATTAGGAAGTGTCTGCAAGGCTTAGACTACTATGCAGTTCACAGTAGGTCTTTTATTTTTTGTTTTCAAATACATTGTGTACACAATACTTAAACATGAAACGTGAGATATAAGTATATATATAAGAATTTATTGTTCCAAATGAAAGTAGCGTTTATTAATTAAACTAAATAATTGTTTTAGTAATAATATCAATGTTGATCTTTATATTACAGATGGACGGGCATTCTTAGACCTTCACAGTGTTGTTGAGCGACTTGTCACACTTGGTATGAGCCAAGCTTGGGGAAGAGAACAAGATACTCTTCTAAGATCATCGAAGCAATACCTCACTGGTGATTATAAGGTGAGCGCCTTACTTCTAAGTTGTAATTTATAATGCATTTCACATCAGCGAAAACAGAATGATGTTTTGACAAATCTGACTCTAAGTAAGGGTGGTTCAATAATATTTTTGTCTTTCTTTGTTACAGGTTCATGTAGAAGACTCTTCAACCATTGCAGATCATTGCATGCAACATTCACTATCTACCAATACAGACGATGATTGTCAGCATACCCACAATGATGCCTGTGAAAGTTGTAAAACTGTTAACAATGTAATTACTGAGATAAAATCAGCAGTAGACAACGTTCCTCTGCCGTCGTGGGAAGTCAAAGATGATCTCACCTATACAATAGATACAGCTAAGCAGGACATTGATTCATTCAAAGCTCATCAACTCAGACTTGTAAATCAGGAAAATGCAAGAACAGCTATTTTAGATCATGTCAGTAATGAGCGTGTACTCTGTACACAAGACTGGGCAATGAAATACCTTCCAAAGAAGTATAGAGAGTCGCAATCCCAATGGTATGGAAAAAGAGGCATCTCGTGGCATGTTACTGTTGCTACACGCTTGAATGACGATAAACTTGAAAATGAAACACTTGTTCATGTCTTTGAAAGCTGTTCTCAAGATAGCCTTGCTGTAGCAAGTATTATGCATCATGCAATTGGAGTAATTCAGACAGACTGTCCAGGAATGAAGGAGATGTATTACAGAAGTGACAATGCTGCCTGCTACCACAATGCAACAGTATTGCAATCGATTCCATCTATATGCAAGAGATATGACTTTTCAGAGCCACAAGGCGGTAAAGGGCCTTGTGACAGGATGGCTGCGACAATCAAAGCTCATATCGCCATATACGTCAACTCGGGGAATGATGTAGATAGCGCTGCGGCTTTCAAGAAGGCTGTTGAAAGTAATGGTGGTGTAACTGGTGTCAAGGTTTTTCTATGTGAAACTACGGAGAAACTTATGGTCGCAAAGCCAATTGAAAAAATCACGCAGTACACCAATTTTGAATTTAAAGAGGATGGTATTTGTGCATGGAGGGCATACAGAATTGGAGAACCAACATTATTTCCTGCACAAAAGCTAGAGCAGGTCAAGGTCTCTAATCTGACAATTAAGAGCAATAGTACACACCAAGGAAGTGCATTTAAGGTCGTTCAGCCCAGGCTCCAAAAAAACCCAGAGAAAAGTCAAAGAGAAATGTCAAGCCACACCACCTCATCTGAAATGACCGACAAGCGACTCTTTACATGTCCAGAGGAAGGGTGCATCGTGACGTTTATGAAAGTCTGTCATTTGAACAATCATCTAATATATGGGAAGCACCAAAAAGCCTTGGATAGGTACACCTTCCATGATAAAGCCAAAATGCTATATGCAGACAAGTTGGAAACTGGTAGAAGGGATGTTCCTTTGATTAAATCTCTTGGTGCAACACCCGATGAACGTGAAGAGTCTACAACAACAGTAATGCCAAAGGGATGGGCCCTACAAAAGAGAAAACCAGCTAAGAGGTTCAATGAAAAACAAAAGGAATTCCTTAATTGGTGTTTTAACCAAGGGGAAATAACAGGCAAAAAATTTGATCCCGAGGATGTGGCAAAGAAAATGCGCATTAAAAAGAATGATCATGGTCAAAGACTCTTTATGCTGTCTGAATTTCTGACGCCCCAACAGATCGCAGCTTATTTCAGTCGTGTAGCCGCTAAATCGAGGGTTCTTGCTCCGAATGAACCATCAGATGCAGATAACGCTGGTACACTTTTGCAGACTGTTCTGGAAACTGTTGGGCTCCTGCATCCAATTATGTCTAATACGCAAAACATATGTGAACTAGTTCAGACTGGGAAATTGAATTGTTTAAGCATACGGGTTCTAAAGGATATATGTCATGATCTGGATGTTGACCTCTCTAATGTGCATGATAAACGCAAAAAGTCAATGTATGAAGCAAAACTCTTAGAACTTGTACAAGAATGTTCTTGTAAAATTGAATGAAACAATTCTTGCAGAATCATTCAAAATATCTCATTAAAAACTCTATAAAAGGGTTGTTTGATGTGTAATTGATTCATTGCTCAATCACTTTTTAGGAATGAAAAAGATACACTTTTTTATACTTAGTTGGTTATTATAATATTTATAGTAAAGATGGACCACTATAGAAATATTGTCATGTCATCTTATTGTGATATGCTTGAAATTGGTTGCATAGATTTAGATTTTAATAATGTATAACATTGCATGGAGTTGAGTAAATTGTGACTGAGCCAATATAGCCTTTGTTGAAATGTGACCAGTTGCAACAAAAGGGCGGACTTTGAAAGTAAAATCAAATTTGAGATAATATGTTCATTTTACAGCGTTTTGAATATTACTTCTCTTTTAAAGATGTCATATTAGTTTCTGTATTTCCAAGCCTAAGTTCGTCCATATCTTTTAATGCAACTTATCGCAAACTCTTGTAAATATGATGAATCACATTTTTGCATGTTGAATGATGAGAAACAACAAAATAAAGGGTAAAGATGCAAGTTATTGCTTAAACTTGGTAGTGCTTTAATTCTACAAAAGTGCATTATTTGTTTTGGCAAACAATGATGGTGACTGCTATCAGATGTAAGTAGATTTGAATATCCACTGTAACTTAGAGACAGAAATAAATCTGAAGAAATTTGCTTCAGAATAAATATTTCATATCACAGTTTGAAACTTTGATACTGTTATTAAAAATGTGACATTTTCTGGCAACACTACTTTCAATAATGAGCAATGTCTCACAGGTTTCCTTCGGTACATAAATTCCTAAAGTTTTCTCACCAAATGTTAATTACATCTCAAGAAATCAATTTTTGTAAATCAACAACAGTCAATAATATTAATGTTGTACTTTATACCAAAATGTGCTATATTCTGGCAACACTGTTGATGTTGTAAACACTATGCACAAGCTTTTCTCTTCAGATATGAGTGTGGCTAACTCTCTTTTACTTTCAGTATTACATAGGATATGATTAATTGAATTGAAAATTGCTTCAATATACAAAATAAAATTATCTGAATATAGCAATGTTGCCGAACTGTGAACTTTCTGGCATCAAGAGTAGAAGTATAGGCCCTATATTACCACCTGCTCTACTTAACGGGTATTTATGGAAGTCCCTTGTACATCTGGCATATACTAAATCCAATTTGTCTTAATAAAATGGCTTTAGTATCAAAATGCATGTCATTATTTGTAACAAACGAAATATTGTATTTTTTCCAAATTGCGTCATTATCTGGCAACACTGCCGTTAAAGTATATAATACCCCAAGCTGTTTTCATCAGATATGAGTAGGGTAAAGTCATCTCTCCCTTCTCCTATGAGGACAATATCCTGAGTGCCCTGGCAAGTAGTTTTTACGAGATGCAAAGATGGGCTAAAATATCAGTTTTCTTAATATGTCAAAACTGGCAGTTTTGCCAGGTCCAAAAATACATCAAAACATTTTTTTTATTTTTTATTTTTTATTTGTGTCTAAAGTATAAAGATGTGTCTTTATCATAAGATAGCTAATTTTGAAGAAAAAAATTGTATGTTGCAGCAATAAGATAACGAACGTGCCGTAAATTTCCACTATTTTTAACTGATTTTGACCAAAAAGGGGCTAAAATCTAAATTGGGCTGTTGCCATGGCAACGTGTAAAAGATTAACAAACTAATCTCGTTTTTCTAATATGCTACCAAAGTACTTCAACCTGGCCAGGAAAAAAAAAAAAAAAAATCGGCGAGCATTACCACCTATACTCGATATTTACCTGAAATGGCACTTAATTGTCATATCTCTTCTGAAATGCCAAACATATAGCGATATAAATGTATATTAATTTTAGAAATCTATCATGATCGGTATGTCGGTAGCCATCCTATGCTAAAGTGCGTTCAGGGTTATTTAAAAAGTGTAATAAACGTGTGGATTATACTGGATTCAAATAGCGCGCTTACTCAAATAATGAGGTCGTGCTACAAATTAAACTGAATGATAATAATCGATTGGCGATTGACTAAACAATATCGCATCGGACCTTGTGCACAGTGATGAATAGCTGTAGTACCGTGCTTCTTATCTCTTTAGGTATATTAGTCTCAGCTGTCAATAGTATGTTATAAGTTAGTGATACGCTATCAATACGTTAGTCATACGCTATGTATACGTTCAATACGCTATGGATACGCTATGGATACGTGACAGGGCCTTACACGATCGCCCGGCATAAGGTGAATACGTGAGAATACGTCGAAACTCGTTGGAAATACGTCAGGCATACGTTAGACATACGGTACATATACGTTATCAACTCGTTATCACTACGTTGGCTGTACGTTTCCCCGTCAGCCTACGTTCATCAACGTACACCAACTTACGAGTAACGTACGAGTAACGTACCACTTACGTATGTCAGCGTATGTCAACGTATATTTAACGTGCCACAAACTTACCGGGAACTTATGCAGAACGTATTAAGCCACACGTTGAGTACGTCGAGAAATTTTGAGCATGCTCAATATTTTTTCGCGGCTCGACGTGTTCCAAATTGTCACAGCGTATCACAGCGTGCTCTTAACGTAAACGACGTATCCCCAACGTACCCCTAACTTATATCAGCGTACACCAACGTACACCAACGTATTTTTCGATATTTCGCATACGTTGGCATACGTTGAGGCGATACGTTATGGTGTGACAGGGCCTTTAGTCCCTTTAATACCGTATTGTAAGAATAGTATGTGCATTGCGATCTGAACGAAGGAACCATCTAGATTCATATCAAGCGTGTCGATAACTAATCAGGCTGCAGTATCGTGGACGCCGCACTTATTGTATAAGTCAGATCACAATGTATAAAACAATTATGAGGATAGTAACACTTACAGGTATTTACTCAAAATATTTGTCATGCTAAGATACATCTAACGCAACAAGTTTTTGACCAGCAGGTGTTTTGATGTAAGCTAATATAAAATCAGTCATCGGTAGCGAACTACTAAGATGCGTTAAACGTCCACTCCATAATATTCATACAAAATGAGCGGATATTTATAAAGTTATTTAGAGAATAATAAATTTGTTTTGAAATCAGAGGATGTTGTTATGGTCTGAGGAATTGCGCCCCTGAGGGACAATTCCCTTTGTCGCAGTAATTTCGGGCAATTATAAGTAACCTGCGCTTCGCGTGTGCGTTCTCATCTAACGATTAATTTGATTGGAACGCACTAGGTACGCAGCTATCGCGATTATTCATGAAATAATGAATATGAATTTTAAAGTTACCATACCAACCGAACACAAAGTTGCAGTAGAATTTTCCCACGATTTCTTGATAAAAATTCAAATCACTATTATCAGGATAACTTAAGTCTACTCTATCTAATATAGTAGATGGACTTGAACATTGTAACATCATACATCCATCAAATATTTTGTGACACATAAAAAAGAGAATATGTGACATATTTTTTGATAAATAATTATTTAAAATATACTGCAAGTTAATTATCAAATCAAAACCACTCGACGTTATAAATCCAGGGACAATTAATTGTAATAATCTACTGGCGCGAAACGCTATAAGAAAAAGTTCTATAATGACATGATGTGAATTTGATAACACCTCGTTGGTGGTATTACATAGCGACGTATCGTCGGAGGTATTGCATAGGTCGGTGATACTACATAGTGACGTATGGACGGTCAGTGGTATTACATAGTGACGTATCGTCGGAGGTATACATAGTGACGTGCGTTAAACGTTGGTCGTTTTTGTGACGCACAACCTTTTATTTTGAAATATCGTTACCTTAATTACTTTTACAAAGTCCCAAAGTCCCAAAACACCAAAAACCTAAAAGCTAATAAAAACGTGTTTTAACATAGTGACGTACACACCCCACGCCGCTATGTAATAGCACCGATGACATTCCAACTCAGCGATTGATTGATGTAGAACTAGTTTTGACAGGTCGTTAGTATTGTTTATGTCAATACTTATAGCGCGACGTGAAATGGTACACTGATGAAAATGGGATGCCAAGATTTGTTTAAATGTAATTGTGATTTTCAAATGTGTTTGACCATAGCCTGGCAAACACGATTAGTACAACGTGCAAATGTCAATAGATTGCTCTCGACTCACCGTTGAAAATCTGTAACATTATATCATTTTGAGTACGATAGCTAACAAAATAAAAAGGGTAAATACATATTTGCAAAATATTTCTAGTTTGAATGGCATTTACAACATATCTATCATTGTTGAATATATTCCAACTTCAGGAGAGCTGAAATGAAATATTTTCTTACAAAGGTATACATACCAAGATGTAAATGATGCGATACCTAAAATATTACACACAGAAAACACTATGTAAAAAATTATGTAAATATAGAACTCCATAATTATTATGTAAGAGTTTACATAAAACATGTAATATATACCCAAGCTTGTGGAAATTCCTATGCAAAAGCTTTACATAGTATTATGGAGTTCTATTTTTACACAGATTGTGTATTTTTTGCATAATTTGTGTAATTTTTTTACATAGTGTTTTCTGTGTGTAGTTGAATATAATTAGGCAATACATGTGGGTTCAACTTGTCTGTTCCCCCGTGCCATCGAAATGGGAGTCGAAACGTAAAGCTTTTTATCGAAACCTAATACTTGCTAATATCTCAGACGATCATCAACAGGTCAACCGTAAGGATATGACAATGCTTTTTCTTAAATAGTCGGGTCATTTTGTGATTTGACCCAGAACAAATTGCTACAAAAGGTTTTCCAACTGATTCTGCTTCCAAGTGATATCACAAATGGCCAAAAGAAAGTCCCAAAAAATCTAACTTCCGGGAAGGGGTTATTTTCAAGATGGCGTCCAAGATGGCCACCAACATCATAAAATGGCTATAACTCTGGTATTAATCACCTCAGAGATGTAAATTTGGTATTTATTCCTAGGTTTTATGGTGTGATAAACTCAATCAGACTGGTTTAAAGTTTCCTAGACACTCAGGTGCACTCTACAACAAAGATGGCGTCCAAGAACCAAGATGGTCGCCAATATCATAAATGGCTATAACTCTGGTATTAATCACCCTAGAGATGTAAATTTGGTATTTATTCCTAGGTTTTATGGTGTGATAAACTCAATCAGACTGGTTTCATCAAATAAATAGAGGCAGGGCATAAGAGCGCTCTTGATAACATGCTGTTTTGTTGTATTGTTTTAGTAATAAGGTTTCTGCTAAGGGTATTTATATCCAATGCTGAACATCGATCCTATAAATGGCTGTAGTTCAACCCGGGAATACTTTTACAAAAATACAGTTATTACTTGGAAAGCAATATGTTTACTAAGGTACGAAAGAGTACATAGTGACTAATGGAATCCCACTTTAACAATCAAGTTTAAAACAGAACGTTCTTTGCTATGATGTTGTTTATTGTTGAATACTTAATTAAAAACAGAACCTAAATGTAAACAGATGGACTTTAAATTAACATGGTTTGACCAAACATAAGTTATTTTGGAGAATAAACTCCATGCTGTGAAAACTTGCACACAACGCACAAATGCAATGCAACGCATTGGGGGTAAATTGCTAATTGCTGACCACGCTCTATTTAAATCTTTGTATTTTCAAAAATAGCCGTCAGATTGACCTCACATTTTTATACAATAAGGTCAGGTATATTTACATTCATATCCTTAAATATCAAGCAGTTATGCTTTCTACCTTTTAAGTTATAAGCTCTCCGGTTTTTGGACCCAGTTTTTGGGACATGCTGTATATTGTTAGGTAGAAAATCACGCTTTTTAATGTCTAGACGGCGCTGTTAAAACAGCGCCGTCTAATAATAATAATAATAAAACCATACTTATTGAGCGCATAACACAATTAAGTCCCTATGCGCTATCACAAACAAACAAACAAAAACACACAGTAACATGAGTAACAAAAGACAAAACAAAAATAAATTAAACATTAACATTAAATAGGTAAGTTTTTAGCAATGATTTGAACTGTTCAAGAGTTTTGGCAGATTTAACATGATATGGTAAATTGTTCCAAAGTTCAGCAGAAGCATCTTGAAAAGAACGGCGACCATATGAAGTAGAAGGTGAAGACACATGCGCAAGAAGATATTTTGAGCCAGAACGAAGATTGCGAGTGGGCTCGTATTGTTGAATAAGATCTTGCAGATACATAGGAGCAAGAGCTCGAGTACATTTAAATGTTATCAGAAGAATCTTGTAGATAATGCGAGATTTGATCGGTAACCAATGTAAGTCACGAAGGACAGGGGAAATGTGACAGCGAATCTTAGACAGAGTAACAAGTCGAGCAGCAGAGTTTTGAATCCGTTGAAGTTTTGAGATTTGCGTATCAGGGAGAGCATAAAGTAAACTATTGCAGTTATCGAGTCGGCAAGTCACAAAAGCATGAATAAGTCTTTCAGTTGTTGGCTGATCGAGATAACGCCGGATTTGACCTATCTTATAAAGAGCATGAGAAGCCGCACGACAAATGTTGTTAACATGAACATCCATCATAAGATCGTTTTGAAGGATAATGCCAAGGTTGCGGGCACTGGAAGCTGGCTCAATGTGAGAATCATTGATTTTTACTGATGAAATCGTAGAATTTTTCCTAAAGCGGGATGTAATATGGAGAACTTCAGTCTTGTCATCATTCAATTTAAGGTCATTAGCTGTGGACCAGGTTTTGATATCTGTCACACAAGCTTCCAGTCGCGAGATTGCACCTACTCTGTCATCATCATTTTTCAATACAATATATATCTGAGTGTCATCTGCATAAGTCATTTTGGAGATGCCGTGAGAATCGATGATATCTTCTAATGGAGATGAATACATTGTGAAGCCTAAAGGGCCAAGTACTGACCCCTGAGGAACACCCTCATGCGGAACATGAACCGATGACTCGCGACCATTTATAATGACAGATTGTGAACGGTTGGTGAAATACGATTTAATCCATGAAAGTGCAGAACCTGTGAATCCATATTTATTTGAGAAACGCTCTAACAGTACTTGGTGATTTATGGTGTCAAAAGCAGCCGAGTAGTCCAATAGAATGAGAATGGCTTCATGACCCTTGTCAGCGGCGAGAAGTAGGTTATTATAGACACAAAGAAGCGCTGTTTCTGTGCTATGGTTACACCTATAGGCACTCTGCATTTTTCCATATAGGTTGTTCTCTGATAAATAATCTTGTATTTGGCCAGTACATGCACGCTCAACAGTCTTGGCAAGAAACTTAAGATTAGCAACAGGCCTGTAGTTTTTTAGAATTTCACGATCCAATTTAGGTTTCTTGATGAGCGGTGTGATGTGAGCATGTTTCAGTGCATCAGGGAAATGGCCTGCTTCTAACGAAGAGTTGATGATTCTAGTGATGATGGGAATGAGTTCTGGTAGACATTGTTTCAGAAGCCAAGTTGGTATTGGATCCAATCCACATGATGTAGATGGCGATTTCATGATGATTTTTGTGACTGATTCTTCTGAAAGCGTGGAAAATTTGGACAACACAGCACTGGTGGATTCAGAAAATTGCACAGAGAGATGATCTTTAGGAGAGTTGTGGAGCTCATCCGTAATACGCTTAATCTTGTCGGCAAAGAAACTAGAGAAGCGTTCAACAAGTGGGATGTCAGATTCAGATGGTAAAACTTTAGAAGATTTTGGTGAGGTAAGTTTATTCACTTTTTGGAAAAGTTGTCGTGAATTACAGCCATCAAATTGCTTCTTATGGTAATCACATTTAGCCTCTTTAATTAATTGGTTATAGATATTTATTAGTATTGAACCGGTTTTTTATTTCAATGAAAATCAATTCACCCATTTCGGGACACCTCAACACATTTCATCGACGATATCAATAACCCTGTACATCGCTCGTTGGAATGGTATAGCGCCACCAATCCGATTTCAGTTTAAAATCCGGTAGTTAAATTTGAATTGGGTGTACATTCAGTAATACCAGATACGTTGTTGCAACGTTACCAATGGTTAATACAAATGCTTGGGCTACTTTGTTTAAAATAAAGATCATGCGCTGGCAATTTTAAATACTGGATTCAGTTTGCGTCATGAGAATCTAATTTGTCACACACCAGTTGTCAGCCATACGTTTTATGTATGTCAAGCACTGTTGCTATCAAACGTGCAAGTAATAAACAATTTCACTCATAGTATTAAATGACACTATAATACAAAAAAAAGTTCTTCGGAAATGTACTATATGGTGTTCCGTGCCATTAGAAATTATGATATAAATAACCTTCAGCTTATCTCTTCGCCCAATGGATCACAAAACTAGAAGTGTTGAATGCTACGATACGTATGACATCTTGATACATACAACTACCGCGCCTTGTTGAATGCTACGATACGTATGACATCTTGATACATACAACTACCGCGCCTTGTTGAATGCTACGATACGTATGACATCTTGATACATACAACTACCGCGCCTTGTTGAATGCTACGATACGTATGACATCTGGATACATACAAGTACAGCTCCTTAAATCAACCAAAACATACGCCTAAGTGATGTAGAGCTACTACGTGATGATACGGTCTAGTATATAGAGTTATATGACATATCTGCCACTGATAACAAATCAAATCCCTTAGTTATAGTTATCAGTTTTGAAACCCTATCCATGGTTACATAAAACTAAAACCACGCCTACGTTTCATTATGGCCATGCGCATTGCTCTATGTTGCAAGTGATTCTACTGACAATACGCTTGCTGCAGTAAGAGACAATGTCTGTACAACCAGCGGGGAGAACGTGTGGCAAGTTTCTGTACAAGGTATTCATGGAAGTAGTTTGAACTGTTTAACCCAAATGTAGCCTATTTAATGGAAGTTGAATTGAAACGTGTTATAGTTCTCTACGAGGCGTGTTTGCATTTGCGTGAGTGAGGTCTGACGTGATTTCTAATATTGACGTTATTTCTTGAGTGATATCTACGGATTTGATTATTATTGGATATCTTGACCAGATATTCATTATGGAAATATATGCCAGCTTCTCCGTTGATATCATACTAGCATTGTACTCATAATCAGCACTTTAAAATAAATGGATACAAAATGCACCCAAAAAAGTATAATGACGTGAATACTTGAGGAATATTTAAAACAATCCTTGTCAATATTAATGACGAGTCTGCGTTTTGTTTTGTTTATCAATCTTCATTCTGTGCCTTCAAACACCACTAAAAGAAGCTGAGACATCGAATCAAAAGTGCTTTTATAATAATCTGAAGATGGAAAACTACCGAGGTAATATAACGCAGTACGTTGAAAATGATTTTATATACCCATGTGGTAACATCACTCAAAGTTTACCCAGCTCAGTGCTGGTGATCGCCACAGTGGCATATGCGATACTGTTCTTCATCGGAGTAAGTGGCAATTCTCTAGTAGCCTTTGTTATCTGGCGGAATGTTGATATGAGAAGCTCTACGAATTACTTTCTGGTCAACCTGTGCATCGCAGATTTGTTGGTGCTGATGGTGTGTATGCCATCCGGTCTTTTGGAAACTTTTGTTCCGTCGCCTTGGTTACTTGGACGTATCATGTGTAAGTATAGATATGTGTTGCTGTAACTTGTGATGAAATAATATAAGTTAACTGTGTATTATTTGCTATACAGGGTGAATACAAAAAATGAGCACGGATTGAAACGGCCTCCATAAGGGGGTTATTCCTGTATGTGTTAACGCAATTTACAGTTTTCTGTTAAAGAGAGAAATCTGAAAATTAATGAATTCAGCTAAAATTAACCCGCTTATTAGCCACTTCACGATTGCCTTACATTAAGCAGGTAGGTTATATATTAAAATGACGATGTGAGCAGCCACTTCACAAAATCTAATTGCTTTCTTATCGCATTATGTGAGAAGTTTATATTGTAGACACTGGTCTTCTTACTAGGCTAAGAGTTTAGTGGATTTAGTCGCCTTCCAGTACTCAAAAAAATTGAACCTTGAACGGCGCGAGGATTCTAATCAATTGCATTAATAATTACGGTCTATACAGCAAACCTTCCAGGGCGATAATGTATGGGAAATAGACACACTTGAAATGATATTCTTCGCGTAATGGTATTGAGATTGACGCCACCAGCAATGATCTATTGACGGCATCAACCGGTACTTAAGACAATGGTAATATCGCGGCCATATCCCATGCAGGTTGCATCTACTCGAATGGACTATTTAGAAGCGATAGATTTCTCCTGACTGTGTGCTTTAAGGATTTGTTTGAATCGGACTAGTAGGAGGTTATTAAGTGATACCACATTATACTTTTCGATAGGTGGTTAATTTATATAGTTCTAGAAAGGACACGATCTCAAAATTCTGCAACTGTATAATGCCCCAGCCAAAACTATGCTGTGTTTACGTAATTATAACCAAATTACAACAACCAATTTCCCCCTGGGTTATGACTGCATCGGTTTAGCAACTTATGCGCTGCATTGCATACCAATAAACAACAGCGAATTAGTTACAAGATCAACTATTAAGATAATACTTCTCATGAAACACGTAGCTTATTTGTGTACAATCTGGCATGAACTATACAATTGTTGATATATCTATCCGCTTCAAATTCGACGACGTTTCTACCGACCTACCTAGGCGATTTCATACGTATGTCAGTTAAGCAATAAGTAAATTTAACTGAATAGCGTCGAATTATTACACTTTTATCGCAAGCACCGTATTGCTAAAGATTATTATGAGGATGAATGCTAAAAGGTTCTGATAGAATGTTTATCTTAGAAATCTATATACACAAATTACTGGTAGAGTGCTTAGAGCGAAATATATAATTAAACCATATGGAACGGTAGTTGCTACTCCTAGTTTCACGCTTGTGCAATCATCAGACAACTCATAAAAGTAAATAAATCAAACGATTTATTTGCCCTTTAAACCACTTGACTAATAATTGCATTTCATAAAATAGGACACAGTTAAAATTTCTCACTTCGTTGGTTTTATAATCACGTTTTTGCATATTGAAGTACTAGTAGTTGATTTTGACTTCAGAGCTTTATTTGATTTTGTTCGCCCGCCGGTACACAACGAAGCGGTCACTTAAACCTTGAATGACGCGTGAATAATAATCAATTGTATTAATAAATATAAATAATACATCCAAAAAAAGCTCTTAAGTCAACATCAACTACTTCGATATGCAAAAGCGTGGTTATAAAGTCCATCGAAGTGGGCAATTTCAACTGCCTTCTATTTTATGAAGTGCAATAATTAGTCAAGTGGTTAAGGGGCAAATAAATCATTCGATTTATCAGCCAGAATGGCCTCAAAACTAATGTAGTTTCAAACGGCGTAATGCTTATTTTCAGTTCATCATCATGATTAGTATAATTATTTCTTTTGTATTTATATAAAAAGATGGTGACCTAACCTGTATATACCTTCACGCTAGCCTTTCCATAGGTTCCCACCCACAATATTGATTTTTGCAGGAAATGAAAAATTGCTTAGAATCACCCGTAACTTTATAGAATCACATGGAAACAATAACGAATCACTTAGAAAGTAAAACAAACTTTACGTTACAGATATTTTGGAATTCTGCAACATGCCTTTGGGTATGTAGTGATAGAAATTAACTATTCACTTAATGAAAACATAAACACACTTGAACTAAAGTTCTCTGCTTGATCTTATTCAGAATGACGCCACCAAAAAAATCAGTTCAGACATCTTGATATAACGGATGCAACACTCGGAACTGAATAAGACACTGGCAATATCGGTCATGCCCTAGATAGCATTCATTATCGCATGCTCCTATGTACAATCAACAGGGGACCAATTGAAAAGAAGGCGTTCTCGTAGTAATAGTCCTTACGTATTAATTTCAAGGAGACTTCATTCGAACTGGGATGATAAGAGGTTAGTAACCTTCTCAGCCCGGAACCTCATGAAATCTTATTTGAAAACTATGCTGGCAGCACGTGCCGCCTGATCCCCGAGACGATCACGGGGTGTGATAAATGTGGACGGAACTGTTGAATACTGGCGCGCTCGCGACCACTTAGACCGAATTGACAAGACACTGACTTGCACGACATTTCCATTCCAAACGTGTCAGGGTTAAAGAAACACTGTGTGATTCTCCTCTAGTCAATGAGAGTGCAAAGAATGCATATTGCATGGCTTTGAGTGTAACACAGCTACAATATGTATGGCAACAGAATAAGCCTTGTGAACCTTCACAAAGGACTAGTATTTGTATTCCCACATCAAATATCAACAACATCATTTTACCAACTTCGGCAACACATTGCATGAAAATAAACTACCGTGAAATAGGGCGACGACCTAAAATGTTGTCTTTCAAAATAAACCCCTTAAAAAGGTATTCGCCTATGATATGTTCATATTGCGTTGCATATCAATGAAAAGCCTACGTGTTCATCGTAACACCGCTACCACATTTGTATTAATCGATTCATTTGGTGCTCAGTCACTTGCTTTAGAATTTAGGGAGATCTCAAAC